>JANAVB010042620.1:8596724-8806655 GCA_029216955.1 Iris pallida | reverse complement strand
GATTGAGATTTATTTTTGGTTTTTAGTCTCCTTCGATCACTAAATTTTTAGAACCCTTGATAAGAGATATTTTTACCGCAAGATTTCACTTTTGTGAGACAATATTCATACTATTAGGGGGAGATAAAAGAAAGATAAATATCTTGTTCCAGAAGAACGTCGTAAATTATCAAAGCATACTTCCACTTTATCTCATCTTGACCCTAGAACCCCCAATGTCGATAATAAATGTGAAGTATTATCCCTTGCAATTTATAGCAAATAAATTGCCTGATCCCTTTAATAATGCCGCAAAAGTCACTAGGTTAATAGAATTACCAAAAGAACTAAATAATAAACCAATTCCACATGAAGAATGTGGAAGACCTAAAGATTCTAAATATTCAACGACACACTCTAATATTCTTGAAGTAGCATATCGTAAAAAGTTTATGACGGTCTGGAAGATGTCGTGAACCAAAAATCCAATTTCTCAAAAACAAGCATTCCGCTCCAGTCGAGAATATGCCTCAAATTCCAGAAATGACTAGAAAATATGTACCCAACAACAATAAAAAATGTGTTTTACATGTACTTAAGAGCAAATTAGAATCGAAAAGAATTTTACATGGATTGATATTTTCTCATACGCAGTAGAAAATGAGAAAAAAAACGGTGATAAAAATAAGGATAACACTGACTCACAAACAATCATTGAATGACAAAATACAAGACTGGTCAAAATGAAAGTTGCGATTCAAGCAAAATTATATTTTCTTGCAAAACGTGAAGTGTTCGGTTCTATAGTGTAAGCCCCAGAAGGAATAAACCCTATAGGTTTTAAATTGGAATTCATAAGAAAACAAATAAAAATGAGATCCAAATATATAAAGTGTTGGAAATTATCGCATGTTGATTCGTGAGATTAAGAATAAAATAAATGCGGAAGTGTACCTGAATCCACTGATTGACTTGATGGATCTTGAAGCAGACGTCTCTTTATGGGGTTCGATCTTCCAACTCGCTACGACCCTTAGGAGCCGTTTGGTACGAGGAATACTAAATACCCAGGAATTCTATATTCCAAGGAATTTTATTCCAAGGCATCATATTCCCAGATATTCTTTATTACCACGTTTGGCACATAATATAATAGTTGAAATGAGTCTAATATCTCAGATAATTTATTGAGGGCTACTGCCTACTACTTATAGAGGGTCCAACCCCTCTTCATATTACATCTAACCGATGTGGGACTAAAGTCCCTTATTTACTCTCAACACTCCCCCTCAAGATGGACGATAGATATTAATCATCCCTATCTTGTTACATAGCTTTGACAGACTCAATGAACTAAGACCCTTAGTCAGACAGTCTGCCACTTGTTCTTCTGAACGAACATAATCAATCTTCAGTATCCCTTGTTCCAGCTTTTCCTTGATGAAGAATCGATCGATCTCGATGTGCTTCGTTCTGTCGTGCTGAACCAGATTGTTCGCTATACTTATCGCAGCTTGACTATCGCTCAGAAGGCGCAATGGTGTCCCCTTGTCTAGCTTCAACTCTGTCAGCAGCGCCTTTACCCATAGCAATTCTGATACTCCTAGAGCCATTGCTCTGTATTCTGCTTCAGCTGTCGACCGTGCTACCACTGACTGTTTCTTGCTTCTCCATGAAACCAGGTTTCCTCCTACAAAAACACAGTACCCTGTGGTAGACCTTCTGTCGTCTATGCAGCTTGCCCAGTCTGCATCGCAGTATCCCTCAACATCTGTGCATCCATTCTTCTTGAACCACAGTCCTTTTCCCGGCGTCCCTTTCAGATATCTTAGGATCTGAAATACTGCATCCATATGACCCATTCTTGGATCATGCATATAGCGGCTTACAACACTTACTGCAAATGAGATATCAGGGCGAGTATGCCCTAGATAAATCAGTCTGCCTACTAGCCTTTGATACCTTTCGCGATCAACAGGCTTTCCTGCTTCTGCTCCCATCTTGCACTTTTGGTCAATTGGAGTGACTGCTACTCGGCATCCCAGTATTCCTGTCTCCTTCAGCAGATCTAGTGCATATTTCCTTTGTGAGAGAACAATTTCTTGTTCACCATCACATACCTCGATACCCAAAAAGTATCTCATCTCTCCCAGGTCCTTCACCTCAAACTCTTTGGCGAGTTTCGTCTTCAGTTTAGTGATCTCAACTACATCGTCACCTGTGATCACTATATCATCTACATATACAACAAGTATAGTAATGTGGCCCCTTGCATGCTGGAGGAAGACAGTATGATCTGCATTTGTCTGATGGTACCCCATGCCAGTGACAGCCCTTCTGAATCTGTCAAACCAGGCTCGAGGAGATTGCTTCAGCCCGTACAGCTACTTCTTCAGTTTGCACACTTTTCCATGTGACATTTTTTTATCTGAATCTGACACAGAGTAGCACCCCGGAGGAGTCTCCATGTATACTTCTTCTTGTAGGTCTCCATGAAGAAATGCGTTCTTTACGTCTAACTGGTGTAGCTTCCACCCATAGTTTGCTGCAATGGAGACCAGTGTTCTTACGGTACTCATCTTTGCTACTGGGGCAAAAGTCTCATCATAGTCGATACCATATGTCTGGGTATAGCCTTTTGCAACCAGTCTCGCCTTGTATCGTTCAACTTTTCCTTCTGGTGTCTCCTTCACTGTGTAAACCCATTTGCATCCCATAGCTTTCTTCCTTTCAGGTAATGGCACCAGCTCCCATGTCTTATTTTTCTCTAGTGCCCCAAGTTCTTCCATTATTACGGCTTTCCATCTTGGGTCCTTCTTTGCTTCATGCCAATTCTTAGGTAAAGAAGTGGAGTCTAACGAAGTGAGAAATGTTTGATAAGTCGGAGAAATATTAGAATAAGATAGGTAGTTGGCGATATCATGTTCATAATCTTTATAACGAATAGGAGCCTTTCCCGTATTAATGCGAGAAGACCTCCTTAAGGGAGCAATGGGTGGTGGAGAAAGCATACCATCCGAATCGGAGAGATCCGCTTCCGAATTCGAGCGATCCGGTACGGGAGTAACATCTTCAGGAGTCGGGGCAGGAGTAGACGAGGGACTTGGCACTATAGGCACAGGATACGGCACAGTACTGGACCTCTGTTGTCTTCTTCTGTAAACTTGGAGCTCCTTTTTCCTTGTCTGCTTCTCCCCCTGCGAAATGTACATATTGTCTTCTTCATCCTCCGTATCAGTATCATTGATGCTTTCTCCCCCTTTCTGCCAGTTTGTCACGACAGGACAAGGTACCGATCCGACAACTACGTTTGGGCGTACTACCTCCCCCTCACGTCTAACACCCGCTGTGTGAGGCGTGTTCCCAAACGCAGAACCTTCGTCCGAACCATAATAAGGTTCCAGCTCTCTGAATGTAACGTCCATGCTTACAAATAGCTTTCGTTCAACCAGGCTCCAGCAGACGTAACCCTTCTGTGTCCCGGTGTACCCAACAAAGACACACTTAAGTGCTCGAGGATCCAGCTTACCAACACCAGGCCTGTTATCGTGGATGAAGCATACGCAACCAAATTGTCACGCCCCAGAACCAGAATACTAGAGAGCGGGGGCGAACATAGCCAGCTACGTATATTGAAATGAAGTCCATCTCGCTATACGGTCACGGCTGTCTAGATATGAGGGTTTACTACAAGCCAACAGTCTGTTAAGGTCAAGCCTACTGTCTCAATCTCAAGCAAATAATATAATCACAAGATGTTTGACCATCAAATATACAATAAAAGGCGTCCCAAATATTACATATCAGCTGATCATGAAGCTAGTCGTACAAAATGCTAGGACTAGCAAGAGTTAAGTCATACATGATCAATCCTAGGATTTGTTAATCATGTTTACAGCCCGTAGGCAGACAGTAAGTAAAAGTGCATCGAGCTAACAGGTGCTCGTCGGCTAAACGCCTCAAAAGAATAATTTTACAATAGAGTGAGCGAAACAAAATAGAAAACCCACTCGTAGCCCGGGTTCCTTCTAGTCGCCACCATCGGGCTGGAGGTTCGGAAGATCCTCGGGAGCTGCTCCGAAATCTGGCCACACAAACCAGCTGGGTCAAACCCCAGAAAGAGCAAGTGCCACAAAGGAGGCCACAAAATAAGAACAAAAGCCAGCATATCAGAACATAAGAAATGAAATAAAAGTACAAGTAATAAAGAGCACGTCAGGACAATAAACGACTAGGGACGTGGAACCATTCTGGAAACCAGGTTACAACCCGTAAACCAAACAAGGACCGGGGTTGTAACCCTTCGCCTGAATAGCTCCTTGTCTCTACCCAATTATTGTTAAAGCAAGTAAAACAATCATGTTCAGGAGTACCAGGTACAGGGACTAGGCAAGACTTAGACAGAGCTAGACATCATTCATTCACAAGCGGCCAAGCAATTACTACGGCTTACTACTTTAACTAACTAGGGTTGTCACAAGCCTGATTACTAACAAGATGCAATGAGAATTTCCCAGTCCCAAGCCCTGCAGACCATCCAGTTATCCTTCCGCGGGTTGAGAGTATGGTTGGGTACATCGCCCCGGAGACGATGTACCCTTAGGTGACTTAGAGGTGCAACACATGACAGTGCGCTGGAAATGTGCTCTACTCGTCGGCAAGCTACAAGTCCAATTAAGAGCGCCCAGATAACGAGATTGCCTGTGACTGGAAATTCTCCATGAACTATAGTTTGATCTAGTCATTAGCCTAATCAATATTCAGTATGAATCCCTGACCGTGGGAACCAGGGAGTCACGTCCTAGACATGATGCAAGACAAGACAAGTGGATTGTACAAGCAAGCAAGAAGAAACATCCACGGTGTCAAGTTGATTATACGAGTCAAGTTATAAGTTACAAGTCAAGTCAAGTCAGGAGTGCGCCGCCACGGGCCACTATCAAGTTATCAAGATAAATCATGTCAGGGTACTTGTCAGGAGTGCGCCACGACGGGCCACTATCATGTCAGGTTGGTCATGTCAGGAGTGCACCACTACGGGTCACTGTCGTGTTATGCTAGTTCCTTGTCATACCAAGCCATGTACAATAGTCATTCCAAGCATATTAAGTAAAATCAAGTTCATGACAAAAGGCGTAAGGATATAAAATGGGCATAAAATATCTAATAAAATATCAATATACAGGGCTATAGAAGAGCAAGAATAAAACCAAAACTCCAAGAGCCAATGGTTTGCGCAAGGGGTCAGGGGTTGGATTGCGCAGGGTGTCAGCTGCGCAGGGTGCCAAGTGCGCAGGTGCACAGGGCGCAGGGGCAGATGGCGCATGGGCCAAGTGCGCAGGAGTGGATTGCACAGGAATGAACTGCGCAGGGGTGGATTGTGCAGGAGCAGACTGCGCAGGGGTGGATTGCGCAGGAGCAGACTGCGCAGGAATGAACTGCGCAGAAGTGGATTGCGCAGAAATGGACTGCGCAGGAATGAACTGCGCAGAAGTGGATTGCGCAAAAATGGACTGCGCAGGAATGGTTGGCGCAGAGCGCGTGCGCAATTGGCAAGTGCACAGTCGGGCAACGGCCAGGCTGCGCAGTTCAGTACTGCGCTAAAGAGCGCAGACTGTAGATCTTCTTCTCCAGGCCGAGAAGAACACCAAGAATTCAAGTTTTCATATCTTTGTCAAATTAAGGCCAAATCTAGATTTTCAAAGGTCTAACTTGAGTAAAATTGAATTCTCTTCCACATGGAAGCATCAAAACAAGCAAAAACCAAAGTTTAATAGATCAAAACCAAGGATTTCCGAAAATAATCAAAACTTAGATCTAGAATAATGGAGACTCCAAATCACAAAATTCTAAGTTCTAATGTTGATCTACATGTCCTAATCTATCAAATGGACAAATAAAATTGGGTGCTTATTTGTTGGCAAGGTGCACTTGCCTATTGGTTGGTGGAGGAAGGAGGAAGAAGAAGATGGAGAAATAATTGAAAGAGTTATGGAGGAGAGAGAATATTGGTGGAATTTAATGAGGGTGGTTGTGTTGTATTGAGGGTGGAGTGTAGGTTAAAGTGCTCCAATGCATGTTAAACCAAACCAAACAATTCTCCTCCACAAAATAAACCAAGCCAGGTAAAACCCAATTACGAGAACCAAAATCTGCAAGTCAAGTCAATTACAAGTACATGCCAAAATTCGAGAAAATAAATACAGGTCTGAAATACATGCAAGCTTGACAAGGTACGTTTTCAGAATATGGGTGTTACAACTCTACCCTCCTTAAAAGAATTCCGTCCTCGAAATTTAATTAAGAGGCTAGAGAGACAAGGACAAGCTACATTAATCACAGGCAAGCTATAACTAGGCAAGCAATCAGGCAATCATACATGCAAGCAAGGGATGGAAAACATAAGGCATAAGGAAGACATTATACCTTACGAGTCAAACAGGTAGGGATATCGCGATCGGATGTCATCCTCACGCTCCCACGTTGACTCACCGAGAGAGTGATGACCCCAAGCAACACGGACTAAGTTAATAGTCTTGTTCTTGAGTATCTTCTTTCTCCGGTCTAATATAGACACGGGCCTCTCCTCATACGAAAGGTTGGTACCAACAACCAATTCCGAATGGTCTAGGATATGGCTCGGGTCCGGGATATACCGTCGTAATTAGGACACATGGAATACATCATGCACCTCACTTAGCGACGGCGGAAGAGCAAGACGATAGGATACATCTCCTACTCGCTCCAGGATATAAAACGGCCCTAATACCTAGGACTAAGCTTTCCCCGCACGCCAAAGCGAATGACGCCGCGGTTAGGCGAGATCCTAAGGAATACATGGTCGCCGATAGCAAACTCTAGGGGTCGCCGATGAGCATCGGCCCAATGCCGCTGGCGATCTTGGGCAACTCGAAGACGATCTCTGATCCTTCTGACCACTTCAACTGTCTGGGCAATCATTTCTGGGCCGAGCATCTGCCTCTCTCCAACATTATCCCATGCTAGCGGGGATCTACACTTCCTACCGTACAGAGCTTCGAATGGTGCCATCTGGATACTGGCCTGGAAACTATTGTTGTACGAGAATTCCACAAGATGCAGGTGATCTTCCCACGAACCACCGAAGTCGAGTGTACAAGATCTCAACATGTCTTCAAGAGTCTGGATAGTACGCTCTGACTGGCCATCTGTCTGCGGATGATATGCCGAACTGAACTGGAGACGAGTTCCCAAACTCTCTTGCAAGCTACGCCAAAAGTGTGACGTAAACCTTGAATCTCGGTCCGAGGTGATACTGACGGGCATACCGTGAAGCCTGACAATCTGCCTGAGGTACATCTCTGCTAGCTGAGCCGTAGACTGCCCAACTCTAAATGGAAGAAAATGAGCCACCTTCGTGAGCCGGTCAACTATAACCCAAATAGCATCTCGACCAGTTGGGGATCTAGGCAATCCAGTCACAAAATCCATGGTCACATGCTCCCACTTTCATTCTGGAATCGGCAAGGGCTGAAGAAGTCCAGCGGGCCTCTGATGTTCAGCTTTAACCTGCTGGCAAACCAAACACCGAGAGACAAACCGGGCTATCTCCCTCTTCATGCCATTCCACCAGAAATGCTGACGAATATCACGGTACATCTTCGTGCCACCGGGATGAATAGAATACTGTGAACTGTGAGCTTCTGCCATGACTTCCTGTCTGATATCTCCACTGGGTACACAAAGACGAGAGCCGTGTCAAAGTGTACCATCTTCATGAATGCACAACTCTGGCCTTCTTCCTGCCTCACACTCTGCTCTGAGCTGCTGAAGCTTGGAATCTGTAGACTGCGCCATCCGGATCCTCTCAACTATGCTGGACTGAACCTGTAGACTGGCCATCAATGCCACACTGGAAGGAAGAACCACTTCAATCCCCATCTTCTGAAAATCTACCAATAACTCTGGTTGCGCCGCTAGGAAATAAACTCCGGCTCTCCGGCTCAACGCATCTGCTACAACGTTGGCCTTCCCTGGGTGATACTGCAAATCCACATCGTAATCCACCAGTAGCTCAAGCCATCTTCTCTGCCGCATATTAAGGTCCTTCTGGGTGAAAACATACTTCAGGCTCTTGTGATCAGTAAATATCTCCACTCTATCTCCGTACAAGTAGTGCCTCCACAACTTAAGTGCAAACACTACTGCTGCTAGCTCTAAGTCGTGGGTCGGGTAATTCTTCTCATGATCACGAAGTTGACGTGACGCATAAGATATTACCTTCCCATGCTGCATCAAGACACACCCCAACCCTCTACCTGAAGTATCGCAATAAACTGTGAATCCCCCGGTCCCATCTGGAAGCGTGAGAATGGGAGCCGTTATCAATCCTCGCTTCAACTTCTCAAATGATTCCTGATACTCTGCTGTCCAAACAAACGGCACATCCTTACGAGTCAACTGGGTCATCGGCGCTGAAATCCTTGCGAAATCTGAAACGAACCGTCAGTAGTAGCCGGCTAATCCAAGGAAGCTGCGAACTTCTGCCACTGAGCTGGGTGCCGGCCAAGTCTCGATAGCCACAATCTTCTGGGGGTCCACTTCCACTCCTCCTCGAGTAATGATGTGACCCAAGTACGAAATGCGATCGAGCCAGAACTCGCATTTACTGAACTTGGCGTACAACTGGTGCTCCCTAAGCGTCTAAAGGACGATTCTGAGATGCTGCTCATGCTCTGCTTCGCTCTTGCTGTAGACCAAGATATTATCTAGGAACACGATCACGAACTGATCCAGGTAAGGCATGAAAATGAGATTCATGAGGTCCATAAATACGGCTGACGCATTGGTCGCTCCAAAGGGCATAACAAGGAACTCCCAATGCCCATATCTCGATCTAAATGCTGTCTTCGGGATGTCCTGCTCTCTGACTCTGATCTGGTGGTATCCTGACCGCAAGTCTATCTTCGAGAACACTGAAGCCCCTTTAAGTTGATCAAACAAGCCATCTATCCTCGGGAGAGGGTATCTGTTCTTAATTGTCACTGAGTTCAAGGTATGATAATCTACACATAACCTGGACGTACCATCCTTCTTTTTCATAAGAAGCATCGGGGCTCCCCAAGGCGATCCACTTGCACGAATGAATCCCTTGGTCCTGAGTTCTTCAATCATCTTGTACAAAATCTCTAACTCCGAAGGCGCCATTCTGTAGACTCGCTCTGATACTGGTGCTGTCCCGGGGATCAAGTCTATAGTGAACTCGATCTCCCGCTCTGGCGGCATCCCTGGAAGCTCCTCTGGAAAGACATCTGGAAACTCTTCAACTATCCTGGGCAACTGTACTGCTGCTACTGCCATCCGCAATACTGGAGAAGATGGCTCCACCGTGCCTCTGGAAAATGAAAACTCTGGCTCACCTGGAATGCTGAAAATAACTCTGCCAACATGGCAGTCTATCCTAGCATACTGGTTCTTCAACCAATCCATGCCTAAGACTACATCATAGTCTGCCATAGGGAATTCTATAAATCTAGCGGGGAACTCTCTACCGCTAACTACGATCCGACACGAGGAAAATACTCGATCTACACCCACAAGACCATTACCAGTAAGTATATTGAGCCTCACTGATAATGACTCGGGCTCCAATCCTATCCGTGTCGCGAATCGTGCAGACATGAATGAATGCGATGCACCAGAATCAAATAACACTGAAGCTGGAAAGGAGTTGACGAGAATAGTACCTGCCACTACCTCACATGGTGCAACTTCTTCTTCCATAGCCATCATTATGGCCTGACCTCTAGCTACGGGTCCCCTCTGCTGGAAACCCCTCTGCCTGCTCTGCACTGGAGCCTGGGCACACTGCTGCTGGAATGCCTGGGCCTGAGGCAACAATGGCCTCGGGTACTGCTGCTGCTGCATGGGTGCTGGTCCCCTAACCGATGGACTGGTTAGGTTGGAAGAGGAAGAACTACCCCTATTCGGACAGGCTCTTATCTTGTGATCTGCCGCTCCACAAGCTAGGCATAATCCTTGTGCCCTACGACAATCTGCCACTACATGGCCTGGCTTCCCGCAATAAGAACATCCCATTGCGGAAGTCTACTTCTGCTTCTGCTGCTGCGGGTACGTCGGGGTGGAATGCTGAACCGACGTCACTGAGGCCGCCCGCCTCGGAGTTCCAATAGTCAATCCCCTAGCTGCCGGGACTGGAGCTGATGATTGGTGCATCTGACTGTGGGACCGCTTCTTACCTCCGGTCCTATCCACGATCCTCTGGGAGGTGTACTCATGCCTCCTAGCTGCCCTCAATACCGCATCGAACGTCTGGTGCTCGAACTGCTCGACTGCCAACAAGATCTCCAAATGCAGTCCCTGCTGGAACCGCTGGGCCCTATCAAACTCGGTCACCACCAAGGTGGGGGCAAACCTACTGAGTCTAGAAAACTCAGATGCATAACTGTCGATTGTTCTGCCTCCTTGCTTCAAGTTGGTGAATCTGGTCTGCAGGTCGTACCGAGCCACATCATCGAAATACTTCGTCTGGAATCTCTCTCTAAACACTGCCCAAGCAATGGGTGCCACTAAACCCATGGCTTGCGCTGCCCACCAACTGCGAGCTAAGTCCAACAACTGCAGGCGTACCACCGCCACCTTCTCATTCTCAGGTGTTCTAGCTGCTTCCAGAACCACCTCGGTATCCTGAAGCCAAGCGTCCGCGGCAATCGCATCTTCACTGCCGTTGAAGAATGGAGGGTTCAAGCGCTTGAAGCTGTTGGCCGCGCTGTTCCCTGGGTGACCGCCTCTGGTCAAAGCATCTGCCACAGTCTGGTGCAAGGCGTCTCCTCTGCGATCTTGAGAAGTTATCAAGGCTCTGATGAGACCTACCAAGGTTCCATCATCCGGCTCGGCAGGCTGAACGGGCTGAACTGGGGGCTCTCCTCCAGTAGGTATAACTCTGGAGGCTACTCCGGAATGCTGGGCTTGATCTCCAGGTTGCTGGTCCACGGGAGGTGTTCCACCTTGCTGATCGACGGGGTCAGGTACAGTGCCGCTGAAGAAGACGACACAAGGAAACAATAAGGAAGGACCAGAACAGATCAACGATACAAGCCTGTAATCAGGTCAAGATTTTCAGGGATTTGAAAATACGGGCGGAGATCAGGGGCGAATACTGATTGAGACATCTATTCGGTAAACCCTCACATTTCTTGATTGACAAGACCTGCATGGGCCACCACTTAAACCATGTCACGCCCCAGAACCAGAATACTAGAGAGCGGGGGCGAACATAGCCAGCTACGTATATTGAAATGAAGTCCATCTCGCTATACGGTCACGGCTGTCTAGATATGAGGGTTTACTACAAGCCAACAGTCTGTTAAGGTCAAGCCTACTGTCTCAATCTCAAGCAAATAATATAATCACAAGATGTTTGACCATCAAATATACAATAAAAGGCATCCCAAATATTACATATCAGCTGATCATGAAGCTAGTCGTAGAAAATGCTAGGACTAGCAAGAGTTAAGTCATACATGATCAACCCTAGGATTTGTTAATCATGTTTACAGCCCGTAGGCAGACAGTAAGTAAAAGTGCATCGAGCTAACAGGTGCTCATCGGCTAAACGCCTCAAAAGAATAATTTTACAATAGAGTGAGCGAAACAAAATAGAAAACCCACTCGTAGCCCGGGTTCCTTCTAGTCGCTACCATCGGGCTGGAGGTTCGGAAGATCCTCGGGAGCTGCTCCGAAATCTGGCCACACAAAACCAGCTGGGTCAAACCCCAGAAAGAGCAAGTGCCACAAAGGAGGCCACAAAATAAGAACAAAAGCCAGCATATCAGAACATAAGAAATGAAATAAAAGTACAAGTAATAAAGAGCACGTCAGGACAATAAACGACTAGGGACGTGGAACCATTCTGGAAACCATGTTACAACCCGTAAACCAAACAAGGACCGGGGTTGTAACCCTTCGCCTGAATAGCTCCTTGTCTCTACCCAATTATTGTTAAAATAAGTAAAACAATCATGTTCAGGAGTACCAGATACAGGGACTAGGCAAGACTTAGACAGAGCTAGACATCATTCATTCACAAGCGGCCAAGCAATTACTACGGCTTACTACTTTAACTAACTAGGGTTGTCACAAGCCTGATTACTAACAAGATGCAATAAGAATTTCTCAGTCCCAAGCCCTGCAGACCATCCAGTTATCCTTCCGCGGGTTGAGAGTATGGTTGGGTACATCGCCCCGGAGACGATGTACCCTTAGGTGACTTAGAGGTGCAACACATGACAGTGCGCTGGAAATGTGCTCTACTCGTCGGCAAGCTACAAGTCCAATTAAGAGCGCCCAGATAACGAGATTGCCTGTAACTGAAAATTCTCCATGAACTATAGTTTGATCTAGTCATTAGCCTAATCAATATTCAGTATGAATCCCTGACCGTAGGAACTAGGGAGTCACGTCCTAGACATGATGCAAGACAAGACAAGTGGATTGCACAAGCAAGCAAGAAGGAACACCCATGGTGTCAAGTTGATTATACGAGTCAAGTTACAAGTTACAAGTCAAGTCAAGTCAGGAGTGCGCCGCCACGGGCCACTATCAAGTTATCAAGATAAATCATGTCAGGGTACTTGTCAGGAGTGCGCCACGACGGGCCACTATCATGTCAGGTTGGTCATGTCAGGAGTGCACCACTACGGGTCACTGTCGTGTTATGCTAGTTCCTTGTCATACCAAGCCATGTACAATAGTCATTCCAAGCATATTAAGTAAAATCAAGTTCATGACAAAAGGCGTAAGGATATAAAATGGGCATAAAATATCTAATAAAATATCAATATACAGGGCTATAGAAGAGCAAGAATAAAACCAAAACTCCAAGAGCCAATGGTTTGTGCAAGGGGTCAAGGGTTGGATTGCGCAGGGTGTCAGCTGCGCAGGGTGCCAAGTGCGCAGGTGCACAGGACGCAGGGGCAGATGGCGCATGGGCCAAGTGCGCAGGAGTGGATTGCACAGGAATGAACTGCGCAGGGGTGGATTGCGCAGGAGCAGACTGCGCAGGGGTGGATTGCGCAGGAGCAGACTGCGCAGGAATGAACTACGCAGAAGTGGATTGCGCAGAAATGGACTGCGCAGGAATGAACTGCGCAGAAGTGGATTGCGCAGAAATGGACTGCACAGGAATGAACTGCGCAGAAGTAGATTGCGCAGAAATGGACTGCACAGGAATGGTTGGCGCAGAGCGCGTGCGCAATTGGCAAGTGCACAGTCGGGCAACGGCCAGGCTGCACGGTTCAGTACTGCGCTAAAGAGCGCAGACTGTAGATCTTCTTCTCCAGGCCGAGAAGAACACCAAGAACACCAAGAATTTAAGTTTTCATATCTTTGTCAAATCAAGGCCAAATCTAGATTTTTAAAGGTCTAACTTGAGTAAAATTGAATTCTCTTCCACATGGAAGCATCAAAACAAGCAAAAATCAAAGTTTAATAGATCAAAACCAAGGATTTCTGAAAATAATCAAAACTTAGATCTAGAACAATGGAGACTCCAAATCACAAAATTCTAAGTTCTAATGTTGATCTACATGTCCTAATCTATCAAATGGACAAATAAAATTGGGTGCTTATTTGTTGGCAAGGTGCACTTGCCTATTGGTTGGTGGAGGAAGGAGGAAGAAGAAGATGGAGAAATAATTGAAAGAGTTATGGAGGAGAGAGAATATTGGTGGAATTTAATGAGGGTGGTTGTGTTGTGTTGAGGGTGGAGTGTAGGTTAAAGTGCTCCAATGCATGTTAAACCAAACCAAACTAAACCAATTCTCCTCCACAAAATAAACCAAGCCAGGTAAAACCCAATTACGAGAACCAAAATCTGCAAGTCAAGTCAATTACAAGTATATGCCAAAATTCGAGAAAATAAATACAGGTCTGAAATACATGCAAGCTTGACACGGTACGTATTCAGAATATAGGTGTTACACAAATACTTTCGGAGGAACGGTGTACGCAGTTGTCCCCGTGAGCATTTCCAAAGGCGTCTTCCAGTCCAGTAATTGAGAGGGCATCCTGTTGATGAGATAAGAGGCTGTCAAGACAGCCTGCCCCCATAAAAATTTAGGGACATTCATAGCCAGCATCATCGTCCAAGCTACCTCCAGCAGGTGCCTATTTTTTCGTTCGGCAACACCATTTTGAGACGGTGTATATGCACAAGAGGTTTGATGTAGTATACCATGAGAGGATAAATACGCAGCAAACCTCTTATGGGTATATTCCGTCCCATTATTCGACCGGAAACACTTAACACGAGCATTATACTGTGTCTTCACCCGTTGATGGAAGCTTTGAAATGCCTCAAAAATATCACTTTTATTCTTCAGCAGGTAGACCCACGTTACGCGGGTAGAGCAGTCAATAAAAGTAACAAACCATCTATAACCGTTAACACCGGTTGTAGGATAAGGGCCCCATACATCGGAATAAATCATATCAAAAGCAGCAGAACATCGATGCCCAGAATGCACATAGGAGCTTCTGGTAGTTTCCCTAACTCACAAGCATCACAAACTAACAACTCTTTATTTGCTTTTTGATATAATGACGGATACAGTCAACTAATAACGAGAAAAGAAGAATGTCCTACACGCTGATGATGGAGGAGCAGCTCGGCTTCGACACTTCGACTTTGGACTTCCGGTTGGGCGTCTGCAACCAAAGATGCCAGTGCTCTATCCAGACCGTTCCTGTCCAAGTACCATAGACCCTTATGCTATGTGCCAGTGCCTAGTCGTCTCCCCGTTCCCTTCTCCTGAAAAGTTACCTTAGGAATATCAAAGGAAACAATACAGTTTAGATCAAGGATAATGGTGCTAATGGAAATAAGATTGACAGGAAAGGAATGAGCATGTAAGACATTAGATAGAGTGATGGAAGGAGTGCAATCAACAGTGCCTTTATCCGTAACAGGCCTGGAAGTACCATCAGCAGTCTGAATGCTTTCTGGCGGCGATAGAGGAGAGTATTCCCGGAACTCTCCTCGGGACCCCGTGACATGGCAAGATGTCCCAGAGTCCATAATCCAAGCTGGCTGAGAGACAGATGCAAGAGCACGCGGAGGTATATCGGCACTGGTTTGGGAGAAGTAAGTGCAGTAATCTCCTGTAGTGGACGGTGCCCCAGGAATGACTTATCTTTCACCAGAACCAAGCTTTGAGCCGCGCATCTTCTCGATAACTTCTCTCTCAAATGGAGTGATGTCCGCCAGCTGATTGTCCCCACCTTCATCCGCCAGATGCGTCTTGTTGCCTCCAGCGTAAGTGCCCCGTCCACTACCGTAGCTGCTGTCACGCCCCGATCCCGGAGGATCGAAAACAAGCCACTGGGCGTGATGCCGTACAAGTCTAGATTGCACTTGTACAAGGCAAAACCATTACAGTTCCTGGTAATTCTCAGAAAACATCGATAAGGCAGCGGAACCAAGCAGATAAATTGAAGGCACACAATTTATGAAGAAATGTATCTCTTTATTGATATTCAAAATGGATTACAAGACTTGCAGCGGAATACAGAGTTTACAACTGAATACAAGACTCTTGAGTAGCCAACTGAATGTATACACTTGCCCTTTAGGCTACAAATGAATATACCGACTTCTTTACAATGACTTGCCAATTTGGCTACAATCTCACTGGTACATCTGAGTTCCACTGTTCCATACATTATGTCCCGTATAGCAGAAGACATCGTCTTAAAAGAAGAGCTTCTGCACACCCATCCGATTCATCGATGCCAAGCACTGATTCACAGGATTTCCTCCAAGCAAACACCTGTAATATTGCCCACAACGTGGGTCAGTACATCATCAATGTACTGGCGAGCGGTGCTGGCCCAACTCACCTAAGAAGACAGCACTAAGTAAACATGTTACAGAACATTATTAACAGTGGTCTTTCTCGTTGCCTTAGGGTCAATTTCATGTTATAGCCGACAAGAAGTAAAGCATGCAAATCTCATAGCCAACATAATTTAAAGCATGCAGTTATCACCCTTTGGTGATTCTTACCCACGGTCGTGTAGCCATCCCTGTATATTTATAGTACTTACTCTGCCTGCACAAGACATTGTTAGAAACAATATCATGATTCAATATGAATATCACCGTTCAGGTGATTCTTACCAACAGTCGACATCATTTCCTGTATTTGAGTAATAACTTACTCTGCCTGCATAAGACATCATTAGCACCTGACCTATCTATATGAAGGTCACTGGCGACACGCCATCTTGGATCATCTTCTGGTGAACGGCTAACTCCAAATGGGGTGCGAATCCATGGGAGGTTTCCGAAACACCGTGCTACTACTTCAGCACCATGGGATTTCAGCATCCTTTCAGTGGGCGGTAGCAAGCCCCCACTGCAAGTCCTGTAATCCCGATGTCAGTACATCGACACCATCCTTGTTTCCCCTAGGACGAACCGGGTTCCATGGCCCAGGAATACCGTTCGAGGAACGAAACCTTGTCGACAAGTTGTCCATGACCATGCAACTATATGCAACTTATCTAAGAAGAAAACATATAATGCATGATAAGGAAAACTAAGCAAAACCATCATTCTCATTCATATTGCCATCTAGCCATCTTGCCTTGAGCCAACGCTCATATTATCATCTGCCCATCCAGGGTCTTAGTGGTATCAACATTCTACATCGGCACAGGATAATAGAATGTTGTTATCCAATCTCTTTGCCACATCTTTGATACCATACATCTTTTCAACCAACTCAATGTACTTACCGCCCAGTTCTTGGGACTTAGCACCTGTTTAGCATACGTTCATTCGGACGTAATTCAAGCATACTCACTGCCCAGTTCTTGGGTCTTAATATCTGTGTTATCAACTATTCATCAAGTCAAAGCTCGATATACTCACCGCCCAAGTATTTGGGGCTTTGCCATCACCTGTCATGTATTTTATTGCAACAGCGTACAAGCATACAATTCATTTAGCCACAACAATTTACGTTCAGGTGATTATTATCTTTCATTATCTTTCCAAATTCCATGCAATGTGTTATTGAGCAATTCAACAAGAAACATAGCATACTATCCTTATTTTAAGCGTGAAGCTAAAGGATCTTTGAAGGGTTCAACACTACTCACATTCATAGGACGATTCCCGCCACGATCGCATAGCCTTCCAAGCGATTCTTCACATAATCCCAAGTCCAACAAGGCTTCATCGAACCAACCATCCATCATAAGGCATCTTGTGGGTCGGGGCACTACAATATATACCACCCAGAAAAAGTTTCGTCCTCGAAACTTAAAACAAAACTCATCTCCAAAACTTCAACCAAGCTTTCATGAAACTTCTCTACAATCAACTTGCACCATCTAATATTTCTTCGCAATCTCTCGATTGATTTCAAGTAATGTACCGTCTCGATACAGCATCCCAAATTTGATTCAAAATAGTTTACCATCTTTGATCTTTTCTTCGACACTCGTGCAAATCCTCAGCACATGATAATCCTTCCCGTGGCTTCGTTTGAATTCAGCATACCACTTAGTCGGAATCATACACATATTTTAGGCGTCCCCGAAATACATGCACTTTAGCCAAGTTCAGTGATAGAGAAAACGAACGAGCTACGGTGTACCTTCCTTTTCGAACATCAGTAATTCTTTTTTAGCATCTCGTATAATCCTACTTTGTTTATTCAATATTCTAACCAGTTGATAACACAATAGATATTGCCAATTCCAACTCGATAAATATTCCTCAATCGATCCCAACGTTTCCAAAATATTCAGACATAGATGTATCAAGTATTCCTTTCAAGTTCATTGTCGTCCATGCCACCAAAGTTGATAAATCCCATAGCCATATTTCATTTTTGATACCCCGACTCTCGTCGGTCAAATCTTGTACTCATTATCGTTCACATCCATACACTTTGTTTGCAACTCGTAACTTTTTCGATCATGATTCATCCATCAAATTGTACTATCATCCCACTCTAGTAATATTTCTTATTGTACTCAAATGTTTCTTCGTATTGATCAAGCCAACAATATTATCCTCTCGCATAGGCAACTATCATATTCCAGCAACATTAATTCTGAGGGTCATTCATATTCACATTCGCCGATCTCGGCTACATGCACTATCCAATTCCGTCATTACACTTATCCTCAATTCTGATTCGATCAATAAAATTATCCCAACTGTCTCAAGGCACTACCATCAATTCATGCAGCTCAACATTAATCAACCAAATCCAAACAAACTTTAGCAATTCCCAGCATTCCGACAAGGCAACCACATTTCAAAACCAACATGATCCGTCATCCCATCCAATATTGTAACATCAAAATTTCTAGTCTTTATCCCATTCCAAAGCCTACCTTCCAACACATCTTATTCATTCCAACTATACTCACGCAACACCAATAGGGACATCCTACGGTTTTCCAATAGTCAACTTAGCATACAGTCAAGTCTCTATGGTCAGCTAATCTAAGCTAAACCAAACATTCAGCTAACCCATATGAGATGAGTAGCTATCAGGGACATACTTATCTCTTATCTTAGAGGCAACCAATTCTCAACATAGGGCAACTCTATGGTCCGACCAACTTAGGAACATGGGACACCACCCCAATCTTATGAACTTATACCCAACACGGACAACTGAAGAACATAGCCAACCAATCTGAGACTTAATCAAGCAACCAACAATCTAGGCAACAAACCGACAATCTAGGCAACTAGCCAACAATCTAGGCAACCAGCCGACAATCTAGGGTCAAGTCTTTCTACCCGTACTCATACTCGAGTCATACCCAACGAAGTCTCATTCTAGACTTACCCGCAACCGACAAAATCTATCCGACAATTCTATCCAATAATTCTATCCCACAACTCTATGGGCCAATCTCGAAGCTATCATATAAAATTCCTCAATCGAGTATCCAAGATTTCAATTTCCAACTTGCATAGACATAGCATCACTTGTTCAATCCGACTTGCATCCTCATATCATACTCATATGTCTATTCAATCGGGTCAACTATTCTGAATCATTATCCGACATTGTTATCTCAATACTTTATCACTTATGATCTCTTCCTACGGTCTCTTCGCGACATAATCGTTTCCCACATTCTTAGATCATCGATACGGTCCGTACTCTTTTAACCAACAAAAATCAGGCAACTATAATCATATTTCTTCCGAGGCATCATTTATAAATTTTCTAACACCAACACGGACATCTTTTAGCAATTCACGTTAACCATCAATATTAGTTTTGTATCATCTCCTTCTGATTCCATAAGAAGATTTACTATTCATGCACCAATCCAATCTCTATAGCACCAATCATCTCGCATCATATATCGGTCATCTTAGTGGACTTGACATAACTCATCGGCTAAGTCATAATCCAACAATTCTATATTCTACCCAACTTGTTATTCATGTGACAACATCATCTACCGACAGGGTCTATTACATATCGCTGCACCTCGATACTTATTTGTGTTCCAGCCATTCGACTCTCGTAAGGAACATCTACTCTTTCGTACATCAAGGGACAAGTACTCATTCTCTGTGTCTCAAAATATTCAAGGGTCATAACATGTTAATTCGGGACATCAATTTCTTTCAAGCACACTGCACCACGTGCTAAGATCATCTATTTCTCAATCTCATTTTCCAACTTTTCGGTCGTCGATGCAACTCTTTGCATCTTCTAAATCATTTGCAACATCCCGATAAGCGTCAAACATTACCATCCATTCTGTCGATATCCAACATGCAATTTCTTTAACTCAATTCCAATATCGTTCAATATTCGGTCCATAGTTGTTCTCGCAAAATCTTTCAATAGCAACACCACACTATCATTACCAAGCCTACAATCCTTCTACCCAACTGATTCAAGTACTCGCCTGAATCTGAAATTCTTTTCTTTTCCAACCAAGGCATCATTTCATATTCTCAATTCTCTTATTACCCAACTTAATGCTAACCGACAAGGTCTAGCGATGGTTCATCTGAACACATCAAAATCTCGTAACGGGTCATCCGAACTTAATCATCAAGGGACATTCCTAGCCGTCATGTATCAATCGTAAGCTCAACTACGATTCGATACCACCCAATACCTTATAGGTAAAGCAATCACAAAGTCATAAACACAACAAGGGTCAAGGGACATCTTATCACGACGAGGGTATATGTAATATACCACCCAGAGCTCAAGCCATTCCCAACACAATATTCTCTCGCATCAAACCAACGTCCAATATGGACAATCCATCCTGCAGTGGTTATGCTGACCACAAATATCGACTCAAGATTTTGTCGATTCCCATTCACTGAAATCTATGCACATTCTGTTCCAACATACCATGCCATCGCCCACTGTCGATTGCTGCATAACAATCGATTCAAAGAATCCCACACATAAGACATCCAGCATACATCACAAACTTACGCATCGCATCATTGTTAATCTTTTTGGTATCTTTTAGAAATTCAACAAAGCACACATATAACAGCCCACATATTTAGACTTATTGTATGGAACACCCAGTGAGAGGTTAGAATGATCAACGAACTTTCAGTCAAGGGAACAACTTAGAATAGTTTGGAAGCAACACAGAACAATCGCAGAAGCACTATGAATCATCATAGAGGCAACTTTGATTTCATCGCAAAAGCAACTTTGAGTATTCGCGGAAGCAACTTTGATTCACCGCGGAAGCAACTTTGAATAATCGCGGAAGCAATCTTTGAATCATCGCGGAAGCAGCTTAGAATCATCTTAGTAGCAACATTGATTCGAAACAAATCGAATAGGAATCCAAGGACGTAAAGCCGTGCTTTGATACCATTATGTCACGCCCCGATCCCGGAGGATCGAAAACAAGCCACTGGGCGTGATGCCGTACAAGTCTAGATTGCACTTGTACAAGGCAAAACCATTACAGTTCCTGGTAATTCTCAGAAAACATCGATAAGGCAGCGGAACCAAGCAGATAAATTGAAGGCACACAATTTATGAAGAAATGTATCTCTTTATTGATATTCAAAATGGATTACAAGACTTGCAGCAGAATACAGAGTTTACAACTGAATACAAGACTCTTGAGTAGCCAACTGAATGTATACACTTGCCCTTTAGGCTACAAATGAATATACCGACTTCTTTACAATGACTTGCCAATTTGGCTACAATCTCACTGGTACATCTGAGTTCCACTGTTCCATACATTATGTCCCGTATAGCAGAAGACATCGTCTTGAAAGAAGAGCTTCTGCACACCCATCCGATTCATCGATGCCAAGCACTGATTCACAGGATTTCCCCCAAGCAAACACCTGTAATATTGCCCACAACGTGGGTCAGTACATCATCAATGTACTGGCGAGCGGTGCTGGCCCAACTCACCTAAGAAGACAGCACTAAGTAAACATGTTACAGAATATTATTAACAGTGGTCTTTCTCGTTGCCTTAGGGTCAATTTCATGTTATAGCCGACAAGAAGTAAAGCATGCAAATCTCATAGCCAACATAATTTAAAGCATGCAGTTATCACCCTTTGGTGATTCTTACCCACGGTCGTGTAGCCATCCCTGTATATTTATAGTACTTACTCTGCCTGCACAAGACATTGTTAGAAACAATATCATGATTCAATATGAATATCACCGTTCAGGTGATTCTTACCAACAGTCGACATCTTTTCCTGTATTTGAGTAATAACTTACTCTGTCTGCATAAGACATCATTAGCACCTGACCTATCTATATGAAGGTCACTGGCGACACGCCATCTTGGATCATCTTCTGGTGAACGGCTAACTCCAAATAGGGTGCGAATCCATGGGAGGTTTCCGAAACACCGTGCTACTACTTCAGCACCATGGGATTTCAGCGTCCTTTCAGTGGGCGGTAGCAAGCCCCCACTGCAAGTCCTGCAATCCCGATGTCAGTACATCGACACCATCCTTGTTCCCCCTAGGACGAACCGGGTTCCATGGCCCAGGAATACCGTTCGAGGAACGAAACCTTGTCGACAAGTTGTCCATGACCATACAACTATATGCAACTTATCTAAGAAGAAAATATATAATGCATGATAAGGAAAACTAAGCAAAACCATCATTCTCATTCATATTGCCATCTAGCCATCTTGCCTTGAGCCAACGCTCATATTATCATCTGCCCATCCAGGGTCTTAGTGGTATCAACATTCTACATCGGCACAGGATAATAGAATATTGTTATCCAATCTCTTTGCCACATCTTTGATACCATACATCTTTTCAACCAACTCAATGTACTTACCGCCCAGTTCCTGGGACTTAGCACCTGTTTAGCATACGTTCATTCGGACGTAATTCAAGCATACTAACTGCCCAGTTCTTGGGTCTTAATATCTGTGTTATCAACTATTCATCAAGCCAAAGCTCGATATACTCACCGCCCAAGTATTTGGGGCTTTGCCATCACCTGTCATGTATTTTATTGCAACAGCGTACAAGCATACAATTCATTTAGCCACAACAGTTTACGTTCAGGTGATTATTATCTTTCATTATCTTTCCAAATTCCATGCAATGTGTTATTGAGCAATTCAACAAGAAACATAGCATACTATCCTTATTTTAAGCGTGAAGCTAAAGGATCTTTGAAGGGTTCAACACTACTCACATTCATAGGACGATTCCCGCCACGATCGCATAGTCTTCCAAGCGATTCTTCACATAATCCCAAGTCCAACAAGGCTTCATCGAACCAACCATCCATCATAAGGCATCTTGTGGGTCGGGGCACTACAGCTGCCTCGACCACTTCGTCGTCCACCGCGACCACAACCCCGACCATTCGAGGGAGTCTGTGTCGGTTTTGGGCAAAAGCGGATGTAATGCCCTGTGTCACCACAGTTGTGGCAAACGCCTCCCATAGAAGGAGGCTGTGTGAAAGTGGCAAGAGCAGATGTGTCAACTCCGGCCTGCTCCCCCTGGGAGATACCCGTGGTAGGCATCAGCTTCAACCGTGCTTCTTCTTGTGCCATGGCAGCTATGGCGTCTTCTAATGTCGGCAGCGTCGGTTGTGCAAGAAGTACATTCTGCCATTGCTCAAACGCTGGGTTGAGCCCCTTCAAAAACTTCATCATCCGTTGCCGCGAGATATAATCCAAAAATTTCTGGAAATATTTTGCAAAAGTCGGTTTAACCTGAGCATCCTCCATGCCAAGAGGATCATAATGGTCAAGATCAGACCAGTACTTCTTTAACAAGGCAGCGTACTCAGAGATGGTACGATCGTCTTGGATTACCCTATCGAGCTCATCCTGCAGTTGGAAGACTCGCATGGGGTTACCCGAACCGGAGTACATGTCTTTCAACGTTCTCCAGATATCAGCAGCTCCCTCCATTGCTTCAACGTTACCCGACACTTGGTCGGTCAAAGAGGCTGTCAACCAACCAGCCACGACATTGTTGACAATGTCCCATACAGCAAACTCCTTCGAGGAGTGATCGACAGGGGCCTTGGTGTGGCCATCTACATAACCAACTAAGCCACGTCCCTTCAGCGTCCGCATCGCCTGCCGCGACCATTTCAAGTAGTTGGTCGTGCCTTCCAACTTCGTCTCCAGCTTGTCCAACTTCCCCATTTTGTACGGTGACGGATCCACATCAGTATGGGTCACGCGTGGGGTTGCCTCCGGTAATCTCTTGGTCAGGAGATCCTCGACCAGGGCCTTCATTTCTTCTGCAGTCAACTTCCCATAGATGGAATCCATGACTTCTGCAACCGCAATCAGTAAGGTGTTGTTGTTTCCGGAGTCGTCTTCTTTTGAGTCGTCTTCGTCTTAGTCAGCTACCGGGGGGAAAAAACAAAACTAGATCCCTCACTGATATGTCGTAGTGTATACGACCAACTAGAACCGCGTCATGATAACGCGTTCGGACGGCTCAAGTATAACCAACGTAGTTGTGCCTCCTTGCATGAGACAAACCAGAGGTATACCAGCCGTACAGAAACGATTGTAAAGACAACGTTTCTGAGATACGAAGATCTAAAGAAATTTCGTATTCGTAGTAGAGCTTCTAAAAAGAAGGTACTAATTCTCGAAGGCAACAATTTTTTTTTTTGCAGATCAGCGAAAAACCCTAAAAAGGGTACTGTAGCAGCAGAAAAAAAAGGGGGGCGGCGCTGGAGGGGGGGCGGCGCTGGGAGGGTGGGTGGGCGGCGCTGGGGGGGGCGGCGCTGGGGGGGAAGGGGCGGCGCTGGTAGAGAGGTGGGAGGGGCGGCGCTGGTAGAGGGGTGGGAGACGGCGTCGACGGGAGATAGCAGGAGCGGCGGGGTTGCGACGCTGGAGAGGCGACGGCTAGGGTTAGGGAGAGAGAGAGAGAGAGAGGAGGGGGGGCGGCTAGGGTAACCTGGCTCTGATACCAAGTTGAAATGAGTCTAATATCTCAGATAATTTTATTGAGGGCTACTGCCTACTACTTATAGAGGGTCCAACCCCTCTTCATATTACATCTAACCGATGTGGGACTAAAGTCCCTTATTTACTCTCAACAATAATATTTCCGGGTTTATATATTTTATTCCCGGGTATATATAATACATGCGTTTGGTACAATAAATAAATTCCTAGGAATATATTATTCCTCAAACTCACATGGAAAGATATTTAAATATATAAAAAATGTTATAACGGTGACAATCTTTTTCATATCTACCCAATAAAAAAATAAAAATATTGCAGGTAAAATTGTCAAAGTCTAGTAAATTAAAACACATACTCAAAATATTTTCAAGTGCAGCAGCTATTATTCCAAAGGCCAATAAATAGCTAATACAGATGGAAGCAAATTAAACCATAGCTAATACTGGATGGTAGCAAACAAGCAATCAAGTGCATCAGCTATTGTTCCAAATGCCAAATAAACAGCAAACTAAAACTTAAAAAAGCAATATCCAACAAGGGCAAGAGCAATAGGTGTTTCAGACAAGTGATCTGTCCCCATGACTTCAAGTGATACCTCTCACCTCTATAAGGTGTCAAAAATCCTTCACTGTTGCTATACCCAGCATCACATAAATAGTAATAACCTACGATTAAACAAAAATAAGTGAGTGCTAAAACTTTGAAAGTTCATCACCAACCAACCTATATCAATAAGAGAATTTACCTCGAGGGACCACCAACCCGTTCCTCCTAGAAATAGCATCTCTGAGAACCCTAGAATCAGCTGTGGAACCCTCCCATCCAGGTAGTACATAAATAAATTGCATGTCTGGAGAGCAAACTCCCAAGACATTTGTCGCAATTTCATTTTTTATTGTACGGTACCTAGGTATATCACCCTCTTGCACATTGACCTTGATATAAGTCCCATCAAGGGCATCAAGACAATTCTTAACAATTTAAATAACTAGTCAGTTATTTACTACAACCCTAAGAAAATCAAAATAAAGAAATTATAAGTGTACAATTACATTACCTTGAAATATTTCCAATGATCATCCGTGCTATTTTCAGGAATTGGCTCTGGCCGCTTTAACAAAAGTGCTTGACATCGTAACAAAGAGAGCAACACTTTGTTAACAACTCTGCTTACAGTCTCTCCCGACCTCATGAGTTGTCTCTGTATTATTCTATTCTTAACGTCATGTGCCAATATATGCAAGAAGATAGCTAATTGTTCTTCTACTGTCATGTTCTTAGTTGGTTCTAGTCGACCGGTCTCCCTAACCATATGGCATAAATTGTGGAAAGTCCTTCGATCCATACGGATGTTCTCAATGCACAATCTATCATTTTCAAACACTATTCTATTTAAGTTGACATGTCTCACTATATGCCTCTTGTAAGCATCCTCCCATTTTCTCTTTCTTGTAGCTTTTAGCTCTAAAATTATCATAATAAATATCATAGTCATCAGTAACAACAACCGATCCATCATATCTAGTTGAATTATCAAATAGATGAGTACCATTCTATCTTTTGTCAAAGAAAGTCGGTCCATTTTCTGACATTGAAAATAAACAACATATTAATAACATATTATTTAACCTAAACCAACAAATATATATAATAATCTTTTGTTAACTAAACTTGTTAGATTTACTTGAGCACTACATATAATTCTTGAGATCATATTCAAATAGCAAATGAGCTAGAGATTTACTTAGCACTACGTATGATAATTTAGATTTACATGGACACTTGTAAATCTAAATATTTGTGCAAGTATTTGTGTAATTTTTTTTGGAGTGCATGATTTGCTCCTAACAAATTATCCATATTTACACAAATTCCTTCCACAGATTATCCATATCAAAAAATATCCAAAATAAATTCTCCAAAATTTCTCTCCCGAATCCCTAAAAAAATACCCAAATCTCAAATCGAAACCTAATCACCAAATCAAAACCTAATCACCAAATCAAAACCTAAGCAACCAAAACAACATCATAAAAAAGTAACAGAAATTTAACCCAAAAAACCAAAAAAAAAAACCAAAAAAATTGAATAAATAGAAATCCATACCTAGATGAGAGCGTGAGAGAGAGAGGGAGAGAGATCCGAGCGAGGGAGAGAGATCCGAGCGAGAGAGAGAGAGAGCGTGCGCTCTCTTTCTCCAGAGTTCCGAGAGAGAGAGTCGAGAGAGAGAGAGAAAGAGTGTCTCGAGAGAGAGAGAAATGATCGGGTTTTAAAAAAAAAATCAGTGGCAAACTCGTAAATAGGTTAAGTTTTTGGCTGATTTTATTCCCAGGTGAAAAAAAATATACCCACCTATTTGCTTGGGAATAGGTTTCCTACATTTCATGGGTAAACAATTTACCCTGGCATTCTTAATTCCTAGACATAAATTTGAATAGGGCAAACCAAACATGGGAATTGCTTTCCCATCCCAAATTTTCCTGGGCATAATTTTTTTTTCCGCGTACCAAACAGCTCCTTAATAACAAAGATAAAATTTTTGTTCCTCTTTCTGTTGATGGAGATGCAGAAGAGAATAGAAACAACCCTCTCTTTTGTGGCCGTATGAGTTGGAGACTATAACCCTATATATTTTTATTTATTGCATCGCGTCGAAATTGCCAAACTTCATTTTGTTTATTTATTTATAAAAAGGGGTATTTTATTTTATGTTACAAATATAAGTAATAATTTAGAAAACTATTGTTTATGTAAATATATTATTTTTGTGTGCAAGTGACATGAAATTTATTTCACGTCCACTTTGATTTTATGAAAACAAATTATAATTATTTTATTGCAAAATGATATTGGGAGGGCGACGACCGGGGCTGGGGGGGGGCCTGGGCCAGAGGATGAGGTGCTGGGGGGGGAGGCGCTAGGGGGAGGGCGGCTGACAGTGCGGGAAGCGCTGGGGCCGGCGGAGCTTATGGGGGCCGCGAAGCGCGCGGGGCACCTAGGAAGACCGGCGGAGGGCCGAGGAGAGACGGGGCTGGAGACGGCCGAGGACGCCGGGAACGGCAATGCCGACGACGTCGATGGCGGCGGTGGCTCCTGGGAGGAGAGGGAAACGGGAGCGGACCGCCGCACGCCATGCATACGCCTGCCAGGGAATGGAGCCAGAAGGACCCCGGCCGAGCGAGGATGCCAGGGAAGCCAAAGGTGGCGGGAGGCATCCGTCGGCCGAGGCTGATGGGCTGGGGAGCTCCTTCAGTAGGAAGCCAAACCCACATCCCGATTATATATATATATATATATATATATATATATATATATATAACAATTTCTACTTTCCAGTTACACTTAACAATATTGGATAAAATTCAGCAATTAAAATTATCCATATTTGCTTCTTTAGTTAGGAAATTAAATAAGGAAATTTCAAAGGGATAGAGGAAGAAGAAAGATGACTTGCCTTGGGCTCTTGAGTTGGACCTAGGATTTCTCCAAACTTCTTCAAAATTAACCCCCTAATATTGATAATTTCAGCAAATAAATAATTACAGAAAATTATAACCAAAATTATCAAGGATGAACAAAATATTGAAGAAGGAAATTTATACCCAAGATGGAGTTGGGGCTAGGGCTTGGTTCTTCTATTCTTCTTCATCTTTTTCTCCAATTTCTTCTTTCTTTCCCCTTTCTTTTTTTTTGAAGTAAAAAGGGGTTAGGGTTTGATGATGGTGGTGGTGGTGATGATGGAGATGGAAATGAAGATGGTGGTGTGGAAAGTGGCGGTGGTGAGGGGACATGCCGGCCGGCCAGGAGGGGGCGATCGGCGGTGGCGGGCGGCGCCGACGATGGCCGTAGCAGCGGCGGCAGGAGCAGCAGCGCAGTAACAGCAGCAGTAGCACTAGTATGGGAAGGGAAGGATGAGAAGAGGAAGAGTGGAGGAGAGAGAGAGATGGAGAGATAGGGAGATGAGAGTGAGAGGAAGAGGTTTATAGATAGGGAGAGAGTGTTCGAGAGAGAGTGAGAGAGTTCGAGAGAGAGAGAGAGAGGGTTCGAGAGAGGGTGCGGGTGAGGGGCTGCCCCTCTCTCTTTCTCTACATATATATTTTTTTCTTAGGGTTTTAAAATAAAATCTCAAAAAAAATAAGAAATGAAAACATTATTATTATTATTATTATTATTATTACGACAATTATTGTTTATATCATAAAAAAAAAATTTGAGCAAAACATTTAATTAGATGAAAATATAATAAAATATTAATACATTAATTTTTGGAAAGCAGCTATGACATCGACGACGGCTGAAAAAGGTCTATACCGGCGGTCGACGGTGCGGGGATCGAGAGTGTATGGTGGAGGTGTCGTGGATCTGCATGATCGAGACGATCTGGAGGGACTGGTGCAGCCGGATATGGCCACGGGAGGCGTGGTCGCCGGCGAAGGTGAGTTAGCCTTTTAAATTTTTAGGTGGTGGTGGTGTTGCAATTTTGGTGATGGTGTTGGTGGAGACGACAATGGTGAAGGTAGGGGTGATGATGACACCAACGACGGCATGGTTCTGGTGGTGAGGGTAATGAAGTTGGGGGCGGCCATAGCCAGAATGTGGATGGCGGAGGTGTGGTTCAGGTCCGGGGATGACCACGGTGGTGGCTCGGCGTTGATGGGGCTGGTGGCAGAGGTCGGGTGAAGAAGTAGGTTTAGTGTTCTGGCTTTGGGTTGTCGGGTTGGGTTGTGTCGTGTCGGGTGTGTCCGACACGACATGGACGGATGTCCGGGATTGTCGGACACGTAGAGGATATTTGTATTTGTAATGGAAAAAGATATAGTGGATGGGAAGGGGCACGGACACGATGCACAATGCACAATGCACAATTTTGGTAGAGAAATTGGTTCGGTGGAATTTCCATGAAAATGGAGCAATGGGGCCTCTCCTTATATAGGAGGTGGAGGCTACTATTTAGATAAGGGTTGGGAAGGTTTAAACCCTGATGGATAATTTCATCTTTTCATTCAAATCGATTTAGAAATTTAATCAATCAAATCCGAATCAATCTAAATAAGACTTCCTTTAATTTAAAGTTTATTTAAAATAAAATCTTTTCCAATTTAAATTATCATAATGAATCAAATATTAAATAAAACAAAATTTTAAATATCTTTTTCATAAATATTAAAATATAATAGAAAGGGAAGTAGGAGAAGGAAATTAGGAGAAGAAGATAAGAAGGAGGAGAATTAGAATAGGAAGTGAATGAGAAGTAGAAATATAGAAAATAGGAAATGGAGGAGATCGAGTTAGAGGGTGAAACGGAGCTCGGAGTATCGGAATGAGTTGAAACTTGGCGTGGGGCTAGAATACGTGAATTAGATTTTGCGGGTAGGCTTCCGAGTTGAAATCGGGATTGTAGGGCGCCGATATCGCGCCGTATCAGTGCGTATCTTGAAATATTCAAGATATCGGCAATGGACCGTATCATGGACTGGATGTCCACTTTACCTAGGTATTTTGGTAGGTAATATATGTATAGGCTAGTATCTTACTACCCTAGGGAGCACGGGTCAAAATACCAAGCGTAGGTAGGCTAACTTGATAATCGCCTAAGGTAGAATTTTACCCTTTTTAAGGATAAAATAGGATATTGGTCTATGGCCAAGATATGAGTTTCGAAGTCCAAGATGGACTTGGATATGGGTTGTAGAGGTTGGTAATAGTTAGAAATAGTCGCCTAGACCTAGTCTTGACCCCGGTTGACCACGGTTGACTTTTTAGACCAAAAGTCAACTATGGGTCAACACTTTACCCAATTTAGTCCCAAATTCTATTAGACTTGTGCAGTTGACCAAAGGTCAACTGTTAGTCACCATTGACCTAGAGTTGACCTAGGGTTGACCAGAGTTGACCACAGTTGACCAGAGTTGACCAGTTGACCAAAAGTCAACTATTGACTCAAATCGACCTAGATTGATTTCGTTTGACTTGCATTGACCCAGTTTGACCTGGTTAGACCTAATATGACTTAGGTTGACCCCGTACAACCAAATTTGACTTGTCTTGACCTAGAATGACTTAATAGGATTTAAATTATCTTGACTTTATTTTCTAAACAGAGTATTGATACGTCTTGTTCTCTATAGGTCCTCGAGACGCTGCATTTGCTCCAGTTGACATACCATATCATATTACAGGCGAGTACATTCTCTAACACTTTTCCAATTTATGATAATTGTTATAATTCATGTAATTAGTGTAGATATGCTTGTTCTCGACACATTGGTCACACGGATTGGTATTCATGGATCCCGACATGAGATGTTATTCCTCGTTATCTTGGTATATCTTGTGCAAGCCCCCTTGTAGTTCTTGTACAGTATATGGACACCGATTCTCGAGGAGACTTGCTCCCTTCTCGTAGAATCCCGTGTCGTAACGTGTCTTGCTTGGATCCACTCTACCAGTCGGGGACGGGGAGTACTAGTATAGATGTGTGGTCATTATCCACCTTATTACTCTTGTAGACCTTGTGAGTGTTAATCATACACTTCACATATGATTAACCAGGCCAGTAGACCTTGTGTAAGACCCAAGCCGGCCACATGTTGAAACTAGTACTCACACACCTAGATATATGATTCTTGATTTCTTGTACATGCCATGATCAGTTTACTTGCCTTGTTCTAGCTCTAGATTTACAGCTTACCTTGCCATGATACTCACATGTACATTCCATGATTTTTTTGTATATACTCTCTATTTACAGTCTTATAGCTTTTGCCATATCTTGTGAACTGTTGTTAGTAGATTGTACTCGTTCCATCCTGACAGGATATGTTAAAAATATTACAGATGCAGATGAGGGAGACTACTGCACCTACTACGGTCCGGATGACGTAGTGGACATAGACTTGGAGACTTTGGTCTAGCAGGGCTTAGCTCCGCCTGACGAGACCCTACCTATTGCTTAGTTAGAGTAGGTCTTTTGTACTGGACATTGTCTCCATCTACTTTTGAGACTGTTATTACTATGGATTGTATTAGAGACTTGGACTTGTATATATTCTTGTGTTGGACTTGACATGTTATTATTTTTATTATCGTCTTGTTGTCTTTACCTTTCAGTCTTTACTTTGTTATCTTAGAGTTGTGATGGAGTACTCATATATATTCACTGCTTGTCCTCCGTTCGGAGTTGACCATATTCTCGACAGGTTTTTGATATATATATAAACTGTTTAGAGTAGAAAACCTACAGCGTTCCATGCCGTTTTTACGGTGAGGGCTGGGCGTTGTCACGTGCACGTGCCCTTATAGCGGGTGCGGGTCGTGACAAAGAGAGAGGGAGAGCTTAGGCAAGTGTACCTTGCTTCATGGAGGAAGTCCATTTTTATTGTTCCATTGTCTTTCTCATGTGTTTCTAAAACACTTTAGTACTTGGTATTTTTTATTTCCATGGTTAAATTTTTGTAAATCTAGCTTTGTTGTATTTTCGATTTCCAGAATTTTTGATTTATCAAACTTGCATATTTTGCTAAGTTGATGATCCCATGATTGCAGAGAAGTTCGTTAGGTCCAATTTGACCTATGGGATTTTGTGGAGCCGCATGGACATTTTTAGCACTTGGCCGCATGACCTATGAATGCTATAGCAAGCATTTAGTTGCATGCATTATTTAATGCAATACTAACAGTCAGCCACATAGGCATCATTATTTTAAATGCATTAAGAATGGAATACATCAGCACCCAAGAGAGCCGCATATGGTATTCAAAAGTAAGCCGCATATGCATGTTGCATGCAATATTCTAACGTCATTTAATGCATACTATTTTAATGCATTTTCCAAATACATACACTAAAGCATTCAGCCCCATGCCCTTTTGCATTCTCCAAATGCTTTCAGCCGCATGGAGGAGCAAAGTGAGCCGCATGCTTATTCAATGCATTATAATAATGCATTATATCATTAGGCCAGCCGCATGCATTCAATACATCCATGCATATTCAATGCATTATAATTCCAAGGCTAGCCGCATAGGCTTCAGGAAGCTTATATTCCTAATGCATTATTTTATGCTTTAATGCATTTTAAGGCCTTAATGTTCATATTTTATGCTTAGTCTTTAGGAATGCATTATAATTCCAAGGCTAGCCGCATAGGCTTCAGGAAGCTTATATTCCTAATGCATTATTTTATGCTTTAATGCATTTTAAGGCCTTAATGTTCATATTTTATGCTTTAGTCCTTAGGAATGCATTATAATTCCAAGGCTAGCCGTATAGGCTTCAGGAGGCTTATATTCCTAATGCATTATTTTATGCTTTAATGCATTTTAAGGCCTTAATGTTTATATTTTATGCTTTAGTCCTTATGAATGCATTTAATGCATTTTTTGTTAAAGCATTCTTAAATGCATTTATATATATACATTTCCTTAATGCAATTCCTTAAGCCAGCCGCATATGGCATGGTGAATGCATTACTTTAATGCATTTTGTTATTATTATTATTATTATTATTATTATTATTATTTTCATATTCTCTTAATTGCTTAGCCGCATGGGCAAGTGACTGCGGGCCGCATGGAATTTTTCGAGCCGCATGAGTCCCCCACAGCCCTTGCCCCTTTTAATATTTAATTATTATATGTGTACTTGTGCTAAATTAATTATTTCCGGACACGATGGTGACCCGTTGTGGTGCACTTTTGACATGACATGATAGTGGCCCGATGCGGCGCACTCTTGACAGTGAACATGACATGACAAGATTGGATGGCCTGGACGCCGTAGATGATTGTGTTTGTACAATTGAATCGATAATGTTTGCATCATGTCTAGGACAGGGATCCCTGAGTACCACGGTCAGGGGTACCTGCTGTAAATGGCTAAGGCTAATAACTAGAATAATTCAGTAGTCATGAGATATTTCTCCAGCTACAGGCGATCCCGTTATCCCGGCCACCATTGTGGGACTTGCAGCCTGCCGACGAGTAGGGCACAAGTCCAAACTCACTGATATAAGGAAAGAACGATGTACTGCTTAATGAACCCAAGTCGCCTGGATGACCTAGATTAGCTGCATGGCTTGTGACTGAGGGAACATCTCACTGCATGTGGTGATAATCCTAGTTAGCTAATGTAGAAAGCCGTAGTCACTGATTGGCCGGAAACGATTGTATGGTACAGTTTCAGTGCTCGATTATTGCAGGCTTGATCGCATGATTGTCACTTTTAACAATAAAGATCAGAGGCTAAGTGCTGTTCAGGTGAAGGGTTACAACCCCGGTCCTTGTTTGGTTTAAGGGTTGTAACCCCGGTCCCTGACCGACAACCGAAGTTTTGAAAACCGAAAACCGACCCATTTTTTACTAAAGCCGAATGAAACCAAACCGAATTTAAAAAATGGTTTTCGGTCGGTTCAGTTTCATATGTGGATCCGGATTCGGTCTAAGTCGATCAAAAAATGATGTTAGATATAACATAATTTAGAAAAGATTGCACAAACGATCGGTTACGGTAGCGTCCCAAATCCCACAAATAAAAAATCGATCAAAGAAATATATCCCATAAATAAATAATCGATCAAAAAATTGATCACACAGATAAACAATTTTTAAAAATTTATAAATTAGATATAATAGATTTTAGAAAAGATCAGCTCACTTCATGTAGTAAGAAAGTATACTTATGTGATAACAGAATCAAACGAAATCTTGTATTTTGCCACTGAACTATAATGGTGTCATTAAACGAGAGTGATGTCATCAAACAAAATAAAATAAAATAATAAAGATGTAAGAATCTTGTATTCTGTTCGAGGGAAGTATACTTTCTTTCTTGGCTAACGTACCTATAATAATGCTCCAGGACGATGAACCACTTGATGTACTTGTATTCTGGTGTCCCTGTTGAGAGTGTGAATGAGGCTATTCATGAGTACGCGGTGGTTGTTAATGCTGCCGGAACTGCTACTGAGAAGGGGGATGGAGCATAGGGGAAGAATAGAAAGACCCATTGAAGAAGGCTCTGCCATGCTCTGACTTCCTCAGAGACTGAGCCGTCATCGCCTCTAGCCTTGAACACAGTTTGTTCGAGCTCGTTCATACGATTTTTATCCCTAATAGAAAGTTTCTCCCTCTTTCCGAAGAAGAGAAAGAGGCGGCGACAAAATTAGAAATGAGGAGGGAGGGGTTCAGGTTTAGGTTTTTTTAAAGTAGAGTGGGGGTAAATAAGTAAATACACATTCGATTTTCGGTTCGGATCGGAAACCGAATCCCAACTCCGCGAATTGAATCGAAAAACCGAATCTTACCCATTTTAAAACCGGCATCCGATCCGTTATTTTAGAACTGACTCGAATTATTATTTCGGGTCGGGTCGGTTTTCGGCCCAAAACTGTTGTACGCTTATCCCTACACGGTGTGACAATTGTGGTCTAGTAGTAATAACGAGGGCCCCGACGTAGGAGACGCATGTTTGAATTTTTCTTTGACATTTGCCCAGTAGTAGAAAAGAACACCTTAAAAAAAAGAGCAATGCTACAGTTACAACCAAACTTTTACAACCTTCTTACAACCACTCACCTATTTTCTGAAATGTGGGCCAGGTGGTGGCCTGGCCCACATGTCAGCAAATGGGTGTAAGTTGTAAAAAGGTTGTAAAAGTTTGGTTGTAAACCAAACATTTCCCTAAAAAAAACAGAAAAAAAGAAAGAAAGAAAGAAAGAAAGGGGAGAATCTTTTTCTAGTCATCTCCCGCACGTGACCATAGTTAGACCACTTTGGCTCTTCTTCTTCTTCTTCGTCAGGCTTCTAACCACCATTTTTCTTTGCTCTTCTTCTGCTGCTTCTTCAGAAGAGGAAGATGGAACCCATCATCGCTGCACTCGTCCCTTCTTCCACCTCCGTAAGTGTTACTTGTACACTCTTCTTCTCAACAATAAATTTCTCTAATTCCTTTTTTGTTTGTTAGGTGATTGTTCTGTTTTGTTACTTGGGCTACTTGGTGGTGGCCGGATCTATTCTCCCGGGGAAGTTCGTCCCCGGCGCCGCCCTATCCGACGGCACCCGCCTCCACTACCGATGCAACGGTCCTTCGCCATTCCCTCCTCGCCCTTTGTTTCCCCCTAATTTGCCTTTCTCCACTATGAACTAATAATATTTTGATTTATTTTATTTTTATTTATTTTCCAGGCTTGGCATCACTGCTACTGTTGACGGCTCTCTTAGGGGTTGCGGTTAGCTTCCAAGTCATCTCCCCTACGGTCCCTCTCTCTCTCTCTCTCTCGTTTCCTTTCGATCGTTCTTGTGGTCTTCTCGTATTGGTTTAGTTGATCCAACGAAGAATGCTAGTCAAATATTTGTGTTTAGGAACGCACACTATACATTTATGCATATTAGAAGTGGTAGTCGAATATTCGTTTCGGAGGAGATGGTGTTTAAGTGGGATGTGTTATTCGTTAGAATGACAAGATCGAGGAGGATGCTGTTCGTACGATTTTGTTAGAGACTACATTTGGTGTTTGTCGAGAAGGGGCTCAAGACCAACTATAGATGGGGATATATATGTAGGAGGCTAGCTACTCTAAGCCAGTGTGCGACTAAAAAGAGGGATAGACCTATAGTCTATAGAACGGAAATATTCTTGCCACCCTCCCTCAAACTGACAATGGTTATACCAACGAGAGTTTGCTCAATACGGATACCGTTGGATGTGGGGGACTCAATGGTAAACTAACAGACGACTTCGGAGGCAGTCAGATAACGGAGTCACAAATGAGAGCGAGTATTGAGGATGATCTTGGAAAATATTGTTTGTTATTGCGAAATTAACAGCCCCCTCCACCCAACCCCACCCCACCACATACGCACAGATTAGGGCTCGAGGAAGAACCTTACAGTTGCTCCTACTAAAATGCTAGTCAAATATATAGGCCAAGAAAGTGAGGAAAACACATTGTTGTTCTACTCGTGCTAATGCATTGGCTAGGGGCTTAGGAAAGCTTCGTAAAGTTATGCATGCTAGAAATGGTAGTCTAATTGTTGTTTTGAAGGAAATAGTGTTAAATTAGGAAGTATTATTAATTTGGAATGACAAGATTGAGGAGGAGGATGTTCGTACGATTTAAACTTGGATTGTTTTGAGCCGGAAACGTGGTTCCGGGGTATGCAACTGTTGATTACCTTGAAATTGGAAGGAAAAGTCTATAGGAAGTCCACAAGATCAGTCATGCTCTTACAAGTTAGAAAGTCAGATGGTTATTAAAATGTTCAACATCTATCTTAATTTTCAGCTATGTATTTTCCATGAATCACTGTCTTGGTATGGTGCTTACGTTTGCAGCCTGTACAGTTTCTACTTTATATGGTTTATTCTTTTGCAATTGATTCTTTTATCTAAATAAATTGATTACAGATTGTGGCAGACAATGGAATTGAACTGCTATCGACAACTTTAATATTTAGCATCATCGTAAGTTCATCTCACTTAATATAATCTGAGATTAGCAATATAGTTTTTCTGAGGTGACAATTGCTTGGATACAATGTAATTTAACATGCTTGGACTCATCAACATTGTCACATTCCCTATGGTTGATAGTTTACTCCTTGTTATGTTCTGCTGGACATTGAAGAGCTAACCAGTGCTATTATGTTATTACTTATGTATTACCTAATACCTGTGGATGCTTTATCCTACCCCGACCATCCAAGGGACAGATTATGCTTAGGAAACATTACTTTCTTCAGGTCTAGGTTCTAATAAGTTTAAGCACCAATTATCTTACCTGAAAGGCTGAAACCCCAGAATGGTTCTTGACGTTGTCACTAACAATCCGGTTAGTAGATAAGAATTACAACACCCAAGAACCTCTTAAAATTCCCTTCAAAGCATACTCGTGGGCTTTCAGATCATTATCCCAAGTTTACAAACTCTGTTCCTAATCTCCATCAGTTCCAAACTGTAGAGAGCCAAATTTGTTTCGTACTTTAAACCTAATCTCCATCAATTAAGTATTTCATTGTTATAGAAATATTTCTTCAATTCTAGATGTAGACGTACAATGATATTGCTAAAGATTGAGTTTTGTTTACCAATGACATGATGATTCTTTGTTTAATCATGTGCACTTCACACCCTTGGACGGAGTTGAATGGCAAAAAGTTTTATCAATGCCCAAACTTTTGCCCAAGGCTTTGTTGTTTTCTTGTTGTGGCTTAAAATTGGGCTATAAAGAAGAGAGAACACAATTGTTACTAATTGTGCGTACTTTTTTCCAGGTATCTTTCATGCTTTATGTATCTGGTAGCAGGTCTCTTGATAAGAGTTCCTCCTTAAAGCCTCATGTCACCGGGAATGTGATCGAGGACTGGTATGGTACTCCATTCCTTACATTATTTTGTGTCTCTGCTTCTTGTTATTATGATAAAAACCTCTTCTGATGTAAAAGAAGTCTGAAGTAGGTAAAGCAGCCTTTTCTTTTTCGAGCTATGGAGCCTTTTTTATGTGCCTTAAGTTTGTGCTAATTCTTAGAGGTGAGGGTAGGTTGACAATTAAATATTCGACCATTTCTTCTGTTGGGGAGAAGGATTTGAAAATATAAGAATATTTTATGAATGAAGGTCAATTTTTATCGACACTAGAAGGTATTACCTACATTCAAATTAAATTTCTGTTATAAGTTTCAGCCTTTCAACGTTGAATATAAATAGTTAAATCTCATCCCACACTATAGCCCTAGAGTTTTGTGCATCGGCATGGACTTTAATATGGTATCAAAGCAACACAGGTTCTAATCTTTGAACAGTTTCCTAAAAAAATTTATACTACAGCGTGAATTCAGCCCTCTGCTCAAAATGGGCCTCGATCTACTGGGGCATGTTGGAAATAATATTTAACCCTCATCCCTCACTATAGCTCTAGAGTTTTGCTGCAGTGACACGACTTTAACAAACATCATAAAACTCCTCATTGCTTCTCATCTTCTCATTCTATATTGTTATTAAATCCACGATCGTGCTGTTATGGTGTTTGGTTGAATTTACAATGAAACAAATAATATAGTTAGAAACAGGAAGCAGGGAATGGTTGATATTTTAATCGAAAATGATTGGCCCGCCGCTGGGGGGTGACCGCTCTGGCCTGCGCCTGCGTGGCGGCCATCCATTGGCCCCTAGCACGGGCCCACCCCGGCCCCGGGGGGGGGGGGGGGGCAATGGCGGCGCGCCACGTGGCCATGGGTCGGTGCGGGCACCCCCAGCGGCGGGCAAAATAGCAGCGTCCTATTTTAATAGGGGGCAAACCACTTCAACTGATTTCTATATGGACAAGGTATGCCACAAAGAACATAGAACACAGCGAGGTCTTTTATTGAGACAAGAAGTGGAAGGAAGATGTAATATTTGACTTCAAATAGTAAGATGAGGTGGTGGCTTCTGGTAGGAACTGATTAACCGGAAACATTAAGAAAGCCCATGTGTTGATGTCATGGAGGTTAATACTGCATCTTATTATTTTCCTATCTTCTCTCTCGTTTGTGTGTTTTACCTTTCTATATCTTTGCTTGTCAAATGAGTCTGCTTGAAAGCAGCCTCAGTGTACTAATAGTTGTTTTATTCAAGGTTTCTGTTATATCAAATTTTGTTTAAGTGTATGTAACATACACGAAATGTTGCTTTTAACTTCTGGCCTCAGAATGCTGTTTATAGTTTTCCTGTGTCTTAACAAAATTTGTTTCCTCGAATGGGTCTTTATGCAGAAATGTTATTCTTCATTTTGTTCCTCTTTCATAGATGTGATAACTGCATTTTGCTAATATTTAATTCTCTTGTTATTCCATACAGGTGGCTGGGGGTCCAATTGGATCCTCAGATAATGGGAGTTGACCTCAAGTATGTGCATTAGTATTTCAGCATTTGGTTACTTTGCTTACCATGTGGATATTGAAATCCCTTGATCATTTATGTCGACTATATAATTACTTTTTTCCTTCAGTTATATGTTTCGTTGAACACTGTGCTAGATAAAGTAGTCTTTGTTCCTGATAAAATTGTTAATTGCCATCAAACGCTCCCAAGTCCTTATACTATTGGCCATTCGGCACAACTCATTCAAATTCCTTTGTTTTCTCGGGTGCCCTTATTATGTACTGGTCGTTGATATGATCGTCTAAGATCTTTTTTAATTAGGTGATTGAGTAACTTTTGTTGATTGATTAGGTATTTGAGTGACTTTTATTGATTTATTAGGCAACTTAGTGACTTTATTGGTTGAAAATTAAACTCAAAACAGATTTTTTCCCCCCCTCATGTTGACTAACTTCTGCAGAACTCTAGCTTATATGACAATTTTCTACATGTGTAAAAGCAGTTGTTATGCATTTTTCTGACAGTAGTTCTTTCCCCCGTCTAGATTCTTTTTTGTCAGAGCTGGTATGATGGGATGGTTATTTATAAATCTCTCTATCTTGGCAAAAATCTACGAAGCTGGCAATGCAAATCTCTCGGTCATTCTTTATGAGCTTTTCTGTGCGGTATTATGTCGCTTAACTTGCTTTCTTTTAAAGCATATATCACCTTAGGTACTAATACATGTATTTGTTTCACTGTTTTGTGTAGATATATATTGTGGATTACTTCTTCTATGAAGAGTTTATGACCTCCACGTAAGTAAATCTTCCAACTTTGTGTTATATTTTTTCATATTGCTCTGAGAAGTACAATATTATCTCAACTGCTTTATAGGATTATGATATACTTTCATCTTTCAGCTAATACCATAATTTTGTTTTCTTACATTAATATAGTAGTACTTATTAAACTGGTCACTCTTGGGCTTGGGGAAGGAATATTTCCAATAACTTTTATGATATTGTTGACGTGAGGCCTCAAAAGTCAAAACTCAAATGCTGATATATTTGTTCGTGTTATAAATTGATGAAATCGAAATGTTTCGTGTGTTATTTGTCATGGCTTGTATCTATTTTCCTTTTTACATGGAATAGAGTGCTAAGTAACTGAAGTGACGAAAGTAGGTTGATGAAATGGAAATGTTTTCTGCTACAATTATTGGTTATTTCTGCATTTTGGTAAGGTTTCTTTGTTTCCTCTTAGTGTGCAGTTTGGCTTGCTAATATTTTATGTTGATTTTTGTAGGGGATTTGGGATAATCATCACAAAACAAGTATATCCAATTTATAGAACCTATTTATTTACCCCCCCATGTTCATAGGTTGATGGTGTCATGGTACAGTATCAACTACACAGAGACTTGAAGTAACAATCTAGCATTATCAACACACTGTCAATCTGTAGTGTTAATGTAATGTGAAGTTAAAGATGCAATTAAGCTGACTTGTGGAACTACATGTTTATATGTTCTTACAACCCTCCTTGCATCTTTGGTGTCTTCAGCCATTATCAAATCTGAAACGACGTAAGAGAAGTGTTCTTTGTTTACATAAGAGACAAAAAGAGACATGTCAGGTTCCGTAGTGAATCAGGGATGAGAACAGAAGTGGAAAGATATAGGGCAAAGAAGGATGTGCATGCATGTGGGATGTGGAGTGAGCAGGGGAATGAGAGTTATTATATATATGTAATATGATTTTGTTTATATGTTACTATCATGATAGAAACCTGAATATTGTGCTATTGGCAACTTGCAGTTCTCCGTTATCCTCTCTTCGTACTTTTTTTTGTTGTCTTCTAATGAAAATCCCTTTGAGGCTATGTATGATCTTTTTAAATAGATGGATCAATGAAATATTGTCTACAAGCTTATTGAATATTCATTCTTATGGGAAGCTATCTATGTTTCTTTGGTCGCGGACAAGTTTAAGGATGCATTTGATGCCTCTACTGTTGGTTATCCCTACATATTCACAAACTTCCCGATACTTTGTGTTCGTTTATCCAATTCTACTAGTGGTAAAATGAGGTTTCTTTTAATTACTTATATTGTAGGCAATACGACACCCACACCAACTTATTTACTAACGGGTTCAAGTGTTCTAAGTAATAGCTTTTAGAAATATACAAGAATAACGTCATCAAGAGGCCCCAATTGTAATGGATGTGGTTGCCCTCTATATACTTTTAGCTGAAACAGTTATTACCTTTATTTGGTCCATTTGTTTTTCCCCTAGTTATAACTTATACAAGTAAAACATGCGGCAGTTTTGTCCTAGTGGGCTCACACAAAGTACTTTCATTGCTTAAGCCATTTTTTGTATTCAGTTGTGTGCAACCTTGATCATCATTATTGACACACTCAATTAGTTTTATTTTGTCTAATGGTATCTATTTGTACTCTTATAGATGGGACATTATTGCAGAGAGGTTAGGATTCATGTTGGTCTTCGGAGATCTGGTTTTCATTCCTTTCACATTCAGTATCCAGGTATGAGTTGAGATAAGCAATTATTACTTTCTCAACCAAGTAGAGTAGATCTCCATTTCCTCAGATCAGCCAACTAGCATTTCCTTACATTGTCTACTATCCTTCTGTCTCATATTGGTTCAGGGTTGGTGGCTTCTGAGAAACAAAGTGGAAGTAACAAAAGCAGCTGCTATTGCCAATTGCTTAGTTTTTATTATTGGGTGAGGATCTCTTTTTCAACACTGTGAATATACAACAACAACAAGAAGAAGAAGAAGAAGAAACAAAGCTTTTATCCCATTTTCTGGGGTCGGCTGTTTGAATTCTCTTCTTCCATTTGGCTGCTTTAAGGGCCATGTCTGTAATGTTAAACAAAATACTTATCCTTCTTTAACACTTCAAACCATGTTTGTGTAGGCCTACCTCTAATCCTAACAGCCCTATTTACTACTATATTATCGCTCTCCTTAATAGAGCATCTATTGGTTTGTGTTACACATGTCCAAACCACCTAAGTCGGTTTTATTCCATCTTGTCCTTAATTGGCGCCACCTCTAACTTCCCATAGATTTCAACATGTGAAGTTTTTTTTTTTTTTTTTGGGCTGGAGCCTTAACAAAGGCCCATGAGAAGTTAATTTTAGGAAATCTTATAGTTGTGAACTTCTGTGCCTTTTATGCAGTTACCTAGTATTCAGAGGTGCGAACAAACAAAAGCACGTATTTAAGAAGAACCCCAAGGCTCACATATGGGGTAAGCCTCCTAAAGTTGTAGGAGGGAAGCTGCTCGTCTCTGGCTATTGGTAAGGTTCCAAAACATATGTTTGTGAGCTTAATGCTCTGGCTCTTCTGATTACCTTGGCTTTCAGTTTGCTAGGGACCTCAGAATTCTTTAATTTTTTAGCTATATGCTTGAATAAGTTTTGAAACATTTTCAGAATATGTTTCTCCATATAGGAGGAAAAATGATCTTTATGTATTCTGATTCGTAGGGGACTCAAATATATCATGACCCTGATTCTATGAAGCTGTTTGAACCAGTGTTTTAAAAACTGGACCGGACCGGCCAGTTCTACCGGTTCATCTGTGAACCGGTAGCTTTTGAGGTCCGGTTCAGTGTTGACCCACTATTTTTTCAAAATTTGTTTATAAATGAATATTTTTTGTAAAAATTAGTGTCCATAAGGGATTAAATTTGGGCCATTAGGTTAACCCAGTGGTTTGAACCAACTGGTTGAACCGGTTTGACCCGACCCACTGCCTTGTCTGGGTCGATCTCGGGTCCGGTTTTTAAAACACTACATTTGTTGCTAAACTTGTTCTAATCAGTCATACTGTAGAGATCTTTGGACCTTAATATCAACGTATCAATTTTATAACTTAATGTTATCTTAAGATGGTGCTTTGAGCTTACTTGATGTTGCTGAAAGGCATGCCAGGACTCATTAGATCCTCAACCTTGTTTTAATTTCCTGTAATCTCAATTTCTACTTCTGGAAACATTAATAAACACGAAAAAATGAGATAATTGCTCGAGAAGGTATCAGCCCTCTTTCTTTATATATATATATATATATATATATATATATATATATAACCTCATCTTTTTACAAATATAACTCAGTCTAGAACCTCTAAGATACTTTGTTAGCATATCAACAAGCTGATTATTGGAGCTGACGAATGATGTGAATATCTCCCCAGATGCACTTTTTCTCAAACGAAGCAACAATCAATCTCAATATGTTTCTTCTTCTCATGAAATATTGTGTTTCACGAGATGTACATTGGAGCCTGATTGCCACAAAACAACTTAATGGACCTGAATCAGAAAACCCGACTACATCAGCATCTTTGTAATCCATGTCAACTCACATGTGATCAAGGTTATTGCTCTATACTCTGGTTCAACACTAAATCTTAGCCACAGTCTGCCAGGAAAAAGACTTCCTCCAAGAGTACACAATACCCTTACATAACCCTTCTATTGGAAGGAGATCCGGCCCAATCACATTAGTGTACCCAACTACCTGTAGATGACCTCGATCCTAATACAAGGTATCTTTTCTTGGAGCTCCTTTAAGGTATCTCAAGATACACATAACTACGAATCTAGGAACTGATCAGTCTCCTTCTGGAGAGCAATGGCTCAGTGGCTTCTCTAAAGATGCTTATAGGCCTTTCTAGTGGCCTTCTTGGGCACGAGATAGAAAAGGAAGAATATAGATCCTTATTTCTAAGACGGTGTGCGGCATGCTCGTCTCTTAAAACATATCAATGACATACTTTCTTGGCCCCGCGTAAGCCTCATCGCCTCGATCGTTGGATCGTGCGTGCACGCCCCCCCTCGATTCGATGGTGCAGGGGGCGGGGTTTGGCGGGATATATAAACACACACACGAGCCAATGACTTTAGCTGGCTAGTGTGGTGGATGCGATGAGACTGGAGGCAAGTGTTTGAATCCTGGTGGGAGAATCATGGATAATACATATTCATATTATATATATATATATATATATATATATATATATATATATATATTTTTTATATTCATATATATATATACACCCTTATATGATCTAGTTACCTCAATGCCTACAAAGTATTTCAGTCGTCCCAAATCCTTGGTCTGAAATGTCGTTGGAGATGCTCCTTCAATATACACATCCCATCCTCATCATCTCCAGGAATGATATATCATCTACATAGACAATAAGAATGATTCGTTTCCCAGATCCATACTTTCGAAAAAAGACCGAATAGACGTGCCAAACTTGAACGCTAAAGTGAACATGCTGAACCAAACTCGAAAAGAGACCGTTTCAGACATGTAAGGATTTTTTAACATTCAAACTAGTCCCGACTCCATAAGCAACAAAACCTAAAGCTTGCTCCATATATACTTCCTCTTTCAAATCGTCATGCAAAAAGGCATTCTCGATAGAGAGTGGCCATCGATGGGGACTGCAACAAGACTCAAGAAGATGCTAACAAATGTAATCTTGGTGAATGGTGAGATGTCCAAGTAATCTACACTGTACTTGTGTATAGCCTTTTGTTGCAACTCTAGCATTTAGACGATTAACCACCATCAGGGGTGCAGTTGCTACCCTACGACAATTGACAACCATTTTCCTAGAGGAAGATGAACTAGATCCCATGTACTATTGGAGTGCAACACAGTCATCTAATCAATCATCGCTTGTCTCTACCCTGGAAGGGAGAGTGCCTTGCTACTGTCCTAGATATTGTCACGAAAGAAAGAGATGTAACAAATGAAAGATAATTAGGTGATAACGAGTCATAAGAAACATAATCAGCTAATGGAAAGGAGTAGTACGCTGACGAGTGCACTTGCGGAGAGCAATGGGCAGATCAAAAATTACTGACAAATGGATTCGAGTCCAGTTGAGTAACTGGTGCTGGAGGTGTCTCCGTGGGTTCATCTGTGACTTTCTCCTATCGAGGTCGTTTGTTGTATACTTGCACCGGTTTTTCCATTGGGACAATAGCCTCAGATACGGGTACAAGAAGTACATCGAGACTAGAGATTAACATAGGAGACCTCGACTCGCCCAAGAAAGGGCTAGAGTCAAAGAAGGTTGCATTGGTAGATAGAATGCACGATAAAGTTATGAAGAATAACACATGTAGCCCTTCTAAGCGGAGAATAGCCTAAGAAGATACATTTGACTGCCGATTAGGATTTGTCCCTACCACAGGAGATGATATATGAACAAAACACGTGCAACTGAAAGACTTAAGACTTCTTTAGGAAACAAAATGAAGAATGTGATCTATTGATGCAACACAGAAGGTGCCATACAATTAATAAGATAACAAGCTATAAGAACTGCATGATACCAAAAGTTTGTTGGAACTGCATGTGAAGAAGCAGAGTACAAGCAGTCTCAGTCAGGTGTCTATTTTTATGTTCAGCAACTCCATTCTGCTAATGAGCGTGTAAACATGAGGAGTGATGAAGCATACCCTGATCATACATAAGAGATTGAAATACACCAGAGCAGTACTCACACACATTATCACCATATAGAAATCGAAGTGTATACCAAATTGGGTCCTGATTTCAGCACAAAAGGATTTGAAGATAGAGAAACAATTCAAATATGTCATTCATAAGAAACAACCATGTCATTCTAGATAATCTGTCAGTGAAAGTAACAAAATATTTAAAACCAAAATTTGAAGTGACACGACTCGGACTCATACATCAGAATGAACTTGAGACAAATTTACCAAAGCACATTTATTGACACAACTGAAAAAAGAAGAACAATGGTGTTTTCCTAATTAACACGACTCATATTCAAGATTCCTAAGACTGGACAAACTTGGAAAGCATCTTCTGTAGACCTGGAGACCAGGATGACCCAGATGGCTATGAACCTGCAATGGTGTTACTTCAGCAGCAAGAGCGGACGACGTTGAAGAAGTCACAACCAACTGGTATATGCCCCTAGATTTATGTCTGGTACTAATCACCCGTTCCTGTCCTCGACTCCTGGATACAAACAGAATCAAGGTAAAATTCACACAACAATTAAGTGCATTAGTGATTTTGCTGATATAAGGCTAAATGGAAAAGTGCGAAGGTATAGTACTGGTGAGATAATAATGATGAAGTAGGAGACACTACCGATGCCTCTTACTGGTGATATAGAACCATCAACATGAATAACATTAAGAATAACATTGATATTCACATGATGTTCTTTGATATGAAGTGAAAAAGGACGCATTACCAGACATATGGTCAAGGCTTCTGAATCTAGAATATAGGATGCTAAAGACGTCGTGAGAAAAGCACTGGATAAAGATGAGCCGGGGTGATAAAGACGAGTTCTGAGAAACAACTTAGATCTGCTAGTGTCCAGTCTGAGCCGCATTTGCTACATGGGAAGAGTGACTAGGCAGAGAACCAAGTAGAGTGTTGCATGTTTCTCTAAAATGTCCATCTTGCTGCAGTAAGAGCACTTTGGGTGTCCAATACCCCTCCCGTTATCGTCCTCCGTGACGGCTTCTTTCTCCGCAACCACCACGATCAACTCCACTAACCCGACCACCTGGCAGAGTTGCCTGAGTTGCGAGGGAGGAACGATTTGTGGGAGTGTTACCAAAAGTCATAGAAGAGGAGGCACACATAACTCTCGAGTACACCTCCGTAAGCAATGGTATAGTCGTGTCTCCACCGACTCAAGCTCTGGATTCACCCTATGGAGTAACATCACGATAAATATCTTGTTGATCTGTTCATGCTGTGTCCAGAGATTAGTAGAGCTGGGAACCAAATTCTTAAAATCAGTAGCAAAGGCCTGAAAATGATTGACATGGGTAGGGATATCCCCATCTGACTACCGTAGCTAGAACAAGTTACCAATTAATTGTAAGCATGTGTGATGTCACCACTGTAGAGATCTCTAGCTTGTGTCCATGTCTTATTGCAAGACAAGAAGTCTTGAAATATCGCCATGAGAGACGGTCGAGGGATGCCATAAAAGGGCAAGTAGCGGATGATGAAGACAACCATGAAGATGATGACATGATACGAACACCTCTGCAATTGATGTGGGGTTGTCGCTGATGACGAAGTCGATTCATGCTTCAGTGAATTCGGCTTCAGCTTCAGGTTCAATGAATTCGGCTTTGGACCAGCGTATTCGGCTTCAGGTTTGAGACTCCAGACTTCGTTGATGGAGTTTCAGACTTAGTTGGTGATGAAGTCGGATTCAGGCTTTAGACTTGTTAATGATGAGGTGGATTTGAGAGTACATTGATCATTGAGGTTAGAGATTAGAGATGATATCTATCTATGATCGCTTCTCGAGACAAAGAAAAGAGAGAGAGAGGAGAGAGAGAGAGAGAGAGAGAGAGGAGATGAGTTGCAATCTCTCTTGGTCTGACGATGTTCAAACTTCAAACTAAGGTAATTAAGGTTAGGATGAAGCCGACTCTGATACCATAAACACGAACAAATGAGAGAATTGCTCGAGATGTTCAGGCTTCAGTGAATTCGGCTTCAGTTTCAGGTTCAATGAATTCGGCTTTGGACCAGCGTATTCGGCTTCAGGTTTGAGACTCCAGACTTCGTTGATGATGAGTTTCAGACTTTGTTGGTGATGAAGTCGGATTCAGGCTTTAGTCTTCGTTAATGATGAAGTGGATTTCAGACTACATTGATCGTTGAGATTAGAGATTAGAGATGATATCTATCTCTGATCGCTTCGAGAGAGAGAGAGAGAGAGAGAGAGAGAGAGAGAGAGGAGATGAGCTGCAATCTCCTCTTGGTCTGACGATGTTCAAACTAAGGTAATTAAGGTTAGGGCGAACCGACTCTGATACCATAAACACGAACAAATGAGAGAATTGCTCGAGATGTTCAGCCCTCTTTTTATATATATACATGGATAGGGTTACGAATATTCACACATACCCTTTATATACAATATACTGAGCATAGTGTTGGGAACGGAGCTCCGAATGTAGCAGAATAATATTGTTTCCTGCTGAAGAAAACCGGTGAGGATTGGACTAATTGTAGAAACTTACAAATGCACAATACCATAATTACACACAATAATTGTTACGGAAAATCTAACGAGAGAAAAAAATCACGAGACGCGAGTCCAACTCAAAAAAGTTCTACTATTAGAATAAAAAAATACACCGACTCCCCCATCTTCTACAAAATCTATCAATCACTCTCACAAAAAAGAAAATGAATAAATCGAGAAAAATACAAAATCCAAGAACTCAACGACAGACCGATGTGGTCTCCCCGAACAATCTCTTAAGGAATGATTCGCATAGTCTCTCTCGATTCTTCTTCCTCTTTCCGAAAGTCGCAACCTCTTTGTAAAATTTTCATACCTCCGTAAATTAAGTCAAGAAATGAGTCATATACTCCTTCCCTTATAATAATTTGGACCGTTGGATCTGATCGGAACACTCGCTCTCAAATTCAACTCAACTCTTACACTGCTATACCCCTAGTATGTCGGTGATGTGCTTGATGCGCACAAAATTTTACCAAAAGTTGCTCGATATTTTGCAGTTTGTGGGATGCTGCCAGTATGCCTGCGATATATCGGTGCGCAAATACTTTTAGAAAATATTGATATTGACTCCAAATCGTGTTCTATTTGTTGTCTTTGACTCCCGAGCTTCTCTGACATATGAATGATGCTTGTCGTACTCCTGGACGTTTTTCACACAGGAAGGAGACCCAACCCCAACAAATCTCCCTTTTTGACTAGATAGAAGAGCTCGCCATCCTGACAATCTTTCTGCAGGATTCAAAATTTTCACTTGGTAGAATTTTGGTAAGCCTGTACACCATATTATCATTTGTATAGACCTTCTCAAGCTCAACGTTCTTTGCCTCTAATATGTCTCATCTCCAGTGATACCGAGTTGCAATATGCTTGAATCTGCTTTGAAACATAGGATTTTTATCGAGGTGAATAGTACTTTTACTATTGTATAATAAAATATATTGCTCCCTTTGCAAATATTATCACATAGCTTGATGTCGACTTCCTGGTATGTCCCTAACTATATTAGGGTTAGTATCCACCAACCTCGGCTCGTCATTCCTAAAAGAAATTCTCTAACTGGAAGTGCCCTAGAGATATCAAAGCACCCACTTGACTGTGCTCCAATGCTCTCCTTGAACTGGAGAGATAATGGCTCACTCTTCGATTGCATAAGCAATATTTGGCATGAACAAACCATAGCATACATGAGAATACCCATCATTGAAGCATACCATTTTTCATTCTTGCTCTCTCCTCGGTTGGTGGACATTGTTTAGTGCTAAGCTTGAAGTGAGCTGTAACTGGGGTGCTCACCTTCTTGACCCTCCGTACCAAATCTGTGAACCCTTCTAATATACTTCTCCTGGGACAACCACAACATCTTTGACCTTCTATCGAATGATTTCCATCCCCAAAAACAGTTTTTGCGCACCTAGATCTTTCATAGAGAGCTTTGCTTAATTAGCATTTTAACTCCGCAATCCTCTACAACTAACCAACATGTCCAAATATAACAAAAGATTGATGAAGTATCCTTGGCAAAGTGCTTCACAAATACACAATGCCCCAACGTGGTATTGATATAACTATGTTTCTCCATAAACGAGCCGTTTAAATCATACATTTTTTTTTCAGCCGACAGACCATGTGCTCCTTGCCCTGTTCATCGGATCCCTTGGGTTACTCCATGTACAACTCCTCTAAATCACTATAGAGGAGCGTTGTCTTCATGCCATTACTTGTCTTCAAAGTTGAGCCTTTGCTGCCAAAACCAACATAGTGTGTATGGACGACATCTTGAAGACCGAAGAAAAGTCCTCATCGAAATCCGCTCCCTTTCTTTTACTCTAGCCTTGACTACCAATCCTGTCTTCTATCGCAGGCGAGTTGCATTTTCTTTCTGCTCACTCTGGACATCTAACGATTCTTCAAGACCTTGTCATTTGGCAACTGCACCAAATTATAAGTGTGATTAGCTTGTAGTAATTCATCTTTCCTGCATTTCCTCCTTCAACTCTTGCATATTCTCATCTCCATTGTCTTTGTGAAACTTTCGGGTTCTCCCTATTAGTCAATAGCACATACTTATCAGATGAGTACCTCTCTGATGGTCGACGCTCTCTAGTATCTCTCTTCAACGGAGCTTCTAGTGCTTATTTATTATCAACAACTTCATCTTCTTCAGGAACTACCTCATCTGCATGCTCATCCTCCTGAATTTTTTATTATCACTAGATTGGCTGATGCTCAAGGTCAGCAACATCTTCATGTAGCGACTAGCGACTCCCTTTGATTTGACACATTTGCAATGACAATAGGAACTGGCTCAGACTGAACTGACTTGAACTCGGATAAATCTTCAACCTCAGAAAGCATATTGGATTGCTGACGAACATGACATCTGTGCTTATGTAGAGCTTCTTTTGCATTGGGTCGTAGACCTATGTACTCGTCTCCATTATTGGAGCAAACAAGTTTTCACCATTTTACAATTTTTTTTGAACTTAGGCCTATGACTCCTTGAAAGTGGTCAATACCTGATCCCTGGTCTTTGTAACAAAGACTCGTACCTTCCTGGAACAATCATCAATAAATGTTACGAAGTAAGAAGCACCACCAATAGTTTTTATCTTCATTGGACATGACATTCGTGTAAATTAACTCAAGCAACGCGACTTCCTTGAAGATGGATGACTCTAAAATGGCATTGTGTGCTGGTTTCCAGCCATACGATGTGTGCATCTTTCCAACTTCACAAGCTTTAAACCTGTTCGGTTCGCTAGGTAACTCATCTCTTTCTTACTGATATGACTGAGCCGCCTGTGCCACAATTCTGTAGATGCATCACTGATTTCGTTGACCTCATGTGTCGTATGCGCTCCCTTCTGTATAGTAGAGACCGGACTTTTTCTTCCCCTGACAATAACCAACGAACCCTTTGTAATCTTCCACTTATCATTTATGAAGAGACTGAAGAACCTGTCATAAAAAAAAACTTTCCAACCGATACACGATTGAAGTAGATGTTTGTGACGTGACAACTCCCAGGAGAATCAAAGTAGCTAATGTATTAGTTTCTAAGTACACATCTCCAGCGACAATTGCTTTCGACACATTACCGTTGCCTATCTTTAGCACTCCACAATCACATGTCAAGTAAGTGGCAATCATTCCCTTATTGTAAGACATGTGCGTTGAAGCTTTGAGTCTACCAGTCAACTATTGTCATTGCATACAAGGTTCATGGTCACCTATCACCTATAATAATAATATGACCTCTATAGAGTCAATGCAAAAGACTAGACTCAATTTGGAGGAGAAATGGAGATTTGGGGGTGATTTGGGGAAGAACACTATTAGGACTTCTTGTAGGTATTAAAAAGAGGCAAGTATTTTGAGAATTGATGATTAAATAGAGGGGGGCTCTTGATGGCTGTTGGAATGACTAGGGTTAGGGTTTTGCAAATGTTAGATGAGTGGCTAAGCTTCTCTCCATGTAATCAAGTTCCAATCAAAGGCTCATATCAAAACTAGGTTCCTTATATAATAACTAACCAAAATATCCTACTAACATAATATCTAGATATTATTCTAACTTAGCCATTAAGTCTCTAACTTTCTAACTAAGCCTCATGATCATTACTAACATCTAGTTATGTCAAACCTAGGTTAGTCTCTAACAATTCAATTAGCGCAATATTAATTAATCAAAATTCATTTTCACTAAAAGTCCAAAAATGACCAAAATCCCTTTGCCCAAAAATGATAATTAGTCATCCTAATCACATGGTTAGGTCTCATTGGTCATGGTTAGGCTCTAGGTCAAGTAATCTCTAGGGTTCCACTAGCAACACATCAAAATCACAATTCACGGATTTAAATAGTTTTAAATTAATTAAAAATACCAAAAATCATAACTTGATTAAATCTCATTAAATTGATTAATATTACAAAATTTTAAAATTACCCTCATTTTAGAAAAGTGGTGTTACAAGACGACACCATTCAAAATCAGCAAATGAACGATCCAGCCGTTCACTAATGTTATGAGCCGGCCACCTATAATTAGACCATATGTATGCTGGACCAATACTACCCAGATCAACCAATCCACACAGATCTACCATCTTGCATCAAACGGTCTACCACCCGTTTGCACTCGCCACGTGGCAAAGTTGACTCAGGACGGTCAATTACATTAATCACCTCCGAGATAGGGGGAATGCCGAAGGAGATTCGACTATCCTCCGTCGAAGGCAGGCCCTGCTGAAGCCCGGTGTCTTTTACCATCATCCCCTCCAGTACTGGCACTACCCAGCGTAGAGACTTATGGCCTTCCGCTTTGTAGTCTACTTCCTTAATTCTGGGCGAAGTAGCTCTTTGATTCTACATTTTTTTCTCTTAGACCATTCATCACCGATACTGAAGCAAATGCTTCCCTCTCACTATAACCTTGTAATGATTGGCCTACTCTGGCACACAACAAACATATATGAGGCACCCGCTCGTACTTCACAAAGGCCACCGCACATCCATCCACATTTGTAGCTATGATCCTCTTATGTCGATCGGGACTTTAACCCGTGCGAATGTTTTCCATTGCATCTCATCAGCCACAGAAAGAGTCATGGGTGACCCAATTGCCTTTGCAATTTTGGATACAGGCAGGTGGTTCAGGAATTCCGGGGGAATTCTGTGAAACTGGACCCAAAATCAGCCATCTGAAACTTGTATTCTTCAGGGAGTTCAGGATCACATTTCTCCATTACAAGGATATCATCATTGACACTCCATAAGGCGTCAATAAGGATACGATCAACTTCCGTGAGGATTCGAGCAGCACAAGGAAGGATCCAGACTCGACATCCTGATCAGAGACTTGAGGAAATATCTGTCGTCCTACACATCTTAAAGGATGGAAGCAAGCATCGGTCGTGTGAAACGCCTCGTGGAGTACGGTTTAACGGCGGTGAAGAAGCCCAATGGTGAGATATCACATTGTCCCTTGCCGATAACGGAATGGACTCTGTAGGACCTTGCAAACTAAACATATTAGCCATTTTCCACAACCTCTTTATAAGAAGCCACTAGAGCAGGAGAGGACATGGAAGAGGAAATTACAAAGGTGTGTAACAACGAATATCAATGAAAAGGAAGAATGAGTGATGGAGAGTGCAGTAGGCGGGAGCGCGGAGGAGAGAGCGCAACGCAGAGGACGATGACAGATGGATATGACTGATGAGATGGGGGTGAACAGACGAAGGGAACGAAGGAGAATGAGTAGGCGATGAAGAAAGGGAAAGAGCAAACCCTAAGGTTTGGGGTAAAACATAAGATTTGGCAACTTTCACAGAACAAATAAAGCATTCTCATGAAACTCATTTTGTGGTATTGTGCATTGAGTAGGACTTGGGACTCGTTTTCTCCTTCCTCTTCATCTTCTTCTTCTTGAGCTATTTCTTTATCTTTAGTATCCCTTCTGCATTGCTTGATCTGATTTTCCACGCTTCGGTCCTGGGACAACTTTTTTCTACTTAATACAACCTCGCATAACCTATCGTGATGTGCAAGAGGACGGGGTCGTGGATAATCCTCCAGGACATAAAGAAGCGACTCACAAGAGGCTGGATCAAGAGACAATCATAATTAGCTTCGACTAGGATAACCCAACCTCCTGGACCGGCTTTGTTGTCAATTCGGAACAAGTATGTACGTAGCTGCAGGGCTGTGACTCTTGACTTGAGGATTCACATCGATCAATCGATCGCTCATCGTGATTTTTTTAGCCGAACAGTACCAGAGACCAACCGAGTCGTCGGCTTCTCCTCTACCTATATTGTTCTTGTACCGTAGGTTCTGATCGAGCTGAGCGAGGCAGTGGTCGCAGAGGTTGTGCATGTTGTGGGGTTAGCTGGCCTGTTGTAGTGGCATCCCTTTCCGTCCTTCTTCGTACATTATATGCAGGCTACTGTCATCATCATCTATCAATACTGTTCTCCAAAATTGACATATGGCTCATGCAGTAGTCGTGTTTCGCGCAAGCCACCGCCCTCCCTCCTCCCATGCTCCTCTCCTTTCTCTCCTGCTACGCTGCCGCCTCCCTCCTGCTCTGCCGCCCCTCCCCCACCTCCTTCCATCCACCGGCCCCCTCCGCCGGCTCGTGCGAGTAGCCATATAGCATGGCTGCCTTTCCCTCCTCCTCCCTCCTCCTCCTATATTATTCTTCTTCCGATCTGTGTTCGTAGGGGATGTAACTTGTAAGAGCAACTCACTGTTTTCACACTGTGCACTAACCTCCTCCTTTCCATATGATTTGTGCCCATACATTAAAACAAATTTTGCAGTACCCATACATTTTTTGGTTATTTAGTTATAGGATCTCTTACAATATTAAAATTTTATATTTAGGTCTTCATTTTGTCCAAAAGAGGTTTTAGGTCTCTCCTAACGGTTGACTTGGGTTGACCGTCCAAGATGGAGACCTAAACGTAAAATTTGAATATTATACGAGACCCTAAAACTAAATAACAAAAAAATTGAGGATTGTGTGACTTATATAGTTTTGCACAGAGAGGATTGTGTGACTAGAGTTATTTAGTTTCATAACCAATCGAGAATAAAAATACTTGTTGCACCGTTGTTTGCTTCTATCTTACTCTCAGCAGCCACACAACCCTCCGGAAATCTTGGGTTGCTTTTTCTGGTTCATTTTAGGATGGATTCTGAAACAGGAGGAGACGGCTTTCAAAATCTGCTAGTACTTTCCCTTTTGCTTTTTGAAAAGCAGGCTAGAAATACCTACCCATGCCTGACTGTTGCAAACAAGTTCTTTTATTTGCATGTTGACATCTCTTGTTACCATGTCTAAACCTCCCTCCTTTCCTGTGTCACAAATTCCCAGTCTACTATTGTTCTAATTTTTGGTCAAAAATGACGGTACTGTAAGTTTTGTGGTATAACAGATTAGAGCCAAGAAAGTTCATCCCAGTTTTTTCCACAAGTTAAAGGAAAAGGTACCACCACTGGCTTTGCTTCAGGTGATTTGCAAGAACCTAAACATTTATAGTCTTTCATCCAACATCACCCACATTTTGCAAGAATTGTACAAAGTGCCATGATAAGACTTTCACCTGATATCTATCTGCTAAATAATCAGCTTTCAATTAGGCACAGAAGTCGCGCTGCGAGAATCAAGTCTTCTCCATCAGAAAGATGAGTGAAATAACAAAGATGGCAAGAAACAGAATAAAGTCCACAACTGGATTTCTAAAATACCCGACTTGCTGGGGATCGACTTCTGTATACATTTTTCCAATCAACTAATGTATATAGATATATATATATATATATATATATATATATATATATATATATAACCTTTTGCATAAAAGGTTTAAAAGTAGCTGTACATTTTCCTTTCTGAACGCTGCTAATCATTATGCTTAATATGTCCAGAGAAATCTAATAACTGAAACTGCTATGAATTTAAGACATACTGGAACTACTTTGAACTATACATATGTATATGTTCAGAACCACCCATAAAACTGAGTTTGAAACTGCTATGAACTTTGTCTAGAGACAAACCTGCCACCGACTACTTTGCCTGTTCTTCTACCCACTTCTCAAATCAACCACAATTACGCTGACATTATCTTCACTTTGTCTTCCAGTGCAAGCCTTGCCAGCAAATTTGCTGCAAGGGAGCATCGAGACTCAGGTTGCCCCGCAACATCACCACCAGTTGTATTCTCATTGCCTCCAGCTCTACGCTCTCCTGCTCCTCTCATTGGATTTCCCTCCATTAAACACCTTCGAGCTACATCACACGCCAAGTCATTGGGTACAACATCCCATAATCCATCACTAGCAATGATCAAGCATTCATCTTGAGGGTGTCGTTCAACAATGCGTATCTCAGGCTCAGATATCACTACTGGCTTGAAATATTTGTCTCCTGTGAAAGAAGAAAGAAAGTTGAGGCTTACAGGCTTACGGCATGACCATTTTGAAGAAGAGAAGATACACATTGTTACATATACCGTTGGTAGTGACTAGTTGTAACTACCATCAGATAACTTTCTTTATGAGGGCACTCAATCATTTGTTATCATAAAGTGGACCAAAGATACTCAATGAATACTAAAAACTAGAGACGCCACAACATATTACCATAGCGTTTTGCTTTCCTGATTGCAAATAACGTCGAAACTCATGTTTCAGATGGAGATACATCTACATCCAAGATCTGGTTGATCAATTGCTTATTCCAGCATGTTCTCACCTAGAAAAGTATCCTCTAATTATGCGAAAAGTTTAGAAGTACCAGTAAGAGACATACCACTACTAAATAGTAAAGACCCTTCTAGTTTATAAATATAGGGCATCCAAGTATAATAATGAGGTACAAACACTATCACATAGAGAATCACATAATACCACAGAGAAAATCCTTTCTAATTTGTAGTTAGGACATCTAATTATAAGAATGGTATAAAATTTATCTGTCTGGATTTTAATCCATATCCTGTAAAAATTTAAAGATATCAACATTATACATCAGCAGAAAGCCTTAGCTATCAGCTATGAACCTGTATTCCACAATTAGAGCTCTGCGAAGTATTGATCACCTCTTCATTTAACATTAAACACCATAGCCTTTATATATTAAATAAATATTTATATAAGCACACCACAGATAGACATAATACTCTGTTAAGGCATTATTTTCTCACTGTCCAGCTTCAAATGTATTTTCTACCCTCACAGAGAACTCTTTGCTTTCAAAAGTCTCTGAGCTTTTAGGTCTTAACTTAAACACTAGGATATCTCCAAGATAAGAAAACTGCACTTAAATAATTGACTACCACTGCATTGAAGTTGCTTATGTAGTGTTCTTGTGTTGCTTCCCCTTGTCACTTTCTTCTCTCTTCTACACAAAACCATTTTCTTTTAATATGACAATTCTTGCCACAATGATAGCATTTAGTCTTTGTATTCATCCTTTTCCTTTCATCTGGTCTTGTCCCTGCCGCTTGGACCCTTGTTTTTTATCCTCGTCTCTGACGCTAACGTTGCTGACTGTGATGAAGAAGGCCTGGCCAAATGTTTTCTTCGCATCTTCTTATTCAACATCCCACCCTTGATTAACTCCAAAGTCACAATACCTTTGGGAACAAAATTGATCATATACACTCGCACGGTTCCTACGAGTCCAACAAGTCCAACAAAGTAGCCAACGACCAAACCTTTGAATCTCGTTGTCGAACTTGACCCAATTATTGACAGTTGATTAACTACGCCCCAAAGCTCATTTACATGATCCGTAGTTGGTGTGTCGTCCTTGTACCTCAGACCAATCATCTGTCGGATCAGAAACAACATTTTGATCAAAGGACTTGAGCTTTTCTCATAACGTCTTGGTATGATCAGTATTTGCGATGTGATAGTAAACATTTTCATCTATGAACTCTCTTATATACTACAGACCTATTTAAACAACTAGTTTTTCTCTGATTTATTGATGACCTTCTCGTAAACATTATACCGGTAGATGTAACTTTTGACGAGAAATAGATCTTTCATCTTGCTCCTCCAATAATGATAATTTGTGCCACTTAGGCTAACTGTAGAGAATAATTGTTGTGTTTTATTGATTGGCTACTCCACTATTTATAGGGAGTCTAGCTCCTCTTCATACTACATTTTCCAATGTGGGACTAAAGTCCCTTATTAGTTCTCAACACTCTCCCTCAAGATGGGCGATAGATATTAATCATTCCCATCTTGTTACATAGCTTCGACAGACTTAATGAACTAAGACCCTTAGTCAGACAGTCTGCCACTTGTTCTTCTGAGCGAACATGATGAATCTTCAGTATCCCTTGTTCCAGCTTCTCTTTGATGAAGAATCGATCGATCTCGATGTGCTTCGTTCTGTCGTGCTGAACTGGATTGTTAGCAATACTTATTGCAGCTTGACTATCGCTTAGAAGACGTAACGGTGCTCCCTTGTCCAGCTTCAACTCTGTCAGCAACGCTTTCACCCACAACAACTCCGACACTCCCAAAGCCATTGCTCTGTATTCTGCTTCAGCTGTAGACCGTGCTACTACTGACTGTTTCTTGCTTCTCCATGAGACCAAGTTTCCTCCTACAAAGACACAATATCCCGTGGTAGACCTTCTGTCGTCTATACAGCTCGCCCAGTCTGCATCGCAGTATCCCTCAACTTCTATACTTCTATTCTTCTTGAACCATAGCCCTTTTCCCGACGTTCCTTTCAGATATCTCAAGATCTGAAACACTGCATCCATATGACCCGTTCTTGGATCATGCATGTAGCGACTTACTGCACTCACCGCAAATGAGATATCAGGGCGAGTGTGCCCCAGATAAATCAATCTCCCTACAAGTCGTTGATATCTTTCACGATCAACTGGCTCTCCTGCTTCTCCCAACGCACTTCTGGTCAATTGGAGTGACTGCTGCTTTGCATCCCAGCATCCCCGTCTCCTTCAGTAGATCTAGTGCGTATTTTCTCTGTGAGAGAACAATTCTTTGTTCGCCTTCACACACCCTCGATACCTAGAAAGTACCTCATTGTTCCTAAATCCTTCACCTCAAACTCCTTCGCGAGTTTTGACTTCAGCTTAGCAATCTCGACTTCATCATTACCTGTGATTACTATATCATCCACGTATACAACAAGTATAGTGATGTGGCCTCTTGCATGCTGAAGAAAGACCGTATGATCTGCATTTGCTTGATGGTATCCCATGCCTGTAACAGCCTTTCTGAATCTGTCAAACCAGGCTCGAGGAGATTGCTTGAGTCCATATAGCGACTTCTTTAGTTTGCACACTTTTCCATGCGACGTCCCTCCGTCTGATTCTGTAGCGTAGCACCCTAGCGGGAGTTCCATGTACACTTCTTCTTGTAGGTCCCCATGGAGAAAGGCATTTTTCACATCTAACTGGTATAGCTTCCACCCATAGTTTGCTGCAATGGAGACCAGAGTTCTTACGGTGCTCATTTTCGCTACTGGAGCAAACGTCTCATCATAGTCGATGTCATATGATTGTGTGTATCCTTTTGCAACCAACCTCGCCTTGTATCGTTCCACTTTTCTTTCTGACGTCTCCTTTACTGTGTACATCCATTTGCATCCCACAGTTTTCTTCTCTTTGGGTAATGGAACCAGCTCCCACATCTTATTTTTCTCCATTGTCCCAAGTTCTTCCATCATTGCAGCTTTTCACCTTGGATCTTTCTTTGCTTCTGCCAACACTTGGGCAACGAAGTCGAGTCTAATAATGCAATGAAGGTTCGATAATTCGAAGAAATGTTAGAATAAGACAGGTAGTTGGCAATATCATGTTCATAATCATCAAAACGACTAGGAGCCTTACCCGTATTGATGCGAGAAGATCTCCTTAAGGGAGCAATATGTGGTGGAGAGATCATACCATCAGAGTCAGAGAGATCCGCATCAGAATCAGATTGATTTAGTGCGGGGGCGACATCTTCAAGAGTTGGAGCAGGAGTAGACGAGGGACTTGGTACAATAGGCACAGGGCACGGTACATGCACAGTACTGGACTTCTGCTGTCTCCTTCTGTAGACATGGAGCTCATTTTCCATTGTCTGCTGCTCCCCCTGTTTAACATATGTATCTTCTTCATCTTCTGTATCGGAGTCACTGCTTTCTCCCCCTTTCGTCCAGTTTTCTACGACCGGACATGGGACCGATCCGACTACCACAGATGGGCTTAATTTCTCCCCCTCACATCTAACACCCTCTATGTTAGGTGTGTCACCAAATGTCGAAACCGTCATCCGAACCATAATATGGTTACAGTTCTCTGAATGTAACGTCCATGCTTACAAACATCTTCCGCTCAACGAGACTCCAACATGCGTACCCCTTCTGAGTTGCCGTGTACCCGACAAAGACACATTTAACCGCTCTAGGATCCAGTTTGCCAACTCCTGACCTATTATCTTGGACAAAACATACACACCCAAATACTTTTGGTGGAACAGTGTACGTGGTTGCACCAGTAAGCATCTCCAGCGGTGTCTTCCAGTTCAATACCTGAGATGGCATTCTGTTGATAAGATAAGATGCCGTTAACACCGCCTGCCCCCATAAGTATTTCGGAACATTCATAGCCAGCATCATCGTCTGTGCGACCTCCAGCAGGTGTTTGTTCTTCCGTTCGGCCACACCATTTTGTGCCGGTGTATAGGCACATGAAGTTTGGTGTAGTATGCCATGTGTGGATAAATACGTAGCAACCTTCCTATTTGTATACTCTGTCCCATTTGGTGACACACCTAACATAGAGGGTGTTAGATGTGAGGGGGAGAAATTAAGTCCATCTGTGGTAGTCGGATCGGTCCCATGCCCGGTCGTAGAAAACTGGACGAAAGGGGGAGAAAGGGGGGGGGGGGGACTGCCGGGGGGAAAGGGGGGGGGTACTGCCAAGGGGGGGGGGGGGGAAGGAGAGAAGATTTTTTTTTTTTTTTTTTTGTGGTTATGGCTCTGATACCATGTAGAGAATAATTGTTGTGTTTTATTGATTGGCTACTCCACTATTTATAGGGAGTCTAGCTCCTCTTCATACTACATTTTCCAATGTGGGACTAAAGTTCCTTATTAGTTCTCAACACTAACTATATGAGCTACTTTCATGTTCATCAGTCCTATCTGTTAATCTCATTCCTATCCGGTTAATCTGTCAAATACCTGACACTCTCCAACTCGGCTCTCATACTACTACGTTGGGAACGGAGCTCGGAGTACAGCAAAATAATATCGTTTCCGTTCAAAGAAAACCTACGAGGACTGAACAAATCGTATAAACATGCAAATGCACAATACCACAACACAAACAACACAATCGACCACAATTATTTTTACCTAGAAAAACTAGTAAGGAGAAAAACTATGGGACAATCGTAGTGTAACCCAAAAAAGTTCCACTACTGGAATAAAGGAATACACCGAGTCCCCCAACTTCTACCAATCCATCAATGTAATAACACATCTCACAAAAATGGAAATGAATACAACTGAGGTACGACGAAAATATCGAAGCCGAGAACTCGAAGACGGATTATTGTGGTCTCTTCGAAGGATCTCCTCTAGAATGATCCATAAACTCTCCTGATTTCTTCTTACTCTTCTCGAAGTTGCACAACCTCTTTGTGAAATTCTCATACCTCTGTATTTGAATCTAGGTCAAGAGATTAAGTCCTATACCCCTTCCTAATTTAGCAATAATTCGAACCGTTGGATCTGATCAAAACACTATCTCAAACTGAATTTTTGCTTAGCCCACACTATATGCTTGAAGCGCTAAAAATTCACCAAAGTTGCATATATTTTGCATGTTGTGGCATGCCCACCGGTATTACCGCCGGTATACCAATGCCACTGATGCCCTTCAGAAAATCAACGATACCGACTCCAAATGGAGTGCCAGTTTTCGCTTTTGACTTGACACACGAATAATGCTTGTCGCATTTGTGGATGTTCTCCACAATGGAAGGGAAACCAACCCCAACATATAAATCTTGACAATTGTAAAACAGAAAATAAACAGCCTCTTCCTTGTGGCAGGGGATTGTCAAGGCACTGTAATTACCTCGGAGATCTGATGCTGGCCCTGTCGTTCAGCTTGCCTTGTGGAGCAAGGTAACTCAAATATTTTGCGATCTCATTAAAGCATTAATATGTATCTAATTTTCTGACATCTTACCTTTTCCATTTTTGCAGCTCTGTGATTCCCTACTTCTATCCTAGCTATCTTCTTATATTGCTAATATTGAGGGAGAGGAGAGATGAAGCAAGGTGCTCCCAGAAGTACAAAGAAATCTGGATCGAGTACTGCAAGCTCGTGCCCTGGCGAATACTTCCGTTTGTGTACTAGAAGAGATCAACTGGTTCATCCCTTGTCAACCCACCGTCATCGCTTCGGAGATTTGATGAATGCGAAGGATTCCTGCCATACTTCAATTCTCCCGATTCCTTGATTCAGGAATCATGCTTCTGGTGTTTCCTGCAAGCTACATTTGTGCTTTGAGTCACTTGTAGAGGATAGTTAAATCATTGTAGTAGTTTCTGGAAGTGGATGTATTAGCTAATCAATACTATTGGGCTGTGAAGGTAATAACTTGAGTTTAGAAATTTTGAGCAAATAAATTATAAGTTTTAGGATCTGTCCCAAAAAAGAAAAAGAAAAAAAAAATTCAAGCGAAATGAATTCCTGCATGCATGTTCTTCTTTTTATGAGAAAAATAAATAAGTATTTCATATTCAAAACTTAATATTTAGGGAGCAGATCTGCTGTCCCATTTGTTTTGTCCCAATTATGTACTCCTTTCTATTACATGTGGGCCATGGGAGTAGATAAGTGGAAGGTGGTACAAAGTTTTGTCAATGTTGCAATTGGAAGTGCTAATATGTATGTTCTCATTTGCATGCAGTAAAATTGTCCCAACCAACATATAGTGTTGCTACCTGCTGCATTAGCCTTGCGATAAGATTGAGATATGACACCCAAGGAAAATAAGTCGGATAAAGGAGTAACACACAGCATCGAATATTGAAAAAAGCACCACTTCCCTTTTCAGAGCCAGAAAGTATATCTACTTTTAAATTTCTTGGACATGCCCATGCTTCTTCACAACGAGCTGGAGCTGGAGAGGCTTAATTGGGTTTTAACACCAAAAAAAGGAAAAGGAAAAAGGAAACAAGAAAAGAAAAGAAAAGAAAAGAAAAGGTGTAATGACAATTGCCTTTGATTATTATTCCAATTTGAGGGAATTAACAAAAAGCCTTTTTTGATGAACCTTTGCGTTCGCACTCCCAAAGCAATGCGTTTGCTTAGTTGAACTCGTATCAAGCAATCACCTTTGTCCCATGGTTTGATATCATGCCTAATTGCAACTTGCCCTCTCAACAAATTTTAAGCTCCATCACATTATGTTTAGTATATTCAAGTAAGCCTTTCCTAGCTACAACATGAGCCTAATTAGCCTCCTGATAAATCGAGGTTCCAAAAAAAAAATTCACGCAGTAGTAGTAGCTAGGAAGAAAAATACTAAAGCTTAGTTTCGTATTGTTTGTGCTTTTCAACAGCAAAAACAATTTGTGAAACATAAGTTGTCCAAAAAAAATGAATTAGTGTCAGAAATAAGACATAAGATGCTGTTATAAACTAAAAAAATTATTTTTTGGGAGCTTGTTAAGATATGATTAGATTTAGGATTAGATTCGAATCTATCTTATATGTCTCCTATACGAATAAAGATTCCTTTTTTTTTATACGGATACATATTTCTTCTCCTATATGATATTGATCATATATATATATATATATATATATATATATATATATATATATATATATATATATATATATATATATATAGTTGTATGACTTTTTTTTTTCTGGAAATTGCTGAGAAACCCAATTTCGGGGTGGGCTTTTATGAATGTCCACCCGCTGGATGAGTTTTATGAAATACCCAGAATTAAGTATTTTCACGTTAAATATTTCAAGATTCCCTTTTAGATGCCACCCGCTGGAAACTGCTATTTTTATAATACCGAAAGTACCCCTCCGCGCGAATTGGTCATATATATGTATTTGAATTCAAAAAACTCAGATCTGGATTGCGATTTTCGTCTTCTTCTTCTTCACGGGAAATCTGAATTCCATTGCTCTCATCTTCAGCAGAGATCGCAAAGATCGTTCGTAGTTCAGTGTGCTTTTCTTCAGTCGAACTCAGATCATCGCTCGTCATCATTATCACCATCATCATCATCTTCATCGTGGAGACATTTGAAGTTTTTCGACGATTAGGTCAATTGTAGAGAGAAGATCTTTCTTCTTCTTTTCCATAAGAATTATCATCGTTTTGAAAGAAGAACGAAACTCTTTATTCCTGACAAAATTTTTCTAAAAAAAAAAAATTCTCCGTGTTAAAAACACGGAGAATGACCATTCTCCACCACGGAGAATGACCATTCTCCATGCTAAAATGATGGAGAATGACTATTCTTCGTTTTAAAAACCACGGAGAATGGAATTCTCCGTGTTAAAAACCACGGAGAATGACAATTTTCTATGGGTTTTAACACGGAGAATGCCATTCTCCATGGTAAAGTGACGAAGAATGGCCATTCTCCGTCTTTTTCAATACGGAGAATGACCATTCTTCTCCATGTTAACACGAGATTGGTCATTCTCCGTGTTAATATCACGGAGAATGACCATTCTCCCTGTCGAAAAAGACGAAGAATGACCATTCTCCGTTGTAAAAAATGACGGAGAATGTCCATTCTCCGTGTAAAGATCACGGAGAATGATTATTATCCGTGTTAATATCACGGAGAATGACCATTCTCCGTGGTAAAGTGACGGAGAATGGCAATTCTCCGTCATTTTAGTACGGAGAATAGCTATTCTACGTGGTTTTAACACGGAGAATGGTCATTCTCCGTCTTTTTCAATACGGAGAATACGGAGAATGACCATTCTCCTCCATGTTAACACGAGATTGGTCATTCTCCGTGTTAATATCACGGAGAATGATCATTCTCCGTGTCGAAAAAGACGGAGAATGACCATTCTCCGTTGTAAAAAATGGCGGAGAATGTCCATTCTCCGTGTAAAGATCACGGAGAATGATTATTATCCGTATTAATATCACGGAGAATGACCATTCTCCGTGATTTTACCACGGAGAATGGCAATTCTCCGTGGTTTTGACACGGATAATGACCATTCTCTGTCATTTAGTACGGAGAATGGCTATTCTTCGTCATTTAGTACGGAGAATGACTATTCTCCTGCGTTTTAACACTAGAAATGGCCATTCTCCGTGATTTTACCACGGATAATGGCGAGTTGAAAGTTTGAAAAGCCATGACTTTTGATTGGAAGATCGAAACGAGGTCCGGTTTGTCGTAAAACGAGAGTATTTCCGAGGAGCCTGAAAGTAACCGAATCTCCGTTAGACGGACTTTCGAAATTTCATAATCGCAAAAAAATGATGTTTTGACCTCCGTTTTGACATGGAAAGATTTTGGAGAAGAAAACCTAGATTCGAAAGTGAGCAGCGTATCGAAGAAGAGGAAGAATAGAAAGTGAGCAGCGTAACGAAGAAGATGAAGAATCGAAATCTTTTTTTTTTTGAAGAGTATGTTTCGCGGGTGCTTTGAATAAATTAGAAGGGTAAAAGGGTCATTTGGAACCCGTTTTGGATAAGTTTCTCTAATTCTGGGCACGCGATAAAAGTTTTTTTAGCGGTGGATTTTTCATGAAACTTTTTTAGTTTTTGGGCATTTCATAAATTTCCCCTTTTATAATTCATCAATACAATCAATATTGTTAATTTTATATCGTCCATTAATAAAATCAATATTGATTCATTTTATGGTTTCAGAGCTTTGAATTTTCAATCCTGCGAACGTCATCAGTCGATGCCGCTTTAGTCTTAGTTCCATCCAGAGTCCCTTTCAGATAATCAATATTGTTCATTATCTCCAAAATTTTTTTTAACATAGAGTACTCCAGATTTTCAAAGAGCTGAGCTCCTACGAGGCAGCTTGCCACCAGGACCTCAATATCCAGTCGTTCGACACTACCATCTCCTATACTGCCATCCAGAAGCTCACGAGCCATCCAGGAGTGCACGAGCCAATGCCAGCATTACTTCTCTTAACTAACACAACCACTATTTCTCTACCACATGTGACCTCCGTTGATCATCTGTCATATTTCTTTACAAAGTCATATCCCTTACCACGGTTTCAGTTTCTATTGGACAAACTCATGTTGTTTGACTCATCATGAGTTGGAAGGGAAGTGTTAATATTGTCGATTTGTTTCAAAACCAATTTCTCGTATAGTTATCTATTGTCCATGTAAATAATTATATATATATATATATATATATTTGCCCAACACTTATCATGATGGTTAAGACGCTTATTATAATATATAGCAAACAAAAACTAACTACACACTAACCACTTTTTTTAGGAACCTGGCTACGTGTGTATATATTATAAGATGAGCAATGCACAATGCACCATAACACAAATTTGAATAATAAATAGATAATCAAGCACCTTGACTAATTATCAGTCTTATTTTTATGCTCAAAGCAGAGATTGGATCCTTCTCGAAAGCCATCACAGTCCAACCACAATCACAAATGTTTGGTTATATGATGTGTGACGTGTATAGTTTAGTATGCTTAGTGATGTTGATCAATATAATGTCGTTCTCCATCCATATATGGGTATATAGGTAGGGAGAACTGAAATGGTTGCACTACACGTAGGATGCACAGAAGAGAAAAGGCAGATAATCTCTACTAATTTAGAAAGATCAGTCAACTTCACGTTTATGTATCATATATGAGAAGAGGTTTCCACAAACCTTGATATTACTCTTATGGTGACATGTGTTGATCATTCTGTAAGCTCATGTGGTGATACGTCTTCCAATAAGCTCTTACATGTTAAATAAGTCATTAGAATATGACAGAAAAATGATGGCTTCCAACTCCATGTGCAAAATTCAGTTCTCACTAGCCGAGCTTGGTTCAAATCCGACAACAAATTTGCAAGTGGAAAAACCTAAATGGTTATAGTTTTAACCAAAAAAATTATCTAATCTTAGAAGGGCTGTGTTTATGGGAAGTTATTTTTTATTTTTTTTTCCTTAAAAAGAAGATTTTAAGGTTCAACAAGTAATTTTTGGATAATTTTTATTTTAGGACAACTTTTGATAGCAAGTTTTTACTTGCTTAGAAAAAATCGCTTCTTCTAACTTTTTGAAAGCAACTTTAAATCAATTTAAATTTCTTTCAATAAAAATATCCCAAGTAATGTTGTAGTTATTTTGAGGGTATCAAAAATAAATGTTGTTGTAACTCGTTTATGATTGCAATTTTTGATGCATAAGTGACCATTTCTAGTGAAACAAAACACCTAAAAATATTGTAAATGATCCTATAAAATGTGAAAGAGAACACAAAAACCATAATTTTAAGAAAACATGACCCACTTTTTTATGTGTACAAGTAAAAATTATGCTTGCTTGTTTAAGTGGTGGAAATGAAAACAAAAAAGTGGCACTTTGGACTTTCACTTGTCTGCAACCAAACACAGTCTTTAGGACCTGTTTGGATCTGTATGAGATGTGTGAAAATAATTGCTTGTTTGTTGAGAGTGATGTGTATTCTTTTTAGTTTCATGCTATTTCTTCTTTCTTGAATCTAAGTTTTAATATTTGAATACGTGATATTTTATTCTATGGAAGTGGCCAAATTCTCACTTCCATATTTAAATAATAAAAAAATAATTATCTAATTAAATTATTATTAATTATTATATTTAAATTTTAAATATTAATAATAACACCATCAACTATTTTGTTAATTATATAAATAAATAAACAATTTCAATTAAATAACTAATTTTTCTAATTAAATAAATTAACAATTTGTTAGTTAAGTAATAAATTAGCATCCAATCCACTGAATAATATATTAAATAATATATTTATTTAAAAATGGCAATCGAACACTTTCGTCTATATTTGTCAAAATGAAAATAAGTTAATCTATTTTTTCTATTCTGACAAAAAAAATATCAAATATGTGAGTGGTTTCTATTGTCTCCAGCTATTTTTTACATACGAGTAACGTGTAATTGCACACAAGTAAAAAAATTGTTAAAAATAATTTAAGTTAGAATTTGTTATAAATAACGTTGTCAAGTGTAGGATCAAGCTCGTCCGACCACTAAGAATGCTTTCCACCTTAACCACATGACTTAGAGGTATTTGACTATAATTAGATAATATTATGTCGTGAAACAATTACTTACAATTTTATTTAAATTTTTTTAATTACGTAAGAATATACTGTAGGAACCCTAGAGGGGGGTGAATAGGATCAAGCTAACTAATCAAGCACATAGCACAAGTTAATGGGCAATTTAAAAGTATAAGTGTAAGAGAAAAAGTAAAACAATACCGACACCCGATGTATCTTGGTATCCTCCCAAGGGGCACTCCAGTCCCGGAACTCTCTCCGGATTTAATCCACTATTATCGCAAATAGTACAACGTGAGTTTTCATACGAAGGCTCACCAACTTCTTACACGAGAGCTTTAGTCCGAAGGCCTCTCCGACTTCAACCGAGAGTTTGGATCCGAAGACTCTCCAACTTCAACTGAGAGTTTGGATCCGAAGACTCTCCAACTTCAACCGAGAGTTTGAATCCGAAGACTCTCCAACTTCAACCTTTCACAATAGGTTTTGATCTCCTTATACAACAAGATGAAGATCTTACTTTTCAACTCAATAACTCTAACACAATTTGTGGATGACAAATGAAAGCTTTGTAAAGTTATTCGTGGATTAATTTTGGTGGTTTAAAATTTTTTAGGCTTAAAGCATCACCCTTGAATGAAGGGATTCAAGGCTATTTATAACCAAAGCAAAGAAAGGTACAATAATGCAACTTTTAGCAGGCTGACGGATAATCAGCCAGATTTCCACGGAGTCCGTCGGATTATCCGCCTGCCCAGTCCAACGACAATAAATAGAGCCGTTGGGATCAATCTTCGATAAAATCCGACCGTTGGAAAGCAAACGGTAACATGACGGAAAATTCGTCGGAATTCTGCGATTTTCGTCGGATAATTCGAACAATCGCAGAAGGTATTCTGTGAGTCCATTAGGATCTTCCGTCGGATTTCTGTGGAGATCCGCCAGATCATCCATCAGGATTCCGAAGATTGTCCTAGGTTATTTTCTATCCTAGCTTTTGATTTAGCCATCCATTTCTTGTGTTTACAAATATACTTATGACTCATTACAGACTCCAGATATACTTAGACAGATGCAGGTTTCTTCAGAGTCTTGAAATGATGATGGCGTGGCTTGGCTTCTTTCTTTGATAGGTGCTGGCTTTTTTCCTTTAGCGACAACTGTCCAAAGATACTCAGTTTGTGAAAACTGAATACCTTACGGGGGCTTCGCCCCCGAACCCCCGACAGGGGGTGCTGCCTCCTCGACCCCGTCTGTTGACCGGGCAACGAAACCCTCGAGTGCGTGGCTCTCGAGATGTCGTCGGGTGGTTCAGAGAAATCTTCTGGGATTCGTCGTCTTTGGCCCACCACGATTTCTTCATTGCATATGTCCACATTGATCTTGTTTATTACTTTTCTGCATGTACATGTTAGATAAACAAAGTAATATACATGTAGCAAATATGATAAGATAAAGCACAGTAGGACAATGCTAAGTTTAAGTATAAGTGTTATAGTGATAGCGTAAATATTAGTGATATTATAATGTTAAACTTAATTGAATAACCATGATCAAAATATAGTTTTGATTTTGGTAGCTCAATTAAATTTAAGATATATATATAATGAAAACTCATATCACTAATATGTAAAACAATAAGCACATATCACCAAATGTATAAGTATAAGTAGAAATGCTATAGTGGTAGAATGAAGATTAGTGATAATAAAATGTTAAACTTAACAGATTAACCACATTCAGAAACATAATACAATCATTGGGCCAACATATACATAAGATTTAAACGGTTTATTTTCAACTGTTTTCAAGTCCACTTATAAAGATGGAATCCGGATCAACCGTTATTCCCCCTCTATATCTCATCCCATGTTCGCGGATGATCTTCTCATTTTCGGACAGGCAAGTCGAGCTTCATTCTTGGCGGTCATGAACATACTCGACCTATTCTCAACATGGTCAGGACAAAAAATAAACTTCAGAAAATCAAGCATCCACTTCAGCAAGCAAGTTCCGGAGCAAGAACAACAAAAATTGGCATCCATCCTCCAACTAGCCCCCATGGATAACCTAGACAAATACCTCGGCCATCCACTCCTCCTCCCTAAAAGTCGACTAGCCTCCTTCAACTACTTGACAGACAAATGCATGTCTCGCTTGAACATATGGAAGACGAAGCTACTATCGCACGCGGGCAAGATGGTACTCATCAACTCCACACTTGGCTCCTTACCAATTTACTTCATGTCTACATACAAACTCCCAAAAGGAATCACTATGAAAATGGAGGCGCTTCAACGAGCGTTCTGGTGGGGGTATGATAGAACGGAGAAGCATATGCACTTTCTAGCATGGCATAACTTCACCAAACCGAAAAGAGATGGTGGGCTTGGGTTCAGACACGCCGAATAGGTTAACCTCTCCCTGATAGGTAAATTACTCTGGAGCTTCCTAACCAATCCAAAGCAATTATGGGTTCGTCTGCTCCGAGGAGTCTACATGCAAAACAAATCCATCTGGACAACAACCAGATGCAAACGAACGTCACTGACGTGGGCGGGTATACTTGACGACTGGCAATACATGGATGGGAGCCTATGTTGGAGAATTAAGGAGGGGCGGGTGAGCATCAAAGATCCCTGGGTCCCGAACATACCCGGCTACAAAGTCAGGCTTATGGCCGAAGGCCCAAACCTCGTCCACAATCTCATGGACCTCTCTTCCAAGACATGGAACTTACAACTTCTTAACATACTCTTCACGCCCATGTAGGTCAAGGCAATCTCCGACATCAGAATCGGCTGTACAAATGATCCAAACGAACTTACATGGAACTTACAACTTCTTAACATACTCTTCACGCCCATGTAGGTCAAGGCAATCTCCGACATCAGAATTGACTGTACAAATGATCCAAACGAACTTATCTGGAACTTACAACTTCTTAACATACTCTTCACGCCCATGTAGGTCAAGGCAATCTCCGATATCAGAATCGACTGTACAAATGATCCAAATGAACTTATCTGGATGGCAACTAGGTCCGAAACATTTACCGCAAATTCTGTCATGATCCGCACCCTGATTAGGGGCACGAGCACGTGGGTACGTCCAGCCTACGCCACAGAATTGGCGGTAGAACGCTGTATAGGTCGTCTGTAAATACTACAACTAAATAGTATAAGGGTACCTGTCATCTCCGCACGGAGGAATATAATATGGCATAACTTAATCACAAGATAAAACTAGGATAGGTAGCACGAAATGGAAATGTGATAGAAGTGAAAACAGGAAATGAGTTCAGGATCCAACACAAGCTCAGAGATATAAACACATCATAGAATCTCAAAATATAATATAAAATACTACAGTCTGAAACCACTAGCAGGATCGCAGTCCAGGCAAACCTAACTAAGTTATACTAGTCCAAGTGTGCAAAGTCTAGTGGCTCAACTATCAGGCCACAGTCCTGGACTAAGTCTCCATCTACCTCGACCCCATAGTAGGTCGAGCAGTCTGCCTCAGAATCATCTGTAATATATCAACGGTATCCTGTCAGAAAAATGAGCAAGTACAAACACTAACATCAGTTCCATATGAATTGACAAATTCTATAAGAAACAATTATAATGAAATATAAGACAAAATCAACAGGAAATATATAACAGGATGTGAGTACTGAATAGGACGACAATTGATAAGATGACTTGGGAGCTATTTCGGAAGCCAAGTTACAACCCGTAAACCAAACAAGGACCGGAGTTGTAATCCTTCTCCTGAACAGAACTAAGTAGGATATATGATGTAATAAAGTAAATATAAAATGTGCCATGAATTATTAGAGCATTATGTGATCGAATTGGGAAAGTACAGGACAGGCTATCCACTTGGCCCAACAATCACATGAAAATCACAGGAAAGGGTCATGTCGGCCAATCTGGATAACAAACACAAGGAATAAGATCTCGCTACACTTTACGTAAGGTGAGAGTGGCGCAAGCACAAGAATATAGTGACACGATGGTATTGATTACATAGCCCCTAATAATTTTCCATCTTCGAATAGTATAATGAATCCAGACATGACACGCCATGACACGGAATTCCCTAAGAGGGTAGCTACTCCCTCTCAGGAATCGGTGTCTATACAAGTATAGGAAACATGACAGAAAATGTACCAATATACCAAGAAAATCCAGGAATAACATCTCATGTCATGATCCGACGTATACTAGTCCGTGAACCATCGTGTCGAAAAATCAAGTAAGACACTACAACTGAATCGGATATAACAGATATCAAGGCAATAAAAACTATCAGTAAATGTACTCGCCTATGGTCCTGAGCTGATAAGGTGAACAAATGCTCAGAGTAATCACAGACCTAAAGATGAGATACTATAAGTCAAAACATGGTTTAATAATGAAACAAAAACTAATTAAGTCATGATATGCAAGTCTAAGTCATACTGGGCCAAACTAGGTCATACTGGGCCAAACTAGGTCATACTAGATCATACTAGGTCATACTAGGTCATACTAGGTTACAGGAAGTCAATCCAAGTCAAACTAGGTCAAACTGGGTCAAAGATTGACTTACAGTTAACTTTTGGTCAACTGGTCAACCCTGGTCAACTCTAGGTCAACCCTAGGTCAAACTAGACTAATGTTGACCAGTTGTTGACTTTCAGTCAATTGGTCAACTCTGATTTGGTTTCGGGTCAATTCTAGTCAATTTTAGGCTAAGTTTGACTTTCGGTTGACTTTTGGTCAAAACGGTCAACCGAGGTCAAAACTAGTCTAAGAGCACTAATCCTAACCATTACCAACCAAGACAATCAATTTTAACCATATCCTAACACCTTAGACTCATACCTTAGCTTCTAGGTAATTACCTTAACCTTACCTATTACCCTTCACAAAGTATTTCCAATACCTTGCCCGATACAAAGGCAACCCTTCCTAACCTTGGTAGACTGACCTAGGCTTCTTAGGGTAGCTAGACACTGACCTATCTAGATATTACCAACCCAAAAATCTAGGTATCTAGCCCATCCAGTCCATCTTATCCCCATGTTGGTCACTCTCAAAATTACCTTAAGGTATCATGAGACACCCTATGGTATCTTGAGATACCACTCTCCTAACACTATCCAACCATACTAGCTCTATTAGGATACTAAATTATCTAGTACACTCACTAAACATACCCCACTAGGTCCACAACTCTCAAATCTAACATCTCATATCCTAACTTATACTAACATATAAGCTAACATCTACTAACAATCCTAACTAACAAATATCTAACAACTTGGTAGCAAACTCTATCTAACAAGGGCTAACTAATATAGGAAAATGGCTAAATGGAAGGGGGCTAATCTCTAAAGAAAAAAGGGGATTAAATGGATTAAAACTAAAGGCTAAAAAGCTCAAAAAACTGCCAATAAGCTGCTGCTGAAAAGCTGCTGCTTATTGCAACTGCTTATGCTGCTGATTATGCTTATTGCTTATCAATCTCTCTTATATATATATATATATATATATATATATATATATATATATATATATATATATATATATATACACACTTAGTAAAAAATATATATATATATATACACACTCAGTAATATAAATACTTGTATATATATTATGATACATTATGATACATGGAGAAAAATGTAAAGACAAGCAATAACACATCCCTAACATATAAAAATCTAATATTAAAACATGTATTAAATTATTTAAACACAAGTGTCCAATATTGGGAGTTTTCCACATGGACACAAAGCACAACAAGGACACTCCTAATAACTCCAAATGGACACAAATGGAGACACAACCATGGGAGTCATTTCTATGGGTTCAAAATAATTCTATATGCATGTAGGATTGAAATAGAGGGTAGATTTTACCTTCCGGGAGGTAAAATCCAAGGAAACTCCTTCCGATACGACACCGACACAAAGGGATCTCTAAATGGACACGAACCAAAGCCAAAACCTCCCAAACTTGGCTAGCACCCTCTTTTCATGGAGTAGAGAAGAAATGATAAAGATTTGATGAAGGAATAGATTGATTTGGGGATGAAATCAATGAAGGCTCTTCTCAAATTTGGGGAAGAACAAGAGAGAGAAATATTTGTGGATAAAACCAAATGAGAATGACTCATTCCTATCCTTTTGTGGCCGGCCAAGAATGGCAAGGTGTCCCCTTGTTGAAAAGTCTAAAATACCCCCCATGACTCCTATTGGTTTAATTTAAATTAGGTTTTAGTTTGAGGCTAATTTAGTCTAGTTTGAGTCTCTAATTAATCCAACCTAGTATGAATATTTAGTCTAACCATACTAACTTAAATATTGTCATGTGGGCCATGTCTAACTAATGAGTGGGTCCCACTAGAGTCAAAGCTATCCCGGGTCCTCGATACAAGTCGGATTGAGTTAAAATTTGAATCCGATTCAAATAATCCCAAAATAATATCATAAATAATAAAATAAATTCAAAAATATTCAAAAATGAAAAAAAGATCAAAATATGCATGTTCTTGAAAACTGGAAATGACAAATCTATCCACCTTAAAAAATTTTGTCCTCGAAATTAAAACAAAGCAATCATAGGAAACACATGCAGAAAACAATCCCATTCAAATACTTTCAAAAAAAAATCAGCAATAAAAAATCTCTTTGAGGTACATCAAACACTCGTAAATAAAAATTTATACGTGTCCGATACGGACACGAAACCAACACAAAATCACTCCTATCAAAAGTCAAAATTAACAATCACCAATGCAAATAAATATCAAAATAATTCAAAGAGGTAAAATGACCAAAATACTTTTAGGCCAGAAATGACATTAAAAATATCCTAATCACATGGTTAGGCTCTAGGTCAAGCAGTCTCTAGGGTTTCACTTGCAACACATCAAAATCACAAGTCATGGCTTTAATAGTTTTAAAACGATAAAAAAATCTCCAAATTCATATCATGATTTAAATGTCAATAAATAAATGATTAAAATTATAAAAGTCAAAATTATAATCAATTTAAAATCATGCAGTTCGAGAATCATATGCGTCTGTCCAAAATTATGATACTCAGAATCTTCGTCATGCTGGTGAGCAAGGCTACGATATTTACAGAGTCTTCTACTAAGGTATATACCTCGAGAATCATGGTATTTAAAATTTTTGTATTGCCGCATGCTTGGCCGCAAAAACCTTAAATTTCCACACCCGAGAAATACGCCCATAATCCGACTATATGTCCTCACTATGCTTGCTAACATGACCATAGAAGACTCTAAAATCCCATATTCGAGGCGACCTAGCCCATATGACCTATCTCAGAGGAAAAATTAAAATCATATCACAAGAACAACAAAACAAAATTGATCAATTAACAAGGAACAGATAGAATCGAATTTCAAGACAGTTATAAGGAGGCAAATGCGGGAATAGAATCGAAGATTGGAACCTACAATCTGCCCTGCTACTGCTTGTGTGTCCTCGAGTGTCATGGCGAAAGATCGCCCCTGCTGGCCTCCCTTAGCCTGCTGCACTCTGTCCTGGCCTCCTCGGACTCCACGAGCGTGGCAATCCTTCAGCTGGTGGTCGGGTGCCCCACAGTATAGACATACACCTAACCTCTTCCTATAGGCCTCTCGACTGTGCCCCGGCTTCCCGCAGAAGCCGTACGGAGTAGTCTGCCTCTGGCCCTGTCCCTGGTGCTGGTGGGCACGTGCTGGTGCCTGCTGAATCTGTAACTGAGGCTGCTGCTGAAACTGTCTCTGCTGAAAGTGAGGGCGCTTCGCCGGCCCCGCACTAGAGCTCACTCCAAGAACATCGCTGTCCCTCTTCGGCTTGTGGCTGAAGTCGTCCTCAGCTATCTGTGCCTCCATCAGTATCTGTTCGAAGGTCGCATCGCGTCGCCTGGAAGTACGAGTGCGAACCGCATGAATAAGACCCCTCCGTAACTTGTCGGCCTTGTACCCCTCATTCTGGATCAGATTTGGTATAAACCTACTCAAACGGAAGAACTTCGCTGCATACTCGTCCACCGACGAGTTCCCCTGCGCCAATCCGACGAACTGGGCCTCCAAAGCTGTCAGAGCTACGTCGGGGTAGAACTTCTTCTTGAAGAGCCTCCGAAATTTCTTCCATGATACACCCCTCACTGACACCTAAGGGTCTGTCCGGAACCACGTCAAAGCGATGTCAAAGAACTGGCTAGCCGCAGACGTCACCCATAGTCCCCTAGGAACCTCTGCTAACTCTAGGCTCCTTTGGACGTCTCCAACCAGTCATCATCATACATGATACCCTTGGTACCCTTGAAGTCCATCGGGTTCATCTTCCTGAAATCTAGACATGTGCCAGGCCTCCTCTGATTCTGCTACTGAACTGGGGCACCCTGAACTGTAACCGAGACTACCCTCTCAACTGCTGCCATCGCCAGCTGGTGGGAGTTCTCCATACTCTGTCGTAGCACCTCTGTCTGGCTGTGGGATTCGTCAGCCTGATACTGTTGTGTCTCTGTATGGGCCATCTGGGTCCGCATCATCTGCTGTAGAAGGGCCATCATCTGCTGTGCATCCGTCGGTAGTGGTGGTGGCGGTAAAAAAGTCTCAGAAATGACTATAGACGGTCCCATAGCTGGAGGTGGAAGACCTCCTGGAACTGTCGCTGCTACTCCCGTCTGAAGGACAAGAACTGAGGTGGCAGCTCCCTCAACTGCAGCTCCCGCAGTCGGAGGTAGAGGTCCTACCGGATCGGGCCTCTCTGGAACAGTACTAGGTCCTGCTGCCTAAGAGTGAGTAATCGTCATCCTGAGGATAGATTGGAACAAGAAAATCAATATGGCACATGATAAGGAATATCAAAGAAGGATAATTGAATTCGAAATGTAAGGAGAGTTGTCATGGTAATCAAAAGATCAGAATTTTTTTAAAATGTGATTGAGTAACTCCTATCATATCCTAGATCCTATGTCCTAGTCGCAGGCTCGTAATTAGTACTCTAAGTCAAACACCATTACGAGATCGTACTAATTGCGACATCGACTTGCATGGGCCACCACAAAAACGTGTAATGACCCGCACCCTGATTAGGGGCACGAGCACGTGGGTACGTCCAGCCTACGCCACAGAATTGGTGGTAGAATGCTGTATAGGTCGTTTATAAATACTACAAGTAAACAGTATAAGGGTACATGTCATCTCCACACGGAGGAATATAATATGGAATAACTCAATCACAAGATAAAACTAGGATAGATAACACGAAATGGAAATGTGATAGAAGTGAAAACAGGAAATGAGTTCAGGATCCAACACAAGCTCAGAGATATAAACACATCACAGAATCTCAAAATATAATATAAATACTACAGTATGAAAACACTAGCTGGATCGTAGTCCAGGCAAACCTAACTAAGCTATACTAGTCCAGGTGTGCAAAGTCTAGTGGCTCAACTATCAGGCCACAGTCCTGGACTAAGTCTCCATCTACCTCGACCCTATAGTAGGTTGAGCAGTCTGCCTCAGAATCATCTGTAATATATCAACGGTACCCTGTCAGAAAAATGAGCAAGTACAAACACTAACAACAGTTCCATATGAATTGACAAATTCTATAAGAGACAACTATAGTAAAATATAAGACAAAATCAACAGAAAATATATAACAGGATGTGAGTACTGAATAGGACGATAATTGATAAGATGACTTGGGAGCTATTCCGGAAGCCAAGTTACAACCCGTAAACCAAACAAGGACCGGGGTTGTAATCCTTCTCCTGAACAGAACTAAGTAGGATATATGATGTAATAAAGTAAATATAAAATGTGCCATGAATTATTAGAGCGTTATGTGATCGTCTTGGGAAAGTACAGGACATGCTATCCACTTGGCCCGACAATCACATGAAAATCACTAGAAAGGGTCATGCCGACCAACCTGGATAACAAGCAAAAGGAATAAGATCTCGCTACACCCTACGTGACGTGAGAGTGGCACAAGCACAAGAATATAGTGACATGATGGTATTGATCACATAGCCCCTAATAATTTTCCATCCCCGAATAGTATAATGGATCCGGACATGACACGTCATAACACGGGATTCCCTAAGAGAGTAGCTACTCCATCTGTCACGCCCCAGAACTAGAATACTGGAGAGCGGGGGCAGACATAGCCAGCTACGTATAACGAAATAGGATCCACACCGCTATACGGTCACGGCTGTCTAGATATGTGAGGGTTTCACTACAATCCATCAGTCTCTTAAGGTCATAAAATAGCCTATTGTCTCAATCTCAACCAACTAATAACAATCACAAGATATCAGATCACCAAATATACAATTGTAAGGCGTCCCAAATATTACATATCCAGATGATCATGAAGCTAGTCGTACAAAATGTAAGGACTAGCAAGATTTAAGTCATACATGATCAACCTCGAGTTGCCAATCATGATTACAGCCCGTAGGCAGACAGTAAATAAAGTTGCAAACGAGCTAACACTTGCTCGGCGGCTAAACGCCTCAAAAGAATAATTTTACAATAGAGTGGGAGAGCAAAAATAAACCCACTCGTTGCCCTGGTTACGCCTGGTGACCACCATCGGGCTGAAATGCAGGGAGATCCTTTGGTGCTGCTCCGGTATCTGGCCATACAAAACCAGCTGGGTCAGACCCCAGAAAGAGTAAGTGCCACAAAGGAGACTTCACTTAAGAACTAAAACCAGCAATTAGCACAAGAGTATAATTACATAGTAAAAAGGCAGTAGTTTAAGAAAAAGCATGATGGGTAATTATAAAAGACAATCTTGTATAGAATCACTAAAAGACAGGACATATGGAAAGAAAGCATGACAGGATGATATACGATGAGATAACCATGGAACTATTCAGATAGCCAGGTTACAACTCGTAAACCAAACAAGGACCGGGGTTGTAACCCTTCGTCTGAACGAAACTTGGTTTCTCTCACCATTTATCGGCAAGATAAATATAAGAAATCAGGTCAAATAACATTCTGGAGTGACAATCATTATGGTGACAATCTGGAGAGTACAAGGCATTAGAGTTACAATCTGGAGTGACAATCATTATGGTGACAATCTGGAGAGTACAAGGCATCAGAGTGACAATCTGGAGTGACAATCATTCAATCATTCTGGTACAATCTTACAATTAATCAATTCTAGACAATACTACACTGGACTAGACTCCATCCAAGCAATCACGGCCAATCATTGCCTACGGCTTTCTACATTAACTAATTAGGGTTATCACAATCCTAATTACTAGCAAGATGCAATGAGATGCTCCAAGTAGTCATAGGCCCTGCAGCTATCCAGGTTATCCAGGCAATCATTATAGTGACAATTTAGAGAGTACAATACATTAGAGAGACAATAGAGTTCAATCATTAAAGTGACAATTAAGAGTGCCCCATATGACAGTGGGCTGGAAATGTGCCCTACTCGTCGGCAGGCTACAAGTCCAAACATTTGCGGCCGGGATAACGGGATCGCCTGTAACTGGGGAACATCTCTTCATGTCTAGTGAATTATACTAGTCATTAACCTTAGTCCATTTCAGTAGGTACTCCTGACCGTGGTACTCAGGAGTTCCCTCCTAGACATGATGCAAGACAGGACTGGATTATTTGTACAAGCACAATCGCCCACGGTGTCAGGATCAATTATACAGGTCATGTCATGTCAGGTAGCCGTCGCAACAGCTATTCGAGAAATCATGTCAGGTTATCATGTCAGGTGTGCACCACTACGGGTCACTATCACGTCGTGTTCAATTATCAATTCCAAACATACAAATGAATTCATGATTTTCAAGTTCAGGACAAAAGGCGTAAGGATATAAAATGGACGTTAAATATCTAATAAAATATCAATATACAAGACTATAGGAGAGCCATACGGCTAAGGCACATGCGGCCAGGAAAGGGTAGACTCATGCGGCCCAATTAGAACAGCGCATGCGGCCAGGAAAGGGTAGACTCATGCGGCCCAATTAGGAGAGCGCATGCGGCCAGGGTCACTGGATCCCATGCGACTAAGACAAGGGGGCGCATGCGGTCAGGAAGATAGGAAACTCATGCGGCTGGGAGAATAGGTCTTATGCGGCTAGCTGGCCAATCAGGTACATACGGCCGGGGAGGGGGGAGTGTGGTTCCATACGGCTCGAGAAGAAGCAACCCATGCGGCTGCGGGGGAAGGGAACCATATGCGGCTCAGAAGGGAAGAGTACTCATGCGGCTGCGGAGGAGCAATGCCTATGCGGCTGGGAGCAAGTGTGCATGTGCGGCTCACGAGTGTTGAGTTCATGCGGCACATGGTGAAGTCCTCATGCGGCTGGGTCAAGCAAGTCTCATGCGGCCAGCGGGAAGGGCGCATGCGGCTGCAGAGTTCAGAACTTATGCGGCTGGGAATTGAGCGAGTTATGCGGCCAGATGAGTCCGGCCCTCATGCGGCTCAAGTACTTCCAGCCATGCGGCTGAAGAGAACACTTGCCGCATGAATATTCATGCGGTCAAGTCAAGCACTGTTCATCTTCTCCAAAATTTCAGAGAAGAAGAATACCATGAGAGCCAAGTCCTCAAGCTCCATAACTCCATCATCCGGAGCCTAAATCCGAACTTCCTTAGGTCAAAATGGGGTAGAACGAGATTCTCTACAACATGGAACCATCAAAATATAGAAATAACAAGATTAAGTAGATCAAAACCCAAGAAATCTGAAAATAAAATAAACTTAGATCTACAAGAATCTAGCCATGGAAATTAAAAATGTCAAGTACTAAAGTACTTTAGAATGCAGTAAGGAAGAGAATGAAACAATAAAAATTTGGAGTTCCTCCATGAAGCAAGTTGCACTTGCCTAGACCTCTCTCTCCTCACTCTGGTAGGTAAGGAAGTAAATGAGGAAGAAGAAAAAGAGTAATGAAGAGAGAGAAAGAAGAAATGGCAATAAATACAAATGGTGGTGGTAGGTAGGAGGTTCACCTTGGGTTCATCATGAACCCAATCAAAACCAAGCCAAGCCGAACCAACCAACCCGAACCAGGAATAAACCAAGCCAAGAAGAAAATCATGCAATACAAGAATAAAATACGTACACGTATTCCAAGAAATACGTAATACGAACCACAGGCATTATAACTCTACCCACCTTAAAAGAATTTTGTCCTCGGAATTTAATCAAGAGGCTAGAGGAGCAATGACAAGCTATATTAATCACATGCAAGCTATAACTAGGCAGATAATCACTCATTCAAGCAAGGAATCGAAGACATGAGGCATAAGAAGACATTATACCTCACGAGTCAAACAAGTCGGGATAACATGATCGGATATCGTCCTCACACTCCCACGTTTGACTCCCCCAAAGAGCGATGAACTCAAGCAACACGAACTAAACTGATAGTCTTGCGCTTGAGGTCTCTCTCTTTGGTCAAACAGGGATACGGGCCTCTCCTCATACGAAAAGGTTAAAGGCTATTGGTACCAACCTTTTCGAATGATCTAGGAAATGGCTCGGGTCCGGGATGTACCGTTGTAATTAGGATACATGAAATACGTCATGCACCCCGCATAATGACGGTAGAAAAGCAAGATGAGAGGACACATATACCTCTCGGTCGATTCTGAACCTGAGCCTGGGCTAAGGCAAACTGTCGCGGGTTCTGTTGCTGGAAAGTCTGGGCCTGAGTCGGCAATGGCCTCGGGAACGGGAACTGTTGTTGCTGGTGAACTGGAGCTGGTACTGGTGCTGGTGCTGGTCCCCTAACCGAGGGACTAGATACTGTCGATGCTGAATCAACTCTGAATGGACAGGACCCTACCCTATGGTCCGGTGCTCCACACAATAAACACAATCCCAATGCCTTGCGACATTCTGCTACCACATGTCCAGGCTTCCCACAATAAGAACAGCCTACGGCGGAAGACTGTGCTTGCTTCTGTTTCTGCTGAGGGTACGTCGGGGTTGAGTGCTGAACCGACGTAACTGAGGTTGCTTGCCTCGGAGTTCCAATAGTTAAAGCCCTGACTGCCGGGGCTGGGGCTGAAGACTGATTCATTTGACTATGGGACCGCTTCCGACCTCCGGTCCTGTCCACTATTCTCTGGGAGGTATACTCGTGCCTCCTTGCTGCTCGCAACACCGCATCATAGGTCTGATGCTCGAACTGTTCTACTGCAAATATAATCTCCAGGTGAAGTCCCTGTTGGAACCTCTGTGCTCTGTCAAACTCGGTTGCCACCAAGGTGGGAGCAAACCGACTGAGTCTGAAAAACTCGGCCGCATATCCGTCGACCGTCCTCCCCATCTGCTTAAGATTACTGAACCTGGTCTGCAAGTCATACCGAGCTACTGCATCATAATATTTGGTCTGGAACTTTTCGCTGAACACTGCCCAGGAGACAGGTGTTGCCAATCCTACTGCTTGTGCGGCCCACCAACTGCGGGCTAGATCCAATAACTGTAGGCGCACCACAGCCACCTTCTCGTCTTCTGGAGTCTTCGCGGCTTCGAGAATCACCTCTATATCTTGTAGCCAAGCATCGGCAGCAATGGCATCCTCGCTGCCATCGAAGAATGGAGGGTTCAGGCGCTTGAAACTGTTGACCGCACTGTTCCCTCGAGGACCACTTCTATTCAGAGCATCTTGTACTGCTTGGTGCAGGGCATCTCCCTGACGATCTTGGAAAGCTAACAATGATCTGATGAGACCCACCAAAGTGCCATCATCAGGATCTGCAGGCTGGACTGGCTGAACTGGCGGCTCTCCTTCAGTAGGTACGACTCGGGAGCCTGCTCCTGAGTGCTGGGCCTGATCTTCTGGTTGCTGCTGGTCTACGGGAGATGATCCGCCTTGCTGATCGGCAGGGCGAGGTTCAATGCCGCTGAAGAAGACGACATGGGAACAATAAGGAAGGACCAGGACAGATCAACGATTTACAAGCATGTGATAAGGACAAGAATTTCAGGAATCAAGAGGATACGAGCAGAGATCAAGGGCGAGTACCGATTGAGACATCTATTCGGTAAACCCTCACACATCTTGATTTACAAGACCTGCATGGGCCACCACTTAAACCATGTCACGCCCCAGAACTTGAATACTGGAGAGCGGGGGCAGACATAGCCAGCTACGTATAACGAAATGGGATCCACACCGCTATACGGTCACGGCTGTCTAGATATGTGAGGGTTTCACTACAATCCATCAGTCTCTTAAGGTCATAAAATAGCCTATTGTCTCAATCTCAACCAACTAATAACAATCACAAGATATCAGATCACCAAATATACAATTGTAAGGCGTCCCAAACATTACATATCCAGATGATCATGAAGCTAGTCGTACAAAATGTAAGGACTAGCAAGATTTAAGTCATACATGATCAACCTCGAGTTGCCAATCATGATTACAGCCCGTAGGCAGACAGTAAATAAAGTTGCAAACGAGCTAACACTTGCTCGGCGGCTAAACGCCTCAAAAGAATAATTTTACAATAGAGTGGGAGAGCAAAAATAAACCCACTCGTTGCCCTGGTTACGCCTGGTGACCACCATCGGGCTGAAATGCAGGGAGATCCTTTGGTGCTGCTCCGGTATCTGGCCATACAAAACCAGCTGGGTCAGACCCCAGAAAGAGCAAGTGCCACAAAGGAGGCTTCACTTAAGAACTAAAACCAGCAATTAGTACAAGAGTATAATTACATAATAAAAAGGCAGTAGTTTAAGAAAAAGCATGATGGGTAATTATAAAAGACAATCTTGTATAGAATCACTAAAAGACAGGACATATGGAAAGAAAGCATGACAGGATGATATACGATGAGATAACCATGGAACTATTCAGATAGCCAGGTTACAACCCGTAAACCAAATAAGGACCGGGGTTGTAACCCTTCGTCTGAACGGAACTTGGTTTCTCTCACCATTTATCGGCAAGATAAATATAAGAAATCAGGTCAAGTAACATTCTGGAGTGACAATCATTATGGTGACAATCTGGAGAGTACAAGGCATTAGAGTTACAATCTGGAGTGACAATCATTATGGTGACAATCTGGAGAGTACAAGGCATCAGAGTGACAATCTGGAGTGACAATCATTCAATCATTCTGGTACAATCTTACAATTAATCAATTCTAGACAATACTACACTGGACTAGACTCCATCCAAGCAATCACGGCCAATCATTGCCTACGACTTTCTACATTAACTAACTAGGGTTATCACAATCCTAATTACTAGCAAGATGCAATGAGATGCTCCAAGTAGTCACAGGCCCTGCAGCTATCCAGGTTATCCAGGCAATCATTATAGTGACAATTTAGAGAGTACAATACATTAGAGAGACAATAGAGTTCAATCATTAAAGTGACAATCAAGAGTGCCCCACATGACAGTGGGCTGGAAATGTGTCCTACTCGTCGGCAGGCTACAAGTCCAAACATTTGTGGCCGGGATAACGGGATCGCCTGTAACTGGGGAACATCTCTTCATGTCTAGTGAATTATACTAGTCATTAACCTTAGTCCATTTCAGTAGGTACTCCTGACCGTGGTACTCAGGAGTCCCCTCCTAGACATGATGTAAGACAGGACTGGATTATTTGTACAAGCACAATCGCCCACGGTGTCAGAATCAATTATACAGGTCATGTCATGTCAGGTAGCCGTCGCAACAGCTATTCGAGAAATCATGTCAGGTTATCATGTCAGGTGTGCACCACTACGGGTCACTATCACGTCGTGTTCAATTATCAATTCCAAACATACAAATGAATTCATGATTTTCAAGTTCAGGACAAAAGGCGTAAGGATATAAAATGGACGTTAAATATCTAATAAAATATCAATATACAAGGCTATAGGAGAGCCATGCGGCTAAGGCACATGCGGCCAGAAAAGGGTAGACTCATGCGGCCCAATTAGGAGAGCGCATGCGGCCAGGAAATGGTAGACTCATGCGGCCCAATTAGGAGAGCGCATGCGGCCAGGGTCACTGGATCCCATGCGACTAAGACAAGGGGGCACATGCGGTCAGGAAGATAGGAAACTCATGCGGCTTGGAGAATAGGTCTTATGCGGCTAGCTGGCCAATCAGGTACATACGGCCGAGGGGGAGTGTGGTTCCATGCGGCTCGAGAAGAAGCAACCCATGCGGCTGCGGGGGAAGGGAACCATATGTGGCTCAGAAGGGAAGAGTACTCATGCGGCTGCGGGAGAGCAATGCCTATGCGGCTGGGAGCAAGTGTGCATGTGCGGCTCGCGAGTGTTGAGTTCATGCGGCTCAGGGTGAAGTCCTCATGCGGCTGGGTCAAGCAAGTCTCATGCGGCCAGCGGGAAGGGCACATGCGGCTGCAGAGTTCAGAACTTATGCGACTGGGAATTGAGCGAGTTATGCGGCCAGATGAGTCCGGCCCTCATGCGGCTCAAGTACTTCCAGCCATGCGGCTGAAGAGAACACTTGCCGCATGAATATTCATGCGGTCAAGTCAAGCACTGTTCATCTTCTCCAAAATTTCAGAGAAGAAGAACACCATGAGAGCCAAGTCCTCAAGCTCCATAACTCCATCATCCGGAGCCTAAATCCGAACTTCCTTAGGTCAAAATGGGGTAGAACGAGATTCTCTACAACATGGAACCATCAAAACATAGAAATAACAAGATTAAGTAGATCAAAACCCAAGAAATCCAAAAATGAAATAAACTTAGATCTACAAGAATCTAGCCATGGAAATTAAAAATGTCAAGTACTAAAGTGCTTTAGAATGCAGTAAGAAAGAGAATAAAACAATAAAAATTTGGAGTTCCTCCATGAAGCAAGTTGCACTTGCCTAGACCTCTCTCTCCTCACTCTGGTAGGTAAGGAAGTAAATGAGGAAGAAGAAAAAGAGTAATGAAGAGAGAGAAAGAAGAAATGGCAATAAATACAAATGGTGGTGGTAGGTAGGGGGTTCACCTTGGGTTCATCATGAACCCAATCAAAACCAAGCCAAGCCGAACCAACCAACCCGAACCAGGAATAAACCAAGCCAAGAAGGAAATCATGCAATACAAGAATAAAATACGTACACATATTCCAAGAAATACGTAATACGAACCACAGGCATTACACCATCTCAGGAATCGGTGTCTAAACAAGTACAGGAAACAAGATAGAAAATGTACCAATATACCAAGAAAATCCAGCAATAACAGCTCATGTCATAATCCGACGTATACTAGTCCGTGAACCATCGTGTCGGAAAATCAAGTAAGACACTACAACTGAATCAGATATAGCAGATATCAAGACAATGAAAACTATTAGTTAATGTACTCGCCTATGGTCCTGAGCTGATAAGGTGAACAGATGCTCAGAGTAATCACAGACCTAAAGATGAGATACTATAAGTCAAAACATGGTTTAATAATGAAAGAAAAACTAATTAAGTCATGATATGCAAGTCTATGTCAAACTAGGTCATACTGGGCCAAACTAGGTCATACTAGACCATACTAGGTCATCCTAGATCATACTAGGTCATACTAAGTCATACTAGGTCACAGGAAGTCAATCCAAGTCAAACTAGGTTAAACTGGGTCAAAGGTTGACTTACAGTTAGCTTTTGGTCAACTGGTCAACCCTAGTCAACTCTAGGTCAACTAGGCTAATGTTGACCAACTGTTGACTTTCAGTCAACTGGTCAACTCTAGTTTAGTTTCGGGTCAATTCTAGTCACTTTTAGGCTAAGTTTGACTTTTGGTCAAAACGGTCAACCGAGGTCAAAACTAGTCTAAGAGCACTAATTCTAACCATTACCAACCAAGTTAATCAATTTCTAACCATATCCTAACACCTTAGACGTTCATACCTTAGCTTCTAGGTAATTACCTTAACCTTACCAATTATCCTTCACAAAGTATTTCCAATACCTTGTCCCGATACAAATGCAACCCTTCCTAACCTTGGTAGACTGACCTAGGCTTCTTAGGGTAGCTAGACACTAACCTATCTAGATATTACCAACCTAGAAATCTAGGTATCTAGCCCATCCAGTCCATCTTATCCCTATGTTGGTCACTCTCAAAATTATCTTAAGGTATAATGAGACGCCCTATGGTATATTGAGATACAACTCTCCTAACACTATCTAACCATACTAACTCTATTATGATACTAACTTATCTAGTACACTCACTAAACACTCCCCACTAGGTCCACAACTCTCAAATCTAACATCTCATATCCTAACTTATACTAACATATAAGCTAACATCTACTAATAATCCTAACTAACAAATATCTAACAACTTGGTAGCAAACTCTATCTAACAAGGGCTAACTAATATAGGAAAATGGCTAAATGGAAGGGGGCTAATCTCTAAATGAAAAAGGGGATTAAATGGATTAAAACTAAAGGCTAAAAAGCTCAAAAAGCTGCCAATAAGCTGCTGCTTATTGCAACTGCTTATGCTGCTGATTATGCTTATTGCTTGCTGAAACTGCTGTTGCTGCTTGCAGAAGCTGATGTCGCTGCTTGCTGAAGCTGCTGCTTATGCTTATTGTTTATCAATCTCTTATATATATATATATATATATATATATATATATATATATATATATATATATATATATATATATATATATATATATATATATATATATATATATATATATATATATATACTAGTCATAACCCGTGCCCATAGGGCATGGTTCATTTAAGGTATTCCCCCTTAAAATCTTGGACCCCTAATTTTAAACGAACAATAATAATTATGAGGCCCCCATCAAAATATTAAATCCCAACCACGGCTGGATGTAAATTTTCTTTGGATTCCCCATAAAATTCCACTCTCAATAATGCTCATCCACAACCATTATGAGTGCAAACCCCACTCTTTGGATTCTCCATAAAACCCCACTCTCAATAATGCTCATTCCCCATAAAACCCCACTCTCAATAATGCTCATCCACAACCATTATGAGTGCAAACCCCACTCTTTGAATTTTCCATAAAACCCCACAACCGTTGATTCACCAAGATTAAATCCCAACCACTCTTTATCTTGGCACAGTCAGCCCTAGGATTCAAAAACCTTTGTGTTTTGTATATATATATATATACTTAATAATATAAATACTTGTATATATATTATGATACATTATGATACATGGAGAAAAATGTAAAGACAAGAAATAACACATCTCTAACATATAAAAATCTAATATTAAAATATGTATTAAATTATTTAAACACAAGTGTCCAATATTGGGGATTTTCCATATGGACACAAAGCACAACAAAGACACTCCTAATAACTCCAAATGGACACGAAATGGACACAAATGGAGACACAACCATGGGGGTCATTCCTATGGGTTCAAAATAATCTTATATGCATGTAGGATTGAAATAGAGGGTAGATTTTACCTTCCGGGGGGTGAAATCCAAGGGAACTCCTTCTGATACGACACCGACACGAAGGGATCTCCAAATGGACACGAACCGAAGCCAAAACCTTCCAAACTTGGCTAGCACCCTCTCTTCATGGAGTAGAGAAGAAACGATAAAAATTTGATGGAGGAATATATTGATTTGGGGATGAAATCAATGGAGGCTCTTCTCAAATTTGGGGAAGAACAAGAAAGAGAAATATTTGTGGATAAAACCAAATGAGAATGACTCATTCCTATCCCTTTGTGGCCGGCCAAGAATGGCAAGGTGTCCCCTTGTTGAAAAGTCTAAAATACCCCCCATGACTCCAATTGGTTTAATTTAAATTAGGTTTTAGTTTAAGGCTAATTTAGTCTAGTTTGAGTCTCTAATTAATCCAACCTAGTCGTGAATATTTAGTCTAACCATACTAACTTAAATATTGTCATGTGGGCCATGTCTAACTAATGAGTGGGTCCCACTAGAGTCAAAGATTCTTCGGGTTCCCGATACAAGTCGGATTAAGTTGAAATTCGAACCCGACTCAAATAACCCCAAAATAATATCATAAATAATAAAATAAATTCAAAAATATTCAAAAAATACAAAATGACCAAAATATCCCTGTTCTTGAAAACTGGGGGTGGCAAATTCCCTCTATGAAAGCATCCGCAGAATGTCAGCAACTGTTTCATCCAGCCACATTGATCCGAGAACTTGGAAACATCTCTGGAAAATGAAGGACGTCTCGTCGCAAATTCAAATCTTCCTTTGGCGGCTACTTAACAACGCTATTCCATTATTATCGCCTATCAATCGGTGACTACCACATACCAGCCCGCTGTCCCCGTTCTGCCTCCTCCATCAGGAAGACGCCAACCATCTATTCCTCCACTGCCATGTCTCTCGTGCCGTTTGGTTCGCTAGCCCTATCGGGCTTCGAGTGGACTCATATTATGACATCCACTCTATGCTTCAACGCTGGATGGGGGATGTCCAGGCCCGTGCGACTATCCATCTGGGAGTTGAGATCCTCTGTGCGATATAGAAGGCTAGGGGGATTGCGTGTTTCGCAACGTTGCTCTATGCATCCATCGAATTGTTCACCAAGCCACCATGACCAGTACAACTTACGAGAGGAGTCACACATTCAAGATGGAAGATACCTAATCTTCCTTCTACAAGATATTCACTGAAGACAAAGAATGGAGACCACCGACGGAGGGAGTGATGAAGATCAACGTGGATGGTGAGACCTCATCTTCTTCTTTGGCGGCTGCTGCTGTGGCAAGAGATGCTAATGGCAAGTTCATAAAGGCTACCGCATGGCACTCCCCCCACATACTCTCACCCTGACTGCAGTTTACTAGCAAAAACCCATGCAATCCAGCTAGGGATCTAACTTGCAAAGGCGCTCAACTGGGAGAATATACTTATTGAAGGTGACTCCGTAACAACAACCAAGATCTTCAAAGGCGACGACAGCTTCACACTATAGAGGATGCGCGACCTGGTCGCGGCAATCAGATGTGACATATCGACCACTCACCGCCCCACATTCCAGTTCACGCGGAGAACATGGAACAAGGTAGCCCATGTGCTGGCTAACAAAGTCCTGCACAACAAGCTGAATTTCGATTTCAGCTATCCGCCAGATTGCATTATTCAGCTACTTGCTGAAGACATTCCTATTGTTAACTCAGTTTCCTCATAATCGCTGATTCATAAAGGTTTTATTTATTTAAAAAAAAAGTCCATTTATAAAGAACTAGGAAATGTACTTGCGTTGAAAGTATAATAAAAATATTATCTAATTATAACCAGACACCTCTTCTAATTCATGTAGTGGGAGGTATTCTTCTTGGTTGGTTGAGTTCAATTTCCCATTTGTTATATATAATAAATTTAGAATTTTTCAATATTTTTTATAAAAAATATTAATTTTTTGTAAATTAATAAATGATGATAAATATACGACTTGGACAGTTCACTTTTGAGCCTTTTTCAGCCTCATTATAATCACTAGTAAAAGCACGTGCATTGTACGTAAAATATTTTTTTTCTTCTAATATTGCCAAAATATAATATAATTATTTAAATTTAAATTAAGATTTGTTTTTATATATTTATGTTTTAATTAATATTATAGAAATTTAATTTAAATTTGTTATGGATATATGAGAATAAAAGAGAGGATATTTAGTTACACGGAAGAAAAATAAAAAAGAGAGGATATTAGGTTATGCGAAAGAAAGAGAAAATTTTGAAACTATAATCTCCCATAATATTTTTTAAAATAAAATCGTTGATGATATACGTACGATTTACATGGCTCAATCTTGAGCCGTTTTGAAGCCCCCTTAGTAGAGATAGAGATAGAGATAGAGATAGAGATAGAGATTTATGCCCAATTACAGCCATTCAAACATCTGAAGTATAGCAATCTAAAGACTTTATTTGCCGCCACTATTCATATCCCAACTCTTGGTAGCATAGTTTGGAGCTTTCCCCAAACATGTGAAGTATATGTTTACGTTCCAAACGTTTGACTCGTTCGGTCACACAGAAACAGAACCGAAGAAATAGCCCCTAAAGATGGGGCTGTACACAGTAGAATTTATGTCTCTGACCACTGCTAGCTAGCCCCGGCCTTCCTCTGTTGTGTTTCTTAATAATATCAATGGCTACCTCTCATACCTTTCATTTTCCTTCCTAGGGCAAATGTTTATATCATTTCAAGAATTACTAAAAGTAATTTTTTTTAACAATATGTGTATATTTAGGACTGTCAATTTTTTTTACAGTCTTTACTATTCTAAGATTGTTAAAATTTTGACAGTCCTGATTTTATATGAACTATCAAAATTTTTGACAGTCATAAATATATACACGACTATAAGAATTTTGAAAGTCCTAGAACTGTCAGACGAAATATGTTGTCCCCTATTAATTCTTATAGTGTTCTTAGCATTTGTCTTTCCTTGTCTAGCTTGCCACTTCTTTCTAATTTTTACTGTACTAAGCATCCGGTTTATTCGTTTTAAACCGAATCGAAATAGTCAAAACCGAATAAATCGAGGTATTGATAATAACTCGATATAGATTACTACACTATTTGTCTGTTGAATGTACCAGAGGTTGTTCCATGGATAACATGCCAAGGCCGCTGGTTTCTTCCGGTGTACAACGACTGCCAAAGGGAACATGTCCATACAATATGAACTTACACGAATACATTTATGAAGAACTCTAATAGTTTTTTAGTATGTACAATTGCTTCACGAGTCCGAACGATGATATTCATTTACATATGTTCATCATCAACTTGTAAAAATGCTATTGCTATACAACATGCGTAGACATTCTATAGATTCCAAACACCACCCTTTGTATTATTGAATGCTTCTCCAATATGGTGCCGATCTAGGTCGGGTCTAACATAATATTTCTTGAGAAACTTGTCATCAATAGGACTCATAAGCAAGTCTCTATTGACTTTAGCAAACCTGCAAGCTCCATTGAATAGACTAATTCTACTTCAAATGGGCCTTCCTACTTAGCCTAGAATTTGTCCTTGCTCTTATATGTAGTACCCTGTTCTGCGAAGGCACTAGATAAATAGAGAGATCAGATTGCTGGATCTGCAACAGAAGACGATTGATCTGGGTGAGTGGACAAAGTCTAATTTTATGATTCGCTTACGCCTAATAAGAATATGAGTTTTTTGATTGAATGCTATTGCTAATAACAAGATGGTAAATCATTGAGTATGCTTGTAAGAGATTTCACATGTTGCTATGCTAAGAACAAAGATAATATGCATGCTATGAATAAGAGTTGTTGTCTGTAAATAAGAGATGAGATGTTACCATGCTAAAGTAAAGATGTTGCCTTTAAATAAACTGTTGCCATGCTAACAAGAAAAGAAAAGAGATTGCTTATTTGTCCCGAACTGGTATGCTTTTAAAGGTAAAATGATATGCTATATCTGCATAGAACTGTTATTATGTTCCAAGGAGATGAATGATTGCTTGTCCCTCAAAGATGTTCTGAATGTTGGTCATATACAAACGGACTTGTACATGTTGCAAAGAGATTGTAATAGTACACTGGGGTAAATGCTACACCTCGGGAATGTTGTATGATGTAAATGCTACACCTCAGGAATATTGTATGAGGTAAATGCTACACCTCGGGAATGTTGTATGAGGTAAATGTTACACCTCGAGAATGTTGTATGAGGTAAATGCTACACCTCGGGAATGTTGTATGAGGTAAATGCTACACCTCGGGAGTGTTATGTCTATTAGCGATGAGCTGAATCCAAGAGTCATAGCTGCTAATCGATGACATGCATAAGAAGATTTTGATAAGAGCTAACAATGCAGAGACAAATCGAAAATAAGAATGTTGCTATATTATGCTTATGCTAATCCTTATCTTGTGCAGGGATGGAGCGGTCGACTACGGTAAGAATTACTGAAAAGTGATATACATGTGTGCTTAAGTTTTCTATATGAACTGCTTGAAGAGATTAATCTATTGCAATGAAATGTTATGTCCCATTAAAGAAAAGATATGATATCATGCTTGTCATTGACCCTAAGAGTTGTTTGAACAAAAGAAATGATTATGGCTCATGAAACACGCTGTGTACTCCACAAAAATAAATAGTACTTTGTATGCTTGAAATGAAATGAAATAAATTATGGCTTTTCAAGGATGTTTTCAAAGAATGTAAACTGACTCTGTATGAATGAAATGAACATAGAAGTAGCAAGACCACATCACAAGAAATATATTCTCACTAAATGAACAATGATCACTTCAGACAAATGTAGTCCTTTGTTTATAATCACCAATATGATGATATACTGACCCATCATCAGTCTGCATGCAGGTGCAAAATGTATTGAGAAGGATAGTCCGAAGCGATAGCCCGAGCCTCATCCTTAGGAGCCAGAAATCCGAAGAGATGCCAAAAAGATGGACATCTATTACAATAGTTGGTTTTATATATAAAGAGATGTAATGTATGGGAACGGGATCATTGTAATCTGTAAAGTTTTTGAAAGAATGTAAACATTGTATCAGAGAGAAACGAGAGCTTGTAATCTGTTCAAATGAAATTAATAAGAGAATTGTTTCTTGTTACCATTGTGTTCAATTCAAATATCTGTAATATGTTCCGCTGCGTATTGTCAACCATGTCTATCTTGTCTTGTTATAGGTCTTGGCCTTGTGCAAGCACAACTTAGGCTTGACGACATCACGCCCAAGCGAGGATGAACGGTCTCATAGAGTCCGAAGCAAGGACGAAAGGACTCTACAGGATCGGGGCATGACAGAATGGTATCAGAGCAACACGATCCTCTGGTCAATTATTAATTCGATTGAATTCAAAGATGTTCTCTTGATCGAAATTCCTTTGCCTACTCGATATCAATAATGAGATGAACGTTCCATACAATAAGTCCGTAAATATTTTTATGATGTCGGCATATGTTTTTATCGATTTGATTGATTGAGATTAATGTTTTATTGAACACAAGTTTTGATATGATCTGAGTTGAGTTTTATCGATTGATGATGGCGAAGGATGAGGACTATCGCTACTAAGGATATCGTAAGTTTTTTCTTAAGTTTCGAGGACAAAACTTTCTCTCGGTGGGTAATTATATAGTACACCGCTCTGCGAAGGCACTAGATAAACAGAGAGATCGGATTGCTGGCTCTGCAACAGAAGAAGATTGATTTGGGTGAGTGGACAAAGTCTCATTTTATGGTTCGCTTACGCCAAATAAGAATATGAGTTTTTGATTGACTGTTATTGCTAATAACAAGATGGTAAATCATTGAGTATGTTTGTAAGGGATTTCACATGTTGCTATGCTAAGAAAAAAGATAATATGCATGCTAAGAATAAGAGTTGTTGTTTGTTAATAAGAAATGAGATGTTATCATGCTAAAGTAGAGATGTTGCCTTTAATCAATGAACTGTTGCCATGCTGACAAGAAAAGAAAAGAGATTGCTTATTTGCCCCGAACTGGTATGCTTTCAAAGGTAAAATGATATGATATATCTGCATAGAACTGTTATTATGTTCCAAGGAGATGAATGATTGCTTGTCCCTCAAAGATGTTCTGAATGTTGGTCATGTACAGACAGACTTGTACATGTTGCAAAGAGATTGTAATAGTACCCTATGGTAAATGCTACACCTCGGGAATGTTGTATGAGATAAATGCTACACCTCGAAAATATTGTATGAGGTAAATGTTACACCTTGGAAATGTTGTATGAGGTTACTACACCTCGAGAATGTTGTATGAGGTAAATGTTACACCTCGAGAATGTTGTATGAGGTAAATGATATACCTCGGAAATGTTGTATGAGGTAAATACTACACCTCGGAAAATTTATATCTATTAGCGACGAGCTGAATCCAAGAGTCATAGCTACTAATCGATGACATGCATAAGAAGATTTTTATAAGAGCTAACAATGTAAAGACAAATCGGAATAAGAATGTGCTATATTATGCTTATGCTAAACCTTGTCTTGTGCAGGGATGGACCGTCGGCTATGGTAAGAATCACTGAAAAGTGATATACACGTGTGCTTAAGTTTTCTATATGAATTGCTTGAAGAGATTAATCTATTGCAATGAAATGCTATGTCCCATTAAAGAAAAGATATGATATCATGCTTGTCATTGACCCTAAGAGTTGCTTGAACAAAAGAAATGATTATGGCTCATAACACGCTGCGCACTCCATAGAAATAAATAGTACCTGGTATGCTTGAAATAAAATGAAATGAATTATGGCTTTTCAAAGGATGTAAACTGACTCTGTATGCATAAAATGAACATAGGTAAAAGTAGCAAGATCACATCAGAAGAAATATTTTCTCACTAAATGAACAATGATCATTTCAGAAAGATGTAGCCCTTTGTTCACAATCACCAGTATACTGATATACTGACCCATCGTCAGTCTGCATGCAGGTGCAAGATGCATCGAGAAGGATAGTCCGAAGCGATAGCCCGAGCCTCATCCTCAGGAACCAGAAATCCGAAGAGATGCCAAAGAGATGGACATCTATTGCAAGAGTTGGTTTTATATATAAAGGGATGTATTGTATGGGAACGAGATTATTGTAATCTGTAAAGTTTCTGAGAGAATGTAAATATTGTATCAGAGAGAAATGAGAGCTTGTAATTTGTTCAAATGAAATCAATAAAGAGAATTGTTTTTTGTTACCATTGTGTTTAATTCAAATATCTGTAATATGTTCTGCTACGTATTATCAACCTTGTCTATCTTATCTTGTTATAGGTCTTGGCCTTGTGCAAGCACAACTTAGGCTTGCACGACATCACGCCCAAGCGGGGACGAACGGTCTCATAGAGTCCGAAGCGAGGACGAAAGGACTCTACAGGATCGGAACGTGACATTATGAGTCATTATCATAGGCCTTATGACCTCCAGGACTAGATTGTCCATTTGGAAGACTCTTTCATTTACCTTTTTATTAAAGGCTTTAGAAATACGGGCTTAATATAGCTCAATACGATATTAAGATGAACTTGTAGCTGCTTTTCATTAAGTGCCTCTAACTCTTGCAATCACAAACAGACATTGTCTTCTGTAGTTAGTTTGTTAAAGGGAGCCACTCGAATAGATAGTATATAGATTTCTTATAGAAGAAATGCTTCACTTTCGTACACCAGAGAGTAAACTGTATTACCACTCGGTGTTCCAACTATTGTTCAGTAAGCCCATAAACATTCACCAAGCCTCTCATTCGGTCACATTTATTGGAGAAAGAACTTCTTGAGCAGCTTAATAATCGTCCTACTAAAGGCCTCAACTAACCCATTAGCGGTTGGATTATACGTCGTAGAGGCCACATTCTAGATCTGATTTTTATCGTAGAATCGATAATATATTATTTATAAATTATGACCTATTATCATGTATGATCCTTCGAGAAATACCAAATTAATAAATGACATGATGTAATATTAGTGTTGGCCCATTCGGTCTCAGTCAACTTTATTTTGATAGTTAACTAAACCATATCTCAGTATGTTACAAATATGACTCACATAAAGATTCAACTATGCTGCGGTGCTTAAAAGTTGTACTTGGCCAAATATATAATTATATATTTCTTGAGTTTAGGACTTATGTACATCGAGTCACACTTGGTACCAGAAGTCCACTCAACCATTAGTCTACTTATACAATCCAAAGTTCATCTACAAAAAGCTTAACCATTCAATTTATTCCATCTAAAATAGGCTAAAAACCATACAATACTTGGGTAACCGAACTCCAGACAAACTCGGTCACAATGAACCTGGACATGCCAAATAGTTGTGAAATTCCAGATTTTGTGGTTTCTACGTTCGAAAAAATTCAAATATACACCTGAATTCTGGCCAAACTCTGTCCAAAAAAAGCCTATATATAGACATGGATTTTCATATTCTTACTCACTCATCTATTCTCATATTTCTTATCCTGTAGAGTGATCTCTGAGCTTTAACCTTCCCACCTCCAAGATCAACTGCCTCGGCCTTCTAGTTCCAAGTGCGATCTCAGTTAGAAGTCTATAAAGAGTTGTACAAGCTTGATTTATAAAAGCTTATCTATGCTGCTGAAGTCGCGATTCTTAAGATCAAAGTTCGTGTTTGAGAAGTCATTGTGTGTTTCAGATAAAGGCAGAGGTTGTAGGAGATGCAAGCACTTCGGATTTAAATCTTGTGTTTTACTATTATGACTATAGTAGATTAAACTCCAAGCAAGAGTTCTCGGACCTGGACTAGTCCTCTCAGAGAAAAATCAGGATACAAATCTTGGTATTTGTGTTTGCTCTCTAAACTCTGCTACTTTCAATACTTGTTTTTCATTTGTATTTATTTTTATACGGTTGGTCACTGCCTTTACTTAGAATATTTTTAATTAGATAGATATTTCTGTTGCACTCTATTCACCCCACCTCTACAGTTGTCTATCGGTCCCTCAATTGCTATCTGAGCTAGATCGCTTATTATTAAACTAACATCCCTAAAAGTTATGGTAACTATTAGTTCTATCCACACAAATAATGGTAAAGGACAGTCGACAAATAGGCCACCCATATTTGATGGTACCAAGTACACATACTAGAAGATACGTATGAGCTTCTACTTGAAGTCTTGATTTTTTATATGTGGTCCTATGATAAATACAAAGATATAGAAAAGAAACACGCCAGTCTTGATGCTAAAGCCATTAACACTTATTTTATTCTTTACACAGAACTAAATTCAATAAGGTCTCTACTTGTACCACTTCACACAATGTTGGAAGCTTCTTGTGGTCACTCATGAAGGAACCATGCAAGTAAAAAAATGAAATATCAGTCGTCTAACACAAGAATATGAAGCATTCAAGATGAAGCAGAATGAGACAGTGACTCAGATGTTCACACGGTTCCTAGATATCGTCAATCCTCTGTCCTCTCTTGACAAGGAGTACAACAACCACAAGAAGATTTGAAAGGTACTTAGAGGACTCACAAAGAACTAGAATTCTAAGGCCGTAACAATCGTAAAGGGGAATGATCTGACAGCAATGACCCTTAAGATGCTCTTGGGGAAGCTGATGACTCACGAGCTAGATCTCAAGGAATTTGAAAAGCCCGCACCAAAGGAAAAGACGACTGCACTCGAGGCACATCATCACAAGAAAGACTCCAACTATGACTCTGACAATGACGTTGTCCTGATCACTAGAAACTTCAAGAAATTTTTGAACATTGAGAGCTCAAAGAAGGAGTCAGACAACAACAGTGATAAAGATCCAATGTATTATAACTGCAAAAATTTTGGCCACATAGAGAGGAAATACTCGATGATAAAAAAAAAGAAAGCCAAAGTGATCGCCCATCCAAAAGAACTTCATCAAGAAAGTATGCTAACACAAGCATCTGGCTTGAGAGTAATGTTAGTTTGAAGACGAAGAAAAGACTCGAGACTATGCAAACCTTTGTTTCATGGCACTAACTAATAAGGTATCAAATAAAACCAACTATGATGATTTCATTTTTGAGGAACTCGTGTATTCCTTCAGTGATCTACTAGAGGAATATAAAAAGCTCAATATTAAGTTCAAACATGCCAAGAAAGATATTTAATCTTATCAGACTGAGATTGAAAAACTTACTACTTTACTATGAGAAGTTAAGGATACCACTTCTTGTAGTAATCAAGATGAGATATCCAAATTTAAGCTTCGTCTTCGTAAGGCTCTTGATTGCACTGACAAGAGATAACAAGGGAATACTAAACTTAAGGACACAAAGGCTTATTTTGTAGAACTGTTACGTACTTTACTTGTATACATAATTCATAGAACTAGTACATATTTGCTCTTACATATATGCTATAGAACTGTGTTACACAAATATTGATACTATGAGTAAATGTCGTAATGGTAAGGCAGGACATGTTGAAATGGGTTAAGTCTCACTAAGTTTATAGACCATGCTTGAGTAAGTAATTAGTCTCGCACGGTCATGGACAACTTGTACACAAGGTAAAGTTTTCTCGAAAGAAAAATTCGAGGCCACGGGACCGATTCGACCAAGGAGGAAACATGATAGCTGTGATGAATATTAGCACGGGTTTGTTTCACTTAACAAAAAAATGCCTTTAAAATTGGCTTTTGAAAGAAAAACGAGAAAAAGTACAATAAGTACAAATTTGATTCTGGGGAAGTATTGCTATAGAAGTCTAATCTTGTAAATGATCACTTTGTTCCTTGGACCATACGATGATGATGAAGATCACTGCTGGAAGATGAACAACTGGAAGAACTAAGTCACCAGAAAGGTATCGACAACACTTAGGCACTGATGGCAAGGTCGAATGCTTTCCTGCTTTGCTTCACTCTATTCTTGAAGAAAAGTTGAAGAAGAATGCTCTTAGAAATTCAAAGTCTCTGGGCTCTGATCTTTCTGTATTCTCTCCTGTCTCTCATGTGTGTGTCTGTTTATATGAGAAAAAATAAGTCTATTTATAGACTTGGCCTCCTGTGCATAAAACTCAACAATAGTCCCATCTTTACGCAAACAACTGCCACCCATGACTGCAATTATCCTCTACACACGTTGATACGTGTCCCAAAAAATAGGATACACGTACACACATTCTTCGAGATGTGTGGTATGAAAGCCATGTAGGCAAACCACGTTCCAAAGTGGTCAGGAAGAGTAGGGCGTAAAAACAACCCAAATATACACTGAGCGTAAAATAGTAGACTAGGCGTAAAACAGCCCTAAAATAGACTTCTCGCGTAAAGTGGTTGATAAAACAACCTTGAGCGTAAAAGTAGCCCAAATAAACTTTACGCACACGTCAACTTTGAGCGTAAAAAGCTCATATAGTATTCATGCGTAAAAGAAGCCATCTTGTGAGCGTAAAATAGCTTAGTCCACATACTAAACGACAATATGGATTTCTGTGTAAAACAAATCCCTTCGAATCCTGTGTTATACGCTGTCAGTAGATCTTTATGGCAGACTCTGCATTAATTGCATGATTTTGACAGCTTGTCCCTGGTGTAAAAGTTGTTAGCCTGTCTCTGGCGTAAAATGACTAGTCTTGACCCTGGCATAAAATGGTTGATCTTGGCCTGGCGTAAAATGGCTAGTCTTGACCCTGGCATAAAATGGTTGGTCCATCGTTGGCATAAAACAGATCATTTAGAGTGAAATGCTCCATCTCTTTGACTCAGTTTATGAAGCACTTTTTACGCTCCTACAAAACCCCCTTCAAAGTTTTCAAATATTTTAAAATTTGAAACACTTTGAACAGAAGCGTAAAAGTAGGGATTTGACCAGTCAGCATAAAATTTGGGATATCCAACAGTCGGCGTAAAGTCAAGAAATGATGTCGGTCAATACTTAACCGTCATAATGAATTTTCTCTTGAAATATTCGAACGCCTTTTTATCTCCCCGAGTTACATTAATAATGATCAATTTTCCATGAGGAATATGAAGAGTTGATTTGATTGTGTATATAAAGAGGAGTTCTTCATTCTCACTTTTCATCCTCATACTATCATGGCACCGAAGAAAGTGACAAGCGAAGAGAAGACTTCGAGCTCCAGGATTGACATAGAGATGGAGATCGAACGGGCACGAAATTTTATAGAGTGCTTTGGACTGACCCCAGCAGTCTTTGGTCGTATAAACGGTGGTCCATCAACTGCGTACGAAGGACCGGGTGATGCGGAAGCATTCCTTAACCTGATGCGTCGTTCTGGGATCCACAACATGCGCGAGTTAGGTGCCTCTCTTCGTCAGCCCAATGAAGGAGAGAAAAAATAATGTAGAAGTGTCATATATACATTGTGACACTTCAACTTATCTGTAGGGGCCTACTCCCGCCCTTTTTTTATAAAAATAAAATCTTAGTGTTGATTTCATCTTTATTTGTGCAGTGCATTGGTATATAGACTTGTTCTACACCTCCTTTGACTGCATCTATGGTTGTTTATTCCCAAGGGAAACAAAATAACACGTGGCATCTGTTTTGTGGTCACGAGCACCTTTTATTAGGATCTTTCCCGAAATAGACTCACGCCAACCGTTTCTTCGACCCTTTATAAATAGCTGAGTTTAGAGAATGTTTTATGCATTCTCATTCTCATTCTTTTTCTCCAAAGATAGCTATTTGCAAGACTTCATTGATAATGATGATGCTTTCCAGTGTCGTTCCTCTGTATGCCCGATCATCAGTCGTGGATTCAACCATTTTTAGAGCCAAACTATCTGATCTTGATGGTAAGTTTTACTCATAAAACAATCTTCTGCCTTTGAACTTTTTGTTGAAAACAGAAACACTGGCGTAAAAGCCTTGTAGATAAGGTACCCATGAGACACTGGCGTAAAAGCCTTGTAGATAAGGTACACATGAAATATTGGCGTAAAAGCCTTATGAAATACTGGCGTAAAAAGCCTTTATAGATAGGGTGCACACGAAACACTGGCGTAAAAGCCTTGTTGAAATAAAGTGCACATGAAACACTGGCGTAAAAAGCCTTTGTCGATAGGGTGCACACGTTGAAGACAAAACAATGTGCATAAGCATCTGTATACGCTTAATGACACTTCTGTTTAAAATAATTTTTCTTTGCTGTCCTCTGCAGAAGTTTGGCTGAAGAACTTTTCCAGAACCGATATTGGCGACTTGGATGCTGTGAGGAGCATTCTCCTGACATCCACATCAGGGAGCTCATGTGCTTTTGACGCACAAATCAGACAACTCAGAACTCTTCGTGGGATAGAAGGGCCTTCTTCCATTGGTAGGAAGAGCCTTTATACACGGAGAGTTGGACGGTGGAGTCAACTCTAACCACTACACCAAAATAGCTAATTAGGAACACTAGGTGTATTTCAATCTGGAACACCTAATTAGTGTGCCTAGGTTTCGGAACGGACAAAAAGCGTGCCAAAATTAAAAAATGTTCCAAATATTACTTTCTTTTATTTTTAATAAAAAATATTTATTCTGGAACACATATAAACCGTTCCAAAATCGGTTGAAATTATAAGCATTTAGTTCACGTGACCTTAACAAAGCGTCTAGTCCATTTTTCTCCAATCTGGCACACATACTCCCATCCCCAAATCTCCTTCTTTGGCAGGAATGAAAAACCACAGGGAAAACCCCAAATCTCTCCTCTGAGACCCTAATCCATCATCTTCTTCTTCTCATTCTCCTCTCTTAGAGATAAGAGAACCCCAAAAATCTCTTCTCGTCCTTCTAAATCCCTAAACCCTAACTCGTCCCAAACACTAACCCTAGAACCCTATCCTGCCACTTTCAACGAAGGTGGAGAAGAACTGAACAGCCTCGAGGTCGAGGAGCTCGAAGGAGTCCGTGAGACCAAGGACGTCGAGGACAGCCTCGAGGTGGAAGAGCTCGCGCGCTTCGCCGTCGACGAACACAACAAGAAGGAGGTCCTTCCCCCATCTCCATCTCCTAATTGAGGGTTTTCTTAATTTTTTCATGTTTGGAATATGTGCATATTTCTTTCCATGGAAGTCGACCAGTTCATCCATGGATGGATGATCATGAAACTAGGATTAGGGAAGTATTGATCCCGGCAGGCTTCTCTATTTGTGTCCTGATGCTTACAGATGACGAGAACATCATTCCAAATCCCCACTGCCATTGATTTCCTTCACCCCCTTAGAGGATTAGTCTCTCAAGACATCATCGATAGGCTCTCTGGGATTCAGAGTTGGATTGTTTCATAAGCAGAGAGTAATGGTATAAATAGTTTCATAATTTTTACCTTGCATTAACTTCATATATATTTAGATTCAAATTGTCTTTTTGACTGAATGCTCTGTTAGGTCTCGTAGTTCTGTCATATGTCTTGGAACTCCAACAAGCTCTCGATGAGTACCTACCTCTGATTCTTGGTTTGACTATAAAAGGTATTAGCTTTCCATTGTGGTTTGTTGCTCTTGATTTGAAAATGATCTTCTAATACATGTTGAAACATATGCTGGGAAACCATTGATTACAGAGAGGTCTTGTTTTCTCTAGTTTGTTATATTAGTTATGATTATATTTTAATCCAATCAGCTATGTACATGATAAAAATTAGATTTAAAAGCGTGTTGTCTAGATATTGGATTGATATGTCATAATGCCATACTATATTTACCAAATTATTCTGAATGATTGCTTATAGACTGTAAAAGATGCTGATATAAGAGCCAACTTCATTTGCGAGCCTAGTTTGGTTGTCGATCAAACTAATAGAGATAAGCCAAGCACATTGTGTGATGTAGAGATTGCTGGAGATGATGCTTCACGAAACGATGAAGAATTGTTTGTCTCAACAAAAACATTAAAAGACCTACGAGAGTTTCCTAGGTACTCCTATCCCTGACTTTGTATTTGCCACAAGAATTATATGTGAGTGGTCTATTGTTCAAGGTAAATACCACAAGAATTTACCATTTGACTTGAGATCTTTGCCTGAAAGCCTTGAGACAAGATCTAGTGGTCGTAGTGGTCGGGCTTATGATGAGGGTCAATGATAGAGATAGCTTGCAACTAAGGTGAATCATTTTCACTTTATTCATAGAGAATCATTTGGGCCCTTATTCCTCATTGCAAGGACGTGAATATGATAGTTGTATGTATTCAATTGCATATTAGTTTCTTATACTCATTTACCTACTGCAGTGGATCAAAGATCTTATGTTTGGAAGCTTTCATTATGTTGTAAAAATAACTATTATTGTTTTAAATCTGAAGTTTTTACTTGTCCCAAATCTAGGTTATTTTAAAGTATCTAGTTGAAAATCATAGTTGACAAATACTGTGTGCTACAATATGCAACTTGAGACGGACTGAGAATCCAAATTGTACTTCAATTGTGCTAGGAATACCAGTGAATTCTGCCAAATTACTGTTAGTTTGGTTCTGAAATGCTTCTACACTATATTCTCCTCTTCAACAAGTGTGGTGGCACCAGTGTTGCTCTATATCCACTACATTTACAACCCGACTTAGTGATATACTTGCAAAGCCCATTAAGGGTGGTTGTTAAAGTTTGATTAGCGACTTAATGATATACTTGCAGCAGGTATGTTGTCCTTTTTGATATGCATTATCAAGGAGAGACTCCTGGAAGCCCAATATCGGTGCTGCTTCTCACCGAAGTATGCAAGATCCTTCACAACTGTCGTGTAGTTTTTTCATTCTGCTCACCTATATTGCAGGGACACGACACCTCGATCTCTTTCTACATAGTTTTGCACTTTTATGGAGGAATAGATGTTGATAAAACCTACTTTGTTCCAAGTATACTAAGAAATAAGAACACAATTTTACTAATCTCAGTTTAGTAGAGCCTTACTGATAAGTCTATCAGCTACCACTGCAGGCTTCCTGTGCTTGATTCTGGTTCCAGTTGACCAGAGGGTGTTTTTGGGGGTGGGGGGTGGGAATAATAATGTATTGCCACACCTTGTCTCAATTATAGAAGCTTATTGATTTCTTATATATAGGAACACAAAAGTTTAGGATGTTAAGAGTTTACCAGCAATCTCAACTTGTCTTCCTATTGCATAGGATGTTAAGAAGATTGTCTCCCTCCCACTATTAGTATGGTATATTTGACAATTTATTCTATTTACTAGTATTATGTCATCATTTCAGCTTTATTCAGTATTTTTTTAGCACTTGCTAATTTTATTGATTAAAGTGCACCATCTTGTATCCATTTTCTCTCATTTCAACTCTCATGCTATGTGGTCATGCAGAACTTTATTTTAATGGTGCATGCATGCAGGGTTGTGAGAAAGAGGTTGCTGAGATTGGGAATGAAGAAACTAAGAATGCCAGTCTTATGAGGTTATCCGCTTGTTCATTCCAGACAACCAGAGGATGTGAACCGTGGAATAGCTATGCTTGAAGGTGGCGTATTAAAATTCTGACACCAATATTAGTTTTGAGTGCCAGCTATGTGATCTCTTTCAGATGCTGCATTATAAGAGATGCTCTTTATCTTGTTATTTTTATGTTTTTTTGTTAATTGCTCTAGCGCCCTTATTTTGAGCTAACTTTTGTTGTGGCAGCCACTTTGAACAGTTCTAATAGCCCACTCCAAACGAGAGAGAAGCTTTATCTTTTGGCTGTTGGGCATTATAGGAATGGGGATTATCCAAGGAGTAGGCAGCTCTTGGAAAGATGTTTGGAGGTATGATAATATGGCCATATCGTATTGGTTTTGTAATGTCTGATCCCAAGTTGGGTCTCTTTCCAGTCAATTCAGTAAAGTAAGAAAAACAAATTAAAAAGAAAAGGTAAGTACAACAATAATTAGTATCTAACATAATGGTTCAGTCATGTTGAAGATCGACATAATGCAATCTTATCAGCACATTGTAACCATTATCATATGTTGAAGTTGTAGCTTATTAGAAAGTCTTGGTTAATCGTGGAGCCTTTATAAATTTTAAGATATAAAGGTAGGTGAATGTTCTGATCCAACTTTTTTAGGATGGAAAGCTGGGTTACATGATAGATTGGAAATAGGAGAGGTCTGGGCCATCCAGCAGACCACTAAGAGAATCTCGACTGTGGAACTTCAGATTCCAAATGAATGGACTTCATATCTTTACTAACCGTTGGATGCTACTTACAGATTTTGAAAATCATTGTTCTGCCAAAATTTTCCTATGTTGTGTCAACGTCGTTTTTAACACTGGAATGTTTCTGGTATTTTCTTGTAAGAAGCCTTTTACATGGGTGAAAGAGTTGACTCAGTTGAGACAGATTAGCTTAATAAGCCGATCATCACAAACACTCTCTCTCTCTCTCCTCAGACACAAACACACCCACAGAGACACACACGCACACAACACATACATCAAACATGGTACATACAAAAAAACACAATTCAAGCATTAGCTTTGCTATCCCTATATTCATCAAAATCCTTTTTCTTCTATTCTTTCTGACATATGTAAGGAGATTCTTCAAGTAGCTCACAACTTCTCACATATGTACTTTGCTGGAAACTCAGACTTCTTCATATCTATCATTCTCCCTTCTATTTCACCACAACACACATACAATTCATCATATTCTTGTATTCTTGCTTATAGTACTACATTCTGATCCTGCTTTTTTGCCTTAAATTTGATGAAAACTGGTTTTTACTGCTCATTGTTCTGAAAATTTCTCAAGAAGCATTACACTTTCGATACTGATTTTAGTCTCTTTCTTAATCCTAAGTTACTATTTAGTTCCTTTTCCAGAATCTTTTTATTCCTTGATTTGGTAAAAGTTAGCCTTATCACTAAGAAATAATGATTAAAATCATTTATCACACCACTCCATCCTAGATTCAAATCACTAGTTTCTACGATCAAGAGTTTCTTTGCACTTTTGGGTTTGTGAAAGTATTCTAGTAATGCTTTATTGATACTGAAGGTGAGTTCTTAGAATGTTGTAGCTGTGCAGAATGAGTGAAAGGAGGAAATGGTTACATTTGTTTAACAATAAATGTAACTGAAGGACTACACTTTTCCCATGCGGAATACCCCTGACATGAGACTGTTCTTGTTGATATTATTCTCACGGACCCACTTTTATTTCTAGGCTTCTCCATTATGTCTCTCAGTTGTGCCTTTGACATACTTCACTATCAAGGATCTGAATAGCTGTAATTTGGTCCATGCTGATGCCTAATGGCTTGATGCCACTCCCATGCATCCATTTTGTTTTGTTTTGTTTCGTTTCTAGGCTTCTCCACTTTTGACCCCCAGAACTTCAATAGAATTTGAATTAGAGTGAATACTTTACAAATATTAACTGTCTCACTTCAGCAAGATATTATATCTTGTGGATTATGTATGGGACTAACTACCTGACTATGGACTAGAATGGATAAAGTAGGTTCCCTCCATGATGGTGCTGCATTGATACACTGACAGCATTGTTGATTATTGCTGTTAAATGCAAGGTTCGCAGTATCGATATCGGAATCGGTATCGGACCTTTCCTATAAGTATCGGTATCGGTAGTATCGGCGGTTTCGGATTGGAATTTCAAAATTTTGCATATCGGGATGCAAATAATTATTAATAAATTATTAAAAATTTAGAAAATATATTCTATACATTTTGGCATAATTTTAAGTATTTCATGTGTTGTTTCTTAGTAGCTTTGAAATTGAATGAAATAGTAGTCACCCTTGCCAATTGGTTTACTTGCGATAGATAAGTTTTCTTCTTTTACATGTTTTTAAAACCTTACTATACTTCTCCACCTTTGCTCATTGGTCATTTTCGTTCAATTTTCTTTGCCGAATTAACTGGAAAGGAGATCCCTAATGTTGGTATCGGTCAAGTATCGGTATTGGATCGGGACTTGCCGTATCGGCCGATACCATAAACTATGGTTAAATGTATTGTTTTAGTTCCTCTTTTTGGAATCCAGTTGTCATATAAATGGACAACCTGTTTGGTTTACTTGTATTGACCTTTTAAGACCGGCATTTTTACTTGCAAGTTAGTTTGTTATGATATCCTGGTTTGATCTTTTTCTCTGGCTTCAAGCCACAAACATGATTCTTACATGTTCATTGTTCATCACTACTGCTGATACTAATTTTGTGCATACATGAACACACAATTTTTGCAATCAATGGTAGTCCATCTCCCCTATCCATTCAAATGAGAAGAAGGTTCCTACTAGTAACAACTATTACACCTGATGTTGGTCCCTCTTGATTTGATGCATCAGCAGCACTTTAATTTTCATGACTCAATGGGGGACAGACAGCAAGTGAGTGAGTGGGTGACTGACCCTTTTATTCGTTATAAATTCTAATGATGGTGCTTTATGGGGACAGGGGCAGAGGGACATACCATTAATCTGTGCAGTGCTTGGATTGTACATAAAATGTGGAATTTTGGGGTTTTTTTTCCTTTCGTTGTTTTGGAGGGTTAAAACTAAGGAGGCATTTTGATAAATGATGATGAAACTTTTTTTCGGCTCATATTTTATTTAGGTCTGAGTATGTACATGTTTCTGAGTTTGTACAGGTTTGTACAGGTTAAAGTGTTTGTACACGTTTGTACAGGTCTGAGTTTCTTTGGATCATAAAATGATGCAACTCTCTTCTATCAATAAATTGTCATTTCTTCTTATTGTAGATATTGTTGGTGTTATGGCACAATATTTGCTGCAAGTTCATGTGCATCTTACTCTATGACTTCTCCTAGGAGCAATTGTTACTGATATCCCATGTCTATTTGTCAAAGCCTCTCTTTTCCGTGTACATATTCCATGTATATTCTAAACATTGAATATAACCTCAACATGTGAATATATATTTTTATTTGGAAAGTTGGGATGGATTTGCATAGTTACACTTCATTCTTTTATGATATTTTTCCTCGACTAATTTTTTTTGATCTTTTGTCTTTACAGGTCCAATGTCCATCCCAACAATGAAAGAGTTTGATCACAAAGAGATGGAGAATTAGCTATGGGGAAGAAAAAGAACGAGGAAAAGATCAAACTATTTTCACATCACTAGGACATTTTGTTAGAATCATAGTTTAGAAAAATTGTACATTAAACATAATACAATATTATGTAAGACATTTTGACTTCATTGGTCAATGCAGATTTATCTTTACATATTTTGTGTGTACTTGTGCTATGATATTTGTTTACTTTCGTTTCCAATATACTCAGTTTTAGTTTTATAAAATCTATATATAAATTCAGATTATTGGTATGGTATTTTAAAGAATCTGAGAAATTAATAGGAACACATTTCAATCGTTCCAATACTGGAACCCATTATATCCGTTCCAGTATGAACGCAAAATTAATTTGACATGTTCCATATTAGGAACACTTTATTGGTGTTCCAACATTGGCACGTATGTAATGTGTTCCAAAAATTATCCCTTGGAACCCTTTATTAGGAACGCTTTATAGGTGTTCCAACACTGGCACGCATATAAAGCGTTCCAATAATCTTCCCTTGGAACGCTTTTATTCCGTTCCAAGAATTTTGGCAGCCCAAAAATAGGCATGGAATAAAAGTGTTCCAGAAATTTTTTGGAACGAAATTTCTCCGTTCCAAAATAACCATTTTGGTGTAGTGAACCCAAGAAGTTGGATAGTAGAGTTCCTTTCACGGCAGAACTAGGAATCGTATCCCAATGCTGGATACATTCTTAGCTCTTCTGAAGGGCCGTCATTCCTCCACCAGTTGTATCGGCAGCAACGCGTCTTTGGGCTGCCATCCTCTGGGGTTCTCCTCTCGTATCAGAGAGAAGATCAGAGTTAATTCTTGCTGCTTTCGTTGCCATTTGAGGCTCAGACAGCAATGAACTGCCACCAACAACGAATCCGATGAAGAAGATCCAGAAAAGATGTAATATATCTCCATTAGGTCGTCGTTGTCGTACATGATGAAAATCCAAGATTGTAATAGATTTCCATTATGATTTGTAAGAGAGTCTAAGAAATGTAATAGACTTTTACGATGAGAATATGAGGATGGAAATAACAATCCTGGGAGATACTCTTTTGAGATTTTTTCATGAAAATTTGATCTTAGTGTATAATTTTCAGAGAATGGCTTGTGTCTATCCAGAAATAACATAGACATGATAGATAATAAAATCTTATTTTCTATTTTTAGAGCATACAATACTATCAGAGGTAATATGGACATGATAGATCGCAACAACTCAAAGAAAAATAGATTAATATCTATTTAGAGGCCGAACGGACATGATAGATAGGAAATACAAGCAGATTTAATATTTATTCAGAGGTCATGAGAACATGATAAATAACAAATCTAATTTTTAATCAATTGATAAGATAGAAGATCAAAATTTCTTTCCGAGGAGACAAGTAATCAGCTTAACCAAACCTTGGTAGCTGAAGAATAAGAAGACAGATGTCATCGATGAAAGAATGAATGAACCAACGTATCTTTCAGGAAAATAAAAGATCCATTCAATTCCATAATTAAATGGATGAATCTGATGTAATGCACAGATAGGTCTTTTCGGGAATGAAAAGTCATTTCAATTCCCAAGACCGGTTCATTAATAGATTTCTCCTATAAATAAGTGAGAACTCTTTGTAACATTTCATTCTTATTTCCACTCCTCTATCGGAAATGTCTTCCAAGGATGTGCAGCAAAAGAATGAAGTTTCTATGAAGATTGAAGACGTCACCGAGATATGCTCCGTTGAACCAACCGTGTCAGACCCAACCAAAATAGGCGAAAGCTCTTCTACGCCCAAGCCCCCCAAGACATCCTCGCTTTCTTAGTAGAGCCAGGGAAAACTCCTGAAGAAGAAGCACTAAGGATGGCTGCCTGCAAGTTTTTCATGAACTCAGGCAACGTTGCTTTTGATGCACTGACTGACTATGTATTTAATAAGGAAGGCAGTGGTCCTCATCGTTAATCCTTTGTTCTAAACAAAAAATAAAAGAAAATTTATTTTTATTCTGTCCCTTTTTTATGCATAGTACTTCTTAAGAAATTTGCCATTGATAGGCATCATAAGTAAATCTCTATTGGGCTTTGATAACCGATAGGCGCCATTAGAAAATACGGTCTCAATTACATAAGGACCTTCCCACTTTGCTTGGAATTTCCTTTTGCTTTTGTGAGTCATGACCATCGGTCTCCGAACGACTAATACCAGCTCGCCAACCTTGAATACCCTCTCTTTAACTTTACGATTGAAAGTTCGAGATATATGGGCTTGATATAACTCAATATGTTGTTGTGCTTGAAGACGCTTCTCGTCCAACCCTTCAAGTTCTTGGAGTCATAAGCGATCATTATTCTCCATAGTTAGCTCATTAGCAATGGCTATTCGTAGAGATGGGATCTGGATTTCCAATGGAAGGACAACCTCACATCCATAAACCAATGAAAATGGTGTAAAACCAGTAGGAGTTCGGACTGTGGTTCGATAAGCCCATAAATATTCTCCAAGTTTCTCATTCCAATCACGTTTATTAGAAGAGACAAACTTTTTGAGAAGTTTGATGATCGTCTTATTGAAAGCTTCGGCTAAACCATTAGCAGCTGGATTATAAGCCGTAGAAGTCAGATTTTGAATTCGATTCTTATCACAGAACCGATAAAATGCCTGACTGGCAAATTGTGGTCCATTATCATGAATTATTCGTCGAGGAATTCCGAAGCGATAAATGACATGATGTTTGATGAAGCTGATCACATTAGATGTTTTCACTTCAGCAAGGGGAACTTCTTCTGCCCATTTAGAAAAGTAATCGGTTATAGCTAATATAAACCGATGTCCTTTAACAGAAGGAGGGTTAATAAGACCAATGACATCCATACCCCAAGCTTCGAATGGCCAAGAGGCTGCTGTAGGATGTAGAAATTCAGACGGTTGATGAATAAAATCAGCATGAATCTGACATGCTTTACACCTTCTGGCATAGTCTACAACATCTGCTATCATAGAAGGCCAATAATACCCCATTCTTCGAATGCGATCTTGTAATTTCGGGCCCGGTTGATGAGCACCACAAACACCATCATGAGCTTCTCTGAGTGTTTGTTTGGCTTTACTTTCTGAGAGACAGCGCAGCAAGAGTCCATCATATAAACGACGATATAACATGTATAAAGATGAATCATAGTAGAATCGAAATGATCGTCTCTTAATTGATGCAGCTTCTTTCGGATCTTCAGGTAAAATCCCATGAACCGCATAGTCAATGAATTGACTTCTCCAATCCCTCTGCTGAGGGCTTGACTCTGTAGTATAACTTTGTTCAATATACAAATTATTCTTGACACAGAATAAATCTTGGTCTAACAAAGTAATTGTATTTTGTCTTCAGATTGGAACAGCCAAGTCTGCAGCTAGGCTAGCAAGAGCATCAGCCTCCACATTCTGAGAACGTGGTACAAATTCAATAAAAAATCCTTTGAATGAAAGGACCAACTCGACTACCACTTGATGATAAGGGATGAGATCACGATTTCTGACTTCAAAAATCCCTCTAACTTGATTAACAATCAATTGAGAATCTCCATAAGCTTCTAGGAACTCAATATCCAATTGTTTTGCTACTTGGAGATCGAATAGTAAAGCATTATATTCTGCTACATTGTTAGAGCATGGTTCATTGAGGGAATAGGCACGATATATGACCATTTTGTCAGGAAAAATCATGACGATTCCTACTCCGAAGACAATATTGCCTTTAGGTCCTACCCGTAATGCTCCATCAAAATATAATTGCCAGATATCATTCTTCAAAGTCATGTTACAATCTACAACTTCATCTGGAATGTCCTAATATAACTTCGATGTTTCAGGTATAGGGTGAGCAGCTAAGAAATCAGCTAATGCTTGACCCTTGACTAATTTTTGAGGTACATAGACTATATCATAGGGAGTGAGCAACATCGCCCAGGTAGCTAACCTGGAGTTAAGAATGCTTGGTTTTCTCATCAGTACCCGAATGGGATTTATTCTGGAGATGACATGAATAGTCTGTCCTATCACATAATGTCTTGTCTTTTGGACAGCAAAAACCAATGCTAGACATTCCTTTTCTACAGGAGTATACCTGTGTTCAGCTCCGACCATCATTCGGCTAAGATAATAAATTGCCTGTTCATGACCCATATCACTTTTCTCTGCAAGAAGAGCACCAAGTGAATGATCCAAGGCTCGAACATATAGCAAAAATGGTCTTCCTACCACGGGAGGTACCAGAACAGGTAGATTTATAAGGTATTGCTTGATGTCATTGAAGGATTTCTGACACGCTTCATCCCAAATAAATGATACACCCTTCTTTAATAGACGGGAGAAAGGTTGACACCTTCCAGAGAGATTAGATATAAATCTCCTGATATAAGCAATACGACCTTGGAAACCACGGAGTTCTTTCAGATTACGTGGAGGACGTATTTCAAGGATTGCTTTAACCTTATCAGGATCAACATGGATACCTTGAGAAGTAATGACAAATCCTAAAAACTTGCCACTGGAAACCCCCAAGAAAGACTTTGTAGGGTTCATTTTCAACTGATGCTGACGCATCAAATCAAATACTGTCTTCAAGTCTTGAATGTGATCATCTTTTGATCGACTCTTAACAGCAATGTCATCTACATAACATTCAACTGTCTTCCGTAGATGTTCTTGAAAGATATTGCTCATAGCCCGTTGATACGTGGCACCTGCGTTTTTAAGACCAAACGGCATAACCGTATAGCAATATACTCCAAGAGGTGTACGAAAAGCAGTATGCTTCTCATCTTCTGGATGCATCTTGATCTGATTGTATCCTGAGAATCCGTCCATAAAAGACATGCGTTCAAACCCGCATGTATTGTTTATCATGACATCAGTAATCGGAAGTGGGAATTCATCCTTTGGACAAGACGTATTAAGATCTCGATAATCTATGCAAACTCGAACTTTTCCATTCTTTTTCATAACAGGAACAATATTGGCAACCCAATCCGGGTGTTGCTCTTCACGAACAAAGCCACATGTAATCAATTTTTTGACTTCCGCCTCGATTGCATCCATCATAACTGGCCTAAAGCGCCGTTGCTGTTGTTTTACAGGCTTAACATTAGGAAGAATATTGAGTTTATGAGTAGCAACTTTGGGATCTAGACCTGGCATATCCTCATAACTCCATACAAAGATATCAAAATATTCTTTAATCAGTTTTATCAACTCTTCCTTTTCATCTTCGAAAAGGTTTTTACTGATGAATATTGGTTTGGACGTAGTTCCATCTCCAACATCAATCTGGACAACCTCATCCTCTGTAGATGGCTGTCGCTGTTCAAAACGAAGTTCCCATTGAGTATCCATTTGTTGAGCCCAAGGATCATTCTCAAATGGTTCAGATTCACCATCAATTTGAACCATATTGACTGAAAATATTTGCTCGAATTCATCATAGTAACCTCCTCTAACATAAGAAGAGTAAGACATATCTGTTTTCCATAAATAAATTCACTTTATTTATTATGTTTCTGGGAAAATTACAACTGTAGGAATCCGATCTAGAAGACGATCGCTTTATCCCTTGGACTATACGAAGAAGAAAAGCTCTCAAAATTTTAACAGCAAGTTAGATATCTATGTATCTGTACAATGAATGGGAAAAAGAACTCTATTTATAGAGTCAAAAATAACTGAAAAGATAACTGTCTTCACAGCCTGTGCATAGTTAAAAATCACGCAGGATTTAACATACGCAAGGTTATGAGCAGTTACTGGACGTGGCCTGTAACTGTTGGACACATGGCAATCATGCATGAGTCGTGTACAAGTTATAGGATACGCAAGCGAGAGATCAGTGGCATGGCTGCCACGTACTCTAATTTGATGAAATCCACGCAGACTTGGGTCAGAAAGCTTCAAAATTCACGCAGACTTGGGGCAGGAAGCTTCAGAATCCATGCAGACTTGAGGCAAAAAGCTTCAAAATCCACGCAGACTTCAGGAAGGAAACTTTAGAATCCACGCAAACTTGAGGCAAAAAGCTTCAAAATCTATGCAGACTTGAGGAAGGAACATATAAGTTCAAAATACACGCAGACTTGAGCCAGAAGGCTCAAAATATACGCAAGATTGAGGCAGGACTGCCAGCTGTCTTGATTCGACGTACCTCGACTGACACAAAATCATTGACAGTGATTGCCTTGTCAGTCGCATTAAATGACAATAAGCTCTTTTGGTACGCCAACTTGACGAACGCTGAGTCTTGCTGAAGAAGATTTCAAAAATCACGCAATAGTCGGCTGTGATCTCTCGAGTTCCGTGCATACGTGGCATACGAGGAGACATTCTTCGACTATCGTGCTGTCAGTCATAATGACACTCTGACAAATGATGAGCTGTCTCCCAGCGTAACTTTTAAATATTGTCCTGATCAACTCAGCGTGACTTCTAAACTCTGTCTTGATCAACTCAGCGTGACTTTTGGACTTTGTCCTGATCAACTCAGCGTGACCTTCATTTTTAAGGCCTACAAAACCCCCTTCAAAGTTTTCGAAAAAATGATAAATTATTTCGAAATACTTTGAAATCAAGATGATAAAATGAATTTAGTCACGCTGAGATGAGTTTAAAGAGATATTTACTCCTAAATGATTGGACTGTTGGGATTCTGTGCAGTTAGGATCCCGTATCAAGCTCCTAAATTGAGGCAAATATTGATATTGCCGTTTGGAATTCTTTATGAGCCTATAAATAAGCCATAGGTCACTTCTTTCCTTTTTTACTTGCTTTAGAGAGAGAGAATCCAAGGAAGAGAACTTCATCTTCCCCGATGAACTTCTTCTTCTCCGACTCCTTCTTCTCCTTCTCAGCAGCAATGGCTCCCAAGAAAGCCGATGCTCAGGCCAAGGGGAAAGCCCCTGCGACTTCTTCACGTGCCACTACTGACAGACTCCCTCGACGCGAAGTCCTGCAACCTCCTATGCATCGTAAGTGATGGGGGATATGAACTGTTGAAGATGACTTGATGAAGACGAACTCCACATAGAATTTTTAGGATTCATAAAACAAACAAATAATGAACTTCAGAAATATATCCCCCCTTCTTAGGGCAAAGGATATTAAGAAAGTATGCCCCCTCTTTAGGGTCGGCCATACTTCACATCTTCGTTTTTACGAAGCTCTGTGTTTCACGCAAAAGGGCATGACTCTCATGACTCTGCGTGATTTTTTATGTTGGTAGAAAATGTCCATGTTGAAATAGTCACGCAGCTTTCATGATAACTCTACGTGATTTTTTACATGTTGGCAGAGATGTCAATGTTGAATTATTCACGCAGCTTTCATGATAACTCTGCGTAATTTTTCACATGTTGGTAGAAATGTCCATATTGAAATAGTCACGCAGACTTCTGAGAGTCATCCTCTAGATAGATTAGTCTTGATCTGTCAGCGTGTTTTTGTCATTTTCACTTAAATGTGATTCTGGCAATGATGCGTGACTTTCATCCTAACCTGTCTGGACTTTGCGTAAATTAATTACCTGCATGAATAAATCATGCAGCGTGTCTTGATAGTATATCTGTCTGAAGTCTGCGTGACTTTTGAAATTTCCTTAAAATACTGTAATACACGCATAGACATAGATTTTATTGAAACATGTCTGACCTTGTCTTTTTCTGTAGTGAACATCCGAAGCGAAGAAGCAGATTATAAAGGGAACTTGAGTTTCTCATTTAAACATGATTTATTTCATGTGCAATTCCCTCAGTTTGATCTTCCAGAAGCCAGACTGTCATTGTTGGCAAATCAAGACCATACAACTTTACTCTGTTTGATGAATGGTCAACCCTTTCAGAGTCTTGATTTGGTGTCCCACAAGAAACCAGCATTTTTGTTCGGGGATGCCATAGCACAGAAATCACAACCAAAGGGCATCAGAGAGAAGGTGTGCTTCTACTTCGAAGGTGATGTAAAACAACCCATGTACTGGCCGAAGGTTTCCAGGGGCTTATCAATCATGAGATTTATGCATGCCAGCTATCCCAGAAAGATGTCCTGGCATTTAACCGAATATCAGCAGGCGAAGGCGAGCCGTATAATTTACAGAAAGGAGGGATTTTTCAGTGCCCCAGAGAATCATGTATCAGTGTTTCGGGGTTTGAAGCCTGGATGCATACCACCTGAAGACTCGTCAATATTGATGCCATTCAGGATGCCCATTTTCATAAACGAATTCATGTCAAACAAGAATGCATTCTACCCTACCGATTCGACGCCGAGGATGAACGGCTTAATGAATCAGGAGAATGTGAGATGGAGGACTTTGGTCCACTGGGCTTTGGAGAATTTTGAGACTGAGCTAAAGAAGATAAACCTTTATGATGCCGTCGTCAATTCATCCTACGGCTTCAGGCCCAACCCCTTCCTGTTCCTGGCCTTGGTTGAGAGGTATAACCACAGGACGGGGACATTTATGACTCCGAAAGGGGAGATGGGCTTTGTCCTTCATGAGATGGAATATATCTCACATCTGCCTTCAGGTTCGCTGTCATATGAGGAGTATGTGCCTACGACGGAAGAGCTGAACTTTCTGTCAGAGAAGAACCCAGAGATGGTGCATCTATTTGAAGAGATGATGTGCCATTTTGGCACATGTACTCTATATTACAAGAGTTCTAAAGATGAAGCTGGCAACCACATCCAGAAGTGGATGTCCTACCTTTTCATGAACCGTGAAAAGGATGAGAAGAAAATAAACGAGAAGAGATGGTACCAGATTAGCAACTTCAAGCCTCTCTCTGAGAGTGAAATCATTTATCCGCTGGAGAAATATGACTGCAAGGATTTCACGATCACTGAAGACTGGTACGAGTTTAAAGCTGGAACCACCTTCAGCTCATATGTAAGATAGAGTGGAAAGATTCTGTCAAGGAACGGTCATTTGGCCGAATTCCTATCTCTGTGGTTAAGAAGATTCATCGTTCCTGGCTCCAGCTCTCTGGACAGGATACATAGAGGCGTTATCTTTACAGCGGTACGCCTTATGTATGGTTACAAGCTTGACTTATTATCAGCGATGACCTGTAGATTGAACGCAGGTCTTCGAAATTTTGTAACCAACATGCTATCTGATCAGAGGAGGATGACTGAAGAATTCCTATGGATAGAGATGCCCTTCACCTATCTATATGGTTGGCTTCTCCTCCATCATGATGGTTTGATACCTCCAGGGGCAGGAGGGAGTAGCAGTCTTTTTCTGGAGAAGTACTCTGGAGAGACGTTCTGGAAGGTTCACACCCTTCCAGAATGCAGAAATATTCTGAATCGGACGTCACATTGGTCCATTCAATGTGTCCCTCCACCACTGGGCTATGAGAGCATGCCCTTAAATATGATAGACGGAGATATGGGGAACAGGCTAGATGATGTAGCCTTTCAGTGGTTGCAGAGAATTCGGCCCTCTCATCTAGTATACCGTCATGAAGAAATGACGTATCTGGAGCCGTATCTACCAAGCCGATTTGTCAGGCAATTCGGATATGACCAACTTCACGTTGGGAACGCCACCACTTGCCTTTCTGCTCGTGGGGGGCTTATTGACGGAGCTCGAGCCTGGAGATACTTTGCGGCTAGAGATACAAAAGCTGTATTCTCTATGCCTAATCCTTTATCTAGCTCGGGGACGAAGATGCTTTACACATATGCTCGCTTCTATGTTTCGTCGAGCACCTTCAAGCCGAGTTTCAATCTGAAGACCTTTGTTGCGGAGGATGACCCAGCTCCATCGAAGAGGTCGAAGAAGAGGACTGTTATTCAACAATTTCCTCCGGAACCCGAAGATGAGACAACGGAGGTTGAGCCCCTATACGAATTATTCCAGGAGGGAAATTTTCCTGATGAAGTTCTCCCTCCTATATTTGTATCCCTTTCTAAGAGGAAGAGAAGTGATGAATCTGAGACCGTCTCCAAAAAGAGTACTAAGTCTCAGGCATCTAAGAAGAAGAAGAAAGGGGTCTCAGTGACTGCTACTTCATCTTTAGGTGGCATCTCAGTTGACGAAGATGATGCCGCCGATAAAGACGAAGAGACTGATGAAGACGACGCTCCTTTGATAAGGAGGTCGAGAGGCAAGTATGTCAAGAAGTCCGTCAGCAAAATGAAGGGCAATGAACTCCTAGAAACAATTATGAGTGGAGGAGTTTTGCCAGAAATCAATGAAGCGGCTTCTACTGAGAAAACAGAGGCTGATGATGTTCACCTTCCGGCAGCTTCAACTGAACATACTGAGGTAGAGTCTATTCAAGCTCAGGAAATGACTGCTCCTACAACAAGTGGAGTAGCTATTGAACCTTCAGAGACGAGGATGATCCCATTTGAGCATGGGACAGAGGGCGTCATTCAGGCACTGGATGACCAGATTGATTATTCTGAAGAGGAACCAGCCCTGGCGAAAGTTACGGAACAACATAAAGTTCCAGAAACTCATGTTGAAGAAGACATTTCTTCGGCCAGAGACGATGAAGACGTGCAAACGTCCAAGCTACCAGCTGCTGATGACTTGTTGAAGAATGTTTGTACATACATCATTCTTCGAACTGATATTCCAGGGGAGACTGAACCGGCAGTCAATATTGAACTTCTATCGTCACTGTTCCTGAGATTCATCCATCTCAAGGAATAGATGAAGATGTGAACATCATGGACTCCGGATCAGAGACTCATCTTGAAGCCGAGGATGAAAAAGAATCTGAGGAAGAAGAAGAAGCTGAAGAAGGAGATGATTGGCATGCTGGCACTTCTACTCCTTATGATGAGGATAAAGTCAGAGGGAACAGAATTGAACTTAGCCCCGAATCTGCTCAATCTCCAGACAATGCTCCAGCACCCAGTAATTCTGGAGCTGGAAGCAGCCATATGAAGCAGGTGTCGGACACTATCATGGATCGGCTACGAGAAGATGCCAGACTCCCTCAACATATCGAATATGAACCTCAGCCTGGTAGAACATTATTTCAAATTCTGTTTCTGCTGTTTCTTTTTCTTTATATGCTGATTATTTTTTTTTTCTTTGACTGTAGGAACTGCTGCAGCAATGAGTTCGACTCATGCTCCGCTTATCCAGACTGATGCTGATGAAGGGAGTTCGCAGTTGCCAACTTCTCCAGTCGCACACACTTCCGTTCCCAGGATAGAGAACATTCAAGCTTCTTCTTCCATGATGACAGCGACTCCTGGATTTGAGACTGGACTAGCAAGAACTCTGGGAATGTATTCAGAGATCATTTACTCATATCTAGATACATACTCCAGACGTTTCTTGAAGGATGAAGCTATGTCCTTTTCTGATCTTCGTACTATGGTCAAGTTCCCGTTCATGGCGTTGCGACATACTGGTTGCGAATCTCAGTGCATCTTCTTCGAACATCTCCTGGATGAGTTGGAAATAACTATCCGAAAATACTGGAAGACTAAGAAAGAAGACATTCAATCTTTAACTGCGGCTGAGATCAGTCAACTAGAGCATGAAGCCCAGTCTCAACAAGCTACATTAGAAGCATTTCTTGCCTCTTCTTCTGAGAAATTAGTAGAAAAGGGCGAAGAAATATTATCTACTCGTCAAAGAGTAGAGCTTCTGGAGAAAGATAAAGCATCCAAAGCTGAAGAGCTGAAGAAATTGAAAGAGGAGTTGGCTCGCCTTCAAGAGCGAATTGCTGTCATAGAAACAGAGCAAGCTGAGGTTACTGCTGCTTATATTTCTGAAGCTGAACGATACGAAACTCTTCAAAAAGAGCGAGAGCAAATGCAGGCAGAACAATTTGAAGAAGTTAACCGTCTCCAAACTGCTATCATTATTTTTGATGAATAAAATGTCACAGTTGAAGCAGCTGAAAGAGTTCAGAAAGCTCATGAAGAGAAAATAAATGCTGTTCTTGATCGTATCAGGGAGTTAATAACTCCTAATAAGTGAATCTTTTTCATTTTCACTTGTATTCAATGTTTTGATTCTGAATGAAAACAAATGAGAATTCTTGACCTGATTTTTGGTTTTGCTGTTTTAGTAATGATATATTCATAGAAAATATGTTCAGAGGTAAATAATACATGACACATTTCCATAGAATAGAATATACAAACAAACTTTGTAATTCTATCAGATGATATTAAACCAGAAATGATCTAGAATTCAGACATAAAAATATCTTTGAACTCAATTTTTTATAATCTTTGGACTCGAGAATCAAAAGACTAGATATCATTAAAACATGATACTGACACGGATGATGAACGATGAAAAATCGTAAATGTATGTGGGATGGACGGGAAAACCGATAAATGATGGAATAAACGGATAAACTGTCGAAAACGAATGATAAAGAACAGATGAACCGTCAGATGATGATGAATGAACGGGTTAACCGTCGAATTATAATGAACGGGCAAACCTTCGGAGATTAATAAATGGGCGAACCGTCAGGCATTAATGAACGGACGAACCGTCAGGCATTAATGAACGGGCGAACCGTCGATTGAATGTGTCGCTTCATTATTTGAGGAACTTCCGCCTATAAATATAGCAGAAATCTGACAAGAATGAACACTTCTACTCTTCAACATAAAAATGTCGTCTGAAGAAGCATCCAAGAAGACTGAAATCGCCCCGAGGATTCAGAAGGGCACTGAAGAACGCCCTGCCGATCTAATTCAGCCGAAGGAGGTAGAAGCAGGCGAAGGTTCGTCTGCACCCAAGCCACCACGAGACATTCTGGATTTTCTGCTTGATCCAGGAAGGACTGAAGAAGAGGAAGCCATGAGGATGGCTGCTTGCAAATTCCTCGTGGGTTCCAGCAAAAAAGTTCTCAGCTCTTTTGCTGATCGCGTTTTCGAGAAGGACGTCAGTGGTCCACGTCCAAATGTAGATAAGGATGATAGTGATCTTTCTTAATATCATGTACTATCATTCATGATTAAAATAAAATAAAATTTTATTTATAAACATGAACTTGTCTGATGATTTACAAACGTTTAAATTTATACATAATACTTTTTAAGAAATTTGCCATTAATAGGCATCATAACTTTCCGACCATCCAGTTCTGAGAGTTGATAAGCTCCATTTGAGAAAACTCTGCTCACAACATAGGGACCTTCCCACTTTGCGTCGAATTTGTCTTTGCTCATATGAGTCATAGTCATAGGATGTCTGACTGTTAGAACAAGTTCTCCTTTTTGATATGCTCGAACTCTAACTTTTTGTTAAAAGCTCTTGAAATTCTAGCTTGATAGAATTCGATATTCTGTTGAGCAGATAATCGCTTTTCATCCAAAGCTTCTAATTCCTGAAGTCGAAGACGATCATTATTCTCGGCGGTGAGTTCATTAGCGATTGCTATCCTTAAAGAAGGAATTTGAATCTCTAATGGAAGGACAGCTTCGCAACCATACACCAGAGAGAAAGGTGTACATTTAGTAGCATTACGAACTGTAGTACGGTAAGCCCACAAGCATTCACCGAGTTTCTCACTCCAATTACGTTTGTTAGTGGAGACAAACTTCTTTAAGAGTTTGATGATGGTTTTATTGAAAGCTTCTGCTAATCCGTTAGCTGTCGAATTATATGCTGTAGAGGCCACATTGTTGATCCGATGATCGTCACAGAATCGAGTAAATTTCTGACTGACGAATTGTGGTCCATTATCATGAATAATGCGTCGAGGAACACCAAATCTGTAGATGACATGATGCTTGATAAAGTTGATGACATTGGACGTTTTGACTTCGGATAAAGGAATGGCTTCGGCCCATTTGGAGAAATAATCGGTTATTGCGAGATTAAACCGATGACCTTTTGATGACGGTGGATTGATCGGGCCAATAATGTCCATGCCCCAAGCTTCGAAGGGCCATGATGCTGCCGTCGGATGAAGAAATTTCGAGGGTTGATGAATAAAATCTGCATGAATTTGACAAGCTTTACACTTCCTTGCATATTCGATGGCATCTGATACCATAGTGGGCCAATAATAACCCATACGTCGAATACGATCTTGAAGTTTTGGTCCAGGCTGATGTGCTCCACAAATTCCATCATGTGCTTCGCGAATAATTTGTTGAGCCTCATCACCGGCAACACATCAAAGAAGTAGACCATCATAAGCTCGACGATATAAGGTTTTTGTAGTATGATTGTAATAGAATCTGAGTGATCGTCGTCTGATAGATGCTGCCTCACTCGGATTATCTGGAAGAATATCATACAATACGAAATCTAAGAAAGGAAGTCTCCAATCTTTATCCGTTTTCTGAGTCTCAGCTGAATTACTGAAGATGAATTCCATGCTAGAATCAGATGAAGATGATAATGATTTACGACTAAATCCAAATCCTCTTGTTGCATTGACATCATGAGATGTTGATTCTTCAATGTCAACTGGAAGTCCTAAAGTTAGATTGTTTTCGAGATGAAATAATTCTCGATTGCAGACAACAATCATTTGTTGACGTCTGATTGGAATAGCTAACACCGTCGCAAGATTAGCAAGAGCATCAGCTTCTGTATTACATGCTCACCTCACATGCTCAATGAAGAACTCTTCAAATGAAGAAGCCATATATATAGCCGATCTATGATAAGAAACAAGATCTTGGTGGCGAACTTTATAAGTACCCCTTATCTGATTGACAATGAGTTTAGAATCTCCATATGCTTCCAAATATTGAATATTCAGATGTTTAGTGAGTTGAAAAATAATAAGCAGTGCATTGTACTCAGCTACATTGTTTGAACATGGTTGATCGAGAGAATAAGCTCTTTGGATAGCAAGACCTTCTGGCGACACAAGAACGATTCCAACTCCAGCAACAATGTCGCCGTTAGGACCTATTCTTGAAGCTCCATCAAAGAATAGACGCCAAGTAGGATCTTCTTCAACAATTTGGTTTGAATCTAGGACTTCATCTGGGATTTCATCATAGAGTTTTGAATTTTTTGGAATTGAATGAGCAGCCAGAAAATCAGCTAAAGCTTGTCCTTTGACTGATTTCTGAGGAATATAGTGCATATCATACTGAGCAAGTAGGATTCTCCAGTTAGCCAATCGAGAATTCAAAACACTGGGTTTCTTCATCATGACCCGTATAGGATTGATTCTGGAAATGACATGAATAGTCTGGCCAATGATATAATGTCGTGTCTTTTGGACAGCGAACATCAAGGCTAGACATTCTTTTTCAACCGGTGAATATCGAGGTTCAGCTTCGGTCATAGTACGACTGAGATAGTAAATGGCTTGTTCATGACCATTTTTATTCTTTTGAGCAAGTAATGCACCCAATGAATGACTCATTGCTCGGGTATATAGGAGGAACGGTATTCCTGAGACAGGAGGTACCAATACGGGAGGGCTCATCAGATATTGTTTTATATCATCGAATACTTTCTGACATTCATCATTCCAGACAAAAGAAACACCTTTCTTCATAAGTTTATTGAATGGTCTGCAGCGTCCTGAAAGATTAGAGATGAATCTCCTGATATAAGCGATCCTTCCTTGAAATTCTCGTAGCTCTTTTAAGGTACGTGGAGGACGCATCTCTTGGATGGCTTTGATCTTCTCGGGATCCACGTGTATACCTTTAGAGGTAATAACGAAGCCGAGAAATTTGCCACTAGAGACGCCTAAGAAGGACTTAGTAGGGTTCATCTTTAATTGATGCTTACGCATTAGATCAAATATAGTCTTCAAATCTTGGATGTGATCCTCTTTTTGTCGACTTTTGACTGCAATATCATCAACATAGCATTCGACTGTTTTTCACAAATGTTCACGGAATATAGTGCTCATAGCTCGTTGATAAGTTGCTCCTGCATTCTTGAGACTGAATGGTATGACTGTATAACAGTATGTACCAATCGGTGTTCTGAAAGAAGTGTGCTTCTCGTCATCTGGAAATATTTTAATCTGATTATACCCAGAATACCCGTCCATGAATGACATCCGTTCAAACCCATAGGTATTATCGATCATAACATCAGTAATTGGTAGAGGGAATTCGTCTTTAGGACATGCCGCATTGAGATCGCGGAAGTCTATGCATACTCTGATCTTGCCAGTCTTTTTAAGGACAGAAACTATATTAGCCACCCAATCGGGATGTTGTTCCTCTCTAATAAACCCAGAGGCCATTAGTTTATTGACTTCAGCTTCAATTGCATCCATAATGTCTGGACAAAATCGTCGCTGTTATTGTTTGACCGGTTTAGCATTCGGCATGATATTGAGTTTATGAGTGGCGATTTGTGGATCAAGTCCTGGCATATCTTCATAACTCCAAGCGAAGACATCGATGTATTCACGAATAAGTTTGATCATGTCTTGTTTATCAGTTTCTGAAAGACTTTCACTAATAAATATTGGTTTGGGGGATCCCTCTTCACCAACATCTATTTGAACAAGTTTGTCTTCAGTCGGAGGTTCTTTTTGTTCGAATCGGTACTCCCATTGATTATCTAACTTTTGGGCCCATTGTTCTGATTCAGGTGAGATTTCAAACTCGTCTTCGTCTTCATCACTTTCTTTAGAACGGTCAATGGAGACCATGTTGGAAGACAGAATGTTGCAGTGGAAGTCACCAATACTTGTATCAGAATTCTAAGAGGTAGTGCTAGAAGAATCAGATTTCTTATCTTCGTCAGATTCGGGATCTTCATGAACAGTATTGATAAAAGGAGTAGGAGCAATATAACCCAATCCGCATTTTGTCCTCCCATATTTCAGAGGAGGAATTCGGACAGGCATTTTTCTTCTTTTTCCACTATTAAGGCCAGTTCTGAAGTCATAGCCCATATTTTTAATAATGTTTTTAGATTGTTGACTATAACGACGTAGTTGTAATCTTCCAGTATCATCGTTTTTGTCATCATCTTCAGGGTTAGAAGGATTCTGGGGCCCTTTGTAGAAGGATATTGGAATGTCTCCTGGCTTTCTGCTAGGAACCAAAAAGTATGAAGATTGTACTGATTCTAGGGATACGTCTGTATGAACAGTTTGTACAACTCCTATGGTTATTGTGTTCAAGTCATCTAATAAATGTAAATAACTATGAACATAATTACACACATCAATATACTGCAAAGATGGAGACTTTTTATTAAATTTAAAAGTAGCAGTATTTACATTGGAAGAAGGCTGAGCCTTAGAAATCTTAGCCAAATCAATAACTAAAGGGGGAGAAGAAGAACAAGAAGAAGTTTTGTTTCGATTAAGATCGATAACAAATGGCTCAGAAGAGGTGAGCTACCTTAAAGCTTGAGATGGAAGAGTAGTCCGCCCTCCAACCGGGATTACCAGAGTATCCTGTTTCATATGTGAAGATACAGGAACTGTAGTACGCCCACTGACAGGAATGATCAGTGTATCTTGAGTAGACGACTGAGGTAATGGAGATATCCGTCCACGTACTGGAATGATGAAAGAACCTTCTCCAGAGGGTTTGGGAGATTGTTGCTGAGTAGTTCGACCTTTAACAGGGATTATTAAAGTCTCACTTTGTGAATCCTCTTTCTCCATAGCTTGTATCACCCTTGTATACTCTTCTTTGTACATTCGGGAATTATTGAAATAAGCTTCAACCCCATGGAAAGGATTTATATCAGCAACTTCCTTTTGTACTCTTCCATTGCTGTCAATGTATTTAAAATACTGATAAAGAGTAGAAGGCACCACATTATTTTCATGAAGAAAGGGCCTCCCCAGAAGAAGATTATAGGATCCCACGATCTCGATCACATAGAAAGTGACTTTGGATCTGAAATCGCCTATCTGAAGTTTGAGATGAATCTTTCCCAAAGGCTCGCTTCGGCTTTGATTGAATCCCAGGATCGTAGTAACCGTCTTGGAAAGCTTGTGAAGAGGGATTTTTAGTTCATCCAACAGACTCTTTGGCATTATACTTATAGCAGACCCTGGATCAATGAGGATACGATCTATCTTCATTGTATCGATATAACCGGTGTAGTAGAGAGGCCGATCATGTCGATTATCTTCCAGTAGCATGTCATCTTGTGTAAAGGTGATATTTGGGATAATCTCCAATACACTGTTACAATGTAAGCAAGTGGCAGGTTCTTCACCTGGCTTCTTTAATTGTGCAAGACAAGAGTCATTCTGAAGAAGTGCTTCACTTAACGTCTCCCGAGTCTCTTTGGAAAGTCGTAGAAGTTCAAAGAAAGACATTCTAGCTGGAGTATTAGCAAGTTGAGCTAAAATATCGAAGTTATAAGGCTTCTGAAGCCCAAGAGGAGGGGACTTCTTGATTGGTTTATCAAATCGAGCTTGTTGTTTGCCTTTCTCAAGAGCTGTGGGCTTGGAAAGAGCAGGTTCAACCGGTGCAGTGGAAGGAATAGGTGCTGTGGATGATTCTTCTTCAAGAGGAACATTAGAAGCATCTTTGTCAGCAGGAGGGATATCAGGAGTATCCTCAGGACTCTTGGAATAATCCTTTAGATAAGGTTTTCCTGTTCGAGTAGCACCAGCAAGTGCTTCTTCCTTGTCTTTCGACTCCGTGTCAGGAGTAGATCCAAGAGAAGTCATATGACATGACTTAATCTTTCCAGCCTTCTTGGACTTTCGGGAAGTAGTCTTTTAAAGAGGAGGAGATTCAAAATCTGCCACTAGATCAGGATGAATCCATATGATTTCTCCTGTTTCCATAGTGATTGGCACTAATCCTTCAGACTGTAGAGGAGGAATATTCACTATGTCAAGAGTTGCCTTGGGAATAGGAACGATCCCGCTTTCAAGGAGTTGAGGAGGAAAATCTCCGAATTGCATAGAGACGACGTTGGAGGTGACGGTCTTCTCTTTCGGAGTAAGAGAGATAGCTCCAGATTTAATCATTTCCTGGATCTTTCCTTTCAGTACATAGCATGTACGAATTGTGTGACCCAACATTCTGTGGTATAGACAGTACTTAGGATGATCCGTCTTACCAGCTTCATCAAGTTTCTTGATTTCAGGTAATTGTATTTTATTACCTTTCAGCAGACATTCAAAGATACCAAGGACATCATCGTCATCAAAAGAGTATTCTTCTTTGGGGTGAGGTGCTCTTGGTTGTTGAGTTGTAGAGGCAGGAGGAGTTTGAACAGTTGATGCATCTTTACTCTGAAGATTAACTTCAAGGGTTTCTTTTCCCTTGCGAGTATTGGATTTAGCATTATTATTAGTATTTTGACCTGTTTCTTTGGGAGTCATCTGCACTCCTAAGCCTTTGAAAGTTTCAGCACTAATTTCTGCGGCTTTGGCACTGACTATGAAGGAAGGCCAATCTTGAAATTGAGTAGATCCTGTCCACATGCTGATAATTGGCAACAAATTTGATTTGCATGTGTTGATGGTGACAGCATCAGGAGTTCCAAGAGGCATCTTCAGAGCTTCTCTTCGAAACCATTCAATGAAATCCTCTGTAGTTTTATTATTTTTCTGCTTGATTCTTATAAGAGCAGACATAGTCATGTCATTGAGCCCTTCATAGAATCGTTCAAGAAACATTTGTTTGAAACCGGCAAATGAGGTAATACACCCATCCGGGAGACTTCTGTACCATTCATAAGCCGTTCCTTTGAGACATCCGACAAACATCCGAGTAAGGAGGGCGTCACTTGGTTGCAGTTGGTCAGTCATCACTTCAAAGTGATTAATAAATTGACTCGAAGAAGTGGTTCCATCATAGAATGAGATAGTAGGAGGCTTGTATTTAGGAGGATACGATACTTGCTTCCATTCTATCGGATAAGGTTGCTTGATGTCTAACCTTTGTAAACCATCCTTCTGCTTGAATGCCTCAAATTGAGATTTGAGATTCCTCAATTCTTCAGTTACAACTCTAGAGGATTGTGGAGTTGTAGCTTGTAGAGAATAGTTGGGAGGAGGAACAGCAATATAAGCATTACCCCCAGCTCCGGAGAGACTAGGATTTGGTTGAGCTTGTCCAGGAGTATTGGATTATACTGCTGGAGGAACATGTACTGGACTTACACCAGTGTCAATTGGTATGGCATTTGGTACAGTCTGTCAATTTTGCATTTGGGTTGTCATGAGTTCATACATCGACTTCATAGTATCAGCCATGGATTTTATTTGTTGTTCTAAAGAAGCAATTCTTTATTCTTGAGAAGTCATGGAAGAAGAAGGTTCATCAGTATTCCCATCGACCATATAAGTCGTGACTGTATGAGGGATTATTGATGAACTGGTAGATGTTGTTTGTTCTGAATCATTACTTTGTGTATCAAAATCATTTGTAGGAGAACTACCCCCAGTAGGAAGAGGTGGGAAGTTAGATTCTCCAAGGAATTCAGAATCATCTTCAGAAATCAAAGTCCTTTGATTAGAGGCAAGGACTCTTGATCTGGTACCTCTGTATACTCCATCTGGACTATCAGTTCTACCCCCAGTATCTCGAGAGGTCATGTTGACAGAAGCAAACAGAGGTTCGTCTTCATCATGCATGGGCTCACACTAAATCCGATTGAAGACAGATTGACATTTAGTTTGACATCTGCATTGCATTGTGACTCTCGGTTGGAAGTCACATTCATGATCAACATGGTCCTGATCCATTGTTTGACATCTGCATTGAATTATGACTCTTGGCTGGAAGTCACATTCAGCATGATCCATTGACACAGAATTATTCCTTCTCTTCTGTTGAAGGTGTTCTCGTAAATTTGTCTGTAAAGATTGAGGTACATCAGAGAACATTCTTTGTGTATTTTTAGGAATATATTTCCGGTTCTTGGGTCTTGATGGCTCTTGATTATATATAGAGTGATTAATATGAGCCACATAATTTCTAGCATACTCTGCATCTGGATCTCTTGCTCTTGTTCCCGTTTGGTATGGTTTTTTGACATCAGAAGTACTTTCCAAACGGATTTGATTAAGTTTTGTTCTTAGATCAGTTGGAGGTAAAACATTGATTTTTGATACTTGGAGCTTTCCTTCCATTGATCTGGATATTTGCAGAGAAGGAAGAGTTGAACCACCCTCTTGATTAGGAGTTGGTAACAGACCCTCTTTTATAGACAAATTCTGTGTCCAATTTGAAGAAGTCGTAGAAGAAGACATTAAGGAATGTTTCTTCTTAGACTTATCCAAGTTTTGAGACATAGAATGTCCAGAAGGAAGAGTAGTCAAAAGACCATCTCCTTTTCTTTGACTAACAAAATTGTCAGTCAAAGCTGTTCCTGAAGTAAAGACTACAGGAGCAGAAGAAACAACTAAAGAGTTATTTCTTTTCGGAGGGACTTTGTGTGGAGGAGTCCTAGCAAGACCACCCCCAGTTCTAGTAGAACTTGGCACAGAAGAAGAGATAACTAAAGAGCTATTCTTCTTAGAGTATGCTGGTGACAATTTGGCTAAGGAGCCAGTATTGTCAGCGTAGAAAGTCTTGGCTAAAGAGCCAAATTTTGGTACACACACTGAGTCAGAAAGAGTTGTCTTGGAAATACACGCTGAAACAGTTTTGGCTAAGGAGCCAGTGTTATTAGCGTGACTTTTGAATTTAGAAATACACGCTGGGATAGATTTGGCTAAGGAGCCAGTGCTGTCAGCGTGACTATTGGGATTGAGATTACACGCTGGAACAGGCTTGGCTAAGGAGCCAGTGCTGCCAGCGTGACTTTTGACTTTGAGATTGCACGCTGGAACAGGCTTGACTAAGGAGCCAGTGCTGTCTGCGTGACTTTTGACTGCTGTCGTCTTCGAGCACACAAGAGTGTGCGTGCTTGAAGTAGAGTCCTTGCCAGTGTTAGGAGTAGACACTGTGGCAGAAACTTCACCCTTGGTTGCCAACAGATTCTTAGGGACATAGACAGATTGCCCCTTCGACTTGGCAGTAGTGATGGAGGCTGAAGTGGGCTTGCCACCCTTAGCCCGCTGTATTTTTTCGTAGGCGAGTTGATCGAATTGGATCGATATCACCTTCTTCGTCGAGCCGATTGACGAAGTGTCGCATTGAGTTGTTGTCATCTCAGAAGAGGAGATGGTTTTCCCCAGCAGAGTCGCCAATTTGTTTTCCATAAATAAATTCACTTTATTTATTGTGTTTCTGGGAAAATTACAACTGTAGGAATCCGATCTAGAAGACGATCGCTTTATCCCTTGGACTATGCGAAGAAGAAAAGCTCTTAAAATTTTAACAGCAAGTTAGATATCTATGTATCTGTACAATGAATGAGAAAAAGAACTCTATTTATAGAGTCAAAAATAACTGAAAAGATAACTGTCTTCACAGCCTGTGCATAGTTAAAAATTATGCAGGATTTAACATACGCAAGGTTATGAGCAGTTACTGGACGTGGCCTGTAACTGTTGGACACATGGCAATCATGCATGAGTCGTGTGCAAGTTACAGGATACGCAGGCGAGAGATCAGTGGCATGGCTGCCACGTACTCCAATTTGATGAAATCCACGCAGGCTTATTGAAGACGAAATCCACGCAGACTTGGGTCAGAAAGCTTCAAAATCCACGCAGACTTGGGGTAGGAAGCTTCAGAATCCACGCAGACTTAAGAAAAAAAAAGCTTTAAAATCCATGCAGACTTGAGGAAGGAAACTTCAGAATCCATGCAAACTTGAGGCAAAAAGCTTCAAAATCCACGCAGACTTGAGGAAGGAACATATAAGTTCAAAATACATACAGACTTGAGCCAGAAGGCTCAAAATATACGCAAGATTGAGGCAGGACTGCCAGCTGTCTTGATTCGACGTGCCTCGACTGACACAAAATCTCTGACAGTGATTGCCTTGTCAGTCGTATTAAATGACAATAAGCTCTTTTGGTACGCCAACTTGACGAAGGCTGAGTCTTGCTGAAGAAGATTTCAAAAATCACGCAATAGTCGGCTGTGATCTCTCGAGTTCCGTGCATACGTGGCATACGAGGAGACATTCTTCGACTGTCGTGCTGTCAGTCATAATGACACTCTGACAAATGATGAGCTGTCTCCCAGCGTAACTTTTAAATATTGTCCTGATCAACTCAGCGTGACTTCTAAACTCTGTCTTGATCAACTCAGTGTGACTTTTGGACTTTGTCCTAATCAACTCAGCGTGACTTTCATTTTTAAGGCCTACAATATCAGATTCGATGAATTGGATTTCTTCTGAATCCGATGATTGCGAAGAGTTGGAAGAGAATTCTTCTTGTATATCATCATTAAACATGTGGGACAGATCATATCCCAACCCATGACGAGTTTTCTGGTAAAATGTATTACCACATAATGGTAATCGTCTACCCTTGCCTTGATTGAGACCTTGCATAGTCTTCAGATCATATCCTATATTCTGGATAATTTTGATAGATTGTTAACTATATTTGTCAATTCGGATTCTTCTTTTATTTTTATCTCTCAGATTATCTGTCTGAGTGACAGGGATACTTCTGGCTAGGCCAAACACAATTTGGCGCTTATTTTTCTTATCAGACGGAATCACAAAATAAGATTCTTCATGACGTCTATAAGTTACACAAGCTTGCGATGAAGTGGCTACAGGAAGAAGATAAGGAGAAGATGTTAAGAACTTTTGAGCATATGGTCCAACATCGATATGAGGGAGAAAGGAATTTTCCTTATAGTCAATGTATAAGGTGTCTTCTGTGCTTATGTCATCTTTATATTGATGACCTTGATCGTCAGGAGATAAAGTCATTCTATCTATAAACTTGACAGCTATATACTCGAAAAGGAAATCTTCATTGATATCAAAAAGTACAGAATGATCAATATTTACATCATTTACAATTTGACTGCTACGCTTCGGATTAATCACTAATGGACAATCATCCGTCTTTTGCGTAGATTTGCCAAGATTGACAATCAATGGTGGTTCTGGATCATTCGTACAAGAAGTACGCCCTTTGACCTTGATCATAAAAGGTTGAACTTCGCTTTTAGCAGGAACATTTATTGATTCTTCAGATGAAGCTTGAGTTCTTCATTTAACTTTAATCATCAAAGGTTGATTGTTGACAGGTTGGGATTGGATTCGTCCTCTGACTATGATCTTCAAAGGTTGCTCTTCTGGCGGATCTTCATTAATAGACTGATCTTCAGTAGATGATTGATCTTCAGCTATGTCTGATATCTCTTTCACATGCTCTTGTTTGTAAAGCTTTGAATCAGAAAAATAGGCTTCGACACCCTTGAAAGGATTGATATCAGCAAACTCAGTCTTCATAACTCCTTTGGAATCCACGTACTTGAAACATTGATGGAGAGTTGAAGGCACAATGTTATGTTCATGAATCCACGGTCTTCCAAGAAGGATATTGTAGGATACGTCTGAGTTGATAACATAGAAGGTTACCATAGTTCGAAGATCACCAATCTGAATCTTCAGACGAATCTTCCCCAGTGGTTTACTCTTGCCAGAGTTAAAACTAACTATTATAGTACTAGTGTAAGTCAGATCACTAGTAGGAATCCTTAGTGGTCTTAGCATACTCTGAAGAATTATGCTAATTGAAGACCCAGGATCAATATAAATCCTGTCAATTTCAGTGGATCCGATATACCCAGTGTAGCACAGAGGCCTGTCATGCTTGTTATGCTTCAACAGCATATCTTCTTGTGTAAAGGTGATATTGGGAATTACTTCCATCACACTATGACATTGTGGACATGATATGGGTGTATTATCAGGACTCTTGAGCTGAGCCAAACATGAATCTGCTTGAAGTAAAGCTTCACTCAAAGTCTCCCTGCTTTCTTTGACAAATGAGACCACCATGCTGTCAGGAACCTCTCGCTCGAGCTCTACACGAAGGATGTCTAATTGAGCTCCGGGGCAAAGTTTTGGCTCAAAAAAAGAATCTGTTGACGGAGCACATCTACCATGCTGTCAGAAAAAAATAGTAATGGTGAGAGACCCATCTGAGTAGGACGTACACTCTGATAATATCTCCTCCAACACTCAATCCCACTACTGATATCATTCTTGTAAAGGTAATTTCTCAGAGTATACGTCCTACTCAAGGATGTCCACTCGAGCTCCGGGGCAAAGGATTGACTCAGAGCGGATTTCTGGACAGAGATGACGAAGAAGATGGCTACCAAAGCTTATGTAAGTGCTACTTAATTTTATATTACTGTAATTAAAATCGATCATTGCATCGTATCAATAGGTGATTTTGTACATTAGTTACAAGTGCTACTTAGTTAAAGTTCAAGTGCTACTTAGTTGTGTCTTTCTCTCTATCTATCTCGCTATCAACGCTATAGTGTTGTTCCCCTCGTAATATGGAATGGTCTGATACCGATACTCTGAGTATCAGACCATTCCTATGTGTATCGGTATCGCAATCACAATACCGATACTCAAGTATCGCATTGATACTCAAGTATCACATCTGATAGTTCTCTCATTTATTTGTCAATTACTGTATTTCAGTTCTAGTTAGTTTTATGTGATTCACTGATAGTTCTCTCATTCATTTTCAATCGCTCCCCCTGTGAATATTGATTTTACCAGATGGCACCCATGACCCGAGGAGCGGCACATCGTTTGAGGGAAATAGTGAATGCTGAGGTGGCTCCTCCTACTGTTAAGGAGGAAGTGGCACCGGTAGCTAGTGAGACCGGGAGTTCTATTCATCTAGCACCGGTAGCTAGTGAGGCCGAAAGTTCTATTCATGCAGCACTTGCAAGGGACTACATCTCTCCTGCCGCCGTCGATCCCACTTATTCGAGGTGGTTGCGTGATCGTATCACTGAACGTTTGCGTTAGCTGCGTGGTTCTCATTAGCTATTAGTACTTATTTGTATTGGACTATTTGTATTGTGGCTTATTTTTGTATTAGACTATTTGTATTGCACTACATATATGAATTAGTACTGTGTCAATCTCTGGATTGTATTGGACTACGACATGGTGATCAGGACATAGTCCCTGCAGCCATTCGACTGGCGAGGCAGAAACTATGTAGCCGTAGATAAAGTTGACTGTCCTTCGACCCTCATCTCTCGGCAATGATGATACGACAAACTATCATTATATCTTATATAGTAGTAGATGATGTTTTAGTATTATATTATGTGAGTTCATCTTGATTTTGTTACATTCTTCAGATACTAGATACTAGATTCGATAAGAACGTATACTACACCATATGTACAAAATATAGATGATTCACACTAATGTATGCTAGAATGAATTTTGGGTTGTGTTCTGAGCCATCCGTTCTCACACTTAAAACACATGAATTAGAACTGTTTGTCAATCTTTGTTTTTGTATTTTCGGCGAACCCAGGGATTGGATTCTGTATTTTATATTTTGGATTCTGTATTTTTGCTCCAGCTCCCGCTCCATTTGCATAAATCTATGGTACGACATGGTGATCAGGACATAGTCCCTGCAGCCATTCGACTGACGAGACAGAAACTATGTAGCCGTAGATAAAGTTGATTGTGTCCTTCGACCCTCATCCCTCGGCAATGATGATACGACAACCTATCATTATATATAGTAGTAGATGATGTTTTAGTATTACATTATGTGAGTTCATCTTGATTCTGTTACATTCTTCAGATACTAGATACTAGATTCGATAAGAACGTATACTACACCATATGTACAGAACATAGATGATTCACACTAATGTACAGAACAAGGTTACTACATAGGAGGAAAGAGTTGGGAGGATTATGTCAAAACACACGGCTTAGAAAATTATGACATGTTAGTCTTCCGACACCGTGGTAGCATGGTTGTCACATTAAGGGTCTTTGGCAAGGTGACATGTTGTGAAAAGATATATCCTTATAGTTCTCCTACGGATGTTGAAGAAAACCTATGTACTTCCTCCAGGTCATGCCGCCGGCTGTGCTGCTTCCCCCTCATCTTCCTGCCCACTTCTTCTCCCCCGCCTCAGAACTATGAAGAGTGAGAAAGGAGAGGGGGGTCTTTGATTTTTGCGTTCATCATCATTAGAGGGAGCAACACTGGAAAAGTTGTGACGTTGATAGAATGAGAGAGGGAGAGGGGGAATGGAGGGAGGGAAGTGGCTGCATGCCTTTGGCTCATTCTGAGCCATCTTTTCTCACACTTAAAACACATATGAATTAGTACTGTGTGTCAAATCTTTGTTTTTGTATTTTCGGCGAACCCAGGGATTAGATTCTGTATTATGTATTTTGACTTTGTAAGTATTTGGGAATATTCAGTTTTTTCGTTGAGGATACTAAGTTTGTACGTATTTGCGGATATTGATTTGGTTTGTTGAGGATATTATATATTGACATTGTTCGTTGCGGATAGTATTTTTCTTTATATTTTTTGTATATTCTGGAATGTATTGTGCGTGCCGGTGTTGAGTGTTCCATCGAGGGGGTCGGCGAACCCAGAGATTAGATTCTGTATTTTCTATTTTGTATTCTGTATTTTGGCTCAGGCTCCAGCTCCAGCATCATTTGCATTCTGGAACCTATTTTTTTTAATTTAGCGACATTTTTAGCGACGTTAGTATTCGTCGCTAAATATTAGCGACGTCAATAAATGTCGCTAAAAACGTCGCTAAAGGCCGACGTGGCAACACGTGGCACCAAATCTTATGTCAGCACGTGGTCGCCAAAAACGTCGCAATAGTGTCGCTAAACGGCGACCACACGATAACGTCGCCTTTTACGTCGTTGATTAGCGTCAAAGAACAAACGTCGCAAATAACGTCGCTAATTAGCGACGTTAATAACGTCGCCAAATGACGTTGCCCTAGCGACGTTTTGCGACGTTTTCTCGTTTAGCGACACGTTTTTTTCCGTCGTTCCTGAAACATCGCCCTAAACGTCGCTAAATTGATTTAGCGACGTTTTCGCTGAGGTTAGCGACGTATTGAGACGTCGCTAATCTGACAAATTTTTGTAGTGGTCGGGAGGCGGTGGAGAGGGGATCGGGAGGCGGTGGAGAGGGGTGGCGGGAGGCGATGGAGAGGGGTGGAGACGGGATCGGAAGGCGGTGGAGAGGGGTGGAGAGGGTTGGGGTCCATGATTTTTTTTTTTTTTTGTGAGAGCTCTCCTCCCGTGAGAGAGCAGAGAGACACGAGAGTGAGAGAGATGGGGGAGCAAGTTTTATTGGATTTTTTTAGTGGGTTGTGCATTTTTTTAATTAGGTTTTTTGACTTATTATTATTATTATTATTATTATTATTATTATTATTATTATTATTTTAAATAAAATACTTATCGTATATGTTTTTTTTGTTATAACATATTATTTAACTTCCCACTTTTTACTTCCTATCTCAACCAAACACCCTTGTTCCCTACTAGGGAGACAAGAAAATACATGAATTCCAATCCTTCTTTCCTCCTTGAAAGTCTAAATCCAAATCCAAATTCACTTCATGTTTACCAAACAGCCCCTTATGCAGATCACAGTATTAACAAAATGGAATATGTTCTGGGCTTATTCCTTTGAATTAACATTTGTTACGCACAAGGATTTCTATATGATTTTATGGACATCAAATTAATGTCTAGCATCAGCTCCTTCGGAAGCTTAAAATTTATCTTTCTCTTTCTTGTTATGCTTCAAATTAACTACACGGTTGTATATACCTAATAATTACAAACAAAAACATACAAGAAAGAGGAAGATGCCAATATCAAAATCTCTACGTTACAAGTCCATATATAATGGTAACTAAGGACACTCTATTTCAGTTTTGAGGAATTTCTTTGCAGGTATTTGACTCGAACTTCAAAGTATCTTATTTGCTAGAAACTTATATCTACCTAGTTCTGTTGCAGAACTGACTGACTCTCTTTTTTTAATGTTTTTTTTATTTATTTTCCCTTGGGTTATCTTTGAAAATATTTGAATGTGCATTGCAAACTTTTAGGCATAGTTTACTAATTATGACTATAGTCCTTGTTGGCTGTAGAACAGAAATTTTAAGCATCCAAACTTTGGTAAACTCCAACCAAAAGCATCAAATTTTACCAAATTTTTAAAAAAAAACACCAAAACGCCCTTAGGAAGGGCATTTTCTATTTTTTAATATTTTTTATTTCTCTGTTAACTTCGTTAAATCCAAAAAAATAAAAAATAATAATAAAAAATAGAAAACGTCTTTACGAACGGCGTTTTCCTAAGGGACTTTTATTATTTTTATTTTTGTTGGTTAAACGAAGGAAACTGAAAGTAAAAAAAAGCAAAAAGGAAAGAAGGAATGTAAATATGTCAGTAATGCAACCATTCCATTATTATTAATATAACTAAATTAGAGGGAGAGCAAAGAAGGAAAAAAAAAATGAAGCATTAATTACACTCGACTGCAAATATGTCAATAATGCAACAATTCTATTATTAGTAAAATAACTAAAATAGAGGGAGAGTAAAGAAGGAAACAGAAAAGAAAGAAAGCATTAATTACACTCGGCTGCAAATATGTTAATAAAACAACCATTCTATTATTATTAATATAACTAAATTAGAGGGATCGTAAAGAAGGAAATATAAAAAAGGAAGCATTAATTACACTCGGCTGCAAATATGTTAATAATATAATCATCCCATTGTTATTAATATAACTAAATTAGAGGGTGAGCAAAGAAAGAAACAGAAAAAAAAAAAAGCATTAATTACACTCGTCTGCAAATAATGGTTGACATATTTGAATTCTTTCTTTTCTTTTTTATTTTTACTTTTTTTATATTTTTTTGTTACTTTCTATTTGTCATTTAACAAAAAAAAAATTCTAAAGTAAGGACGCTTTCTATTTTTTATTATTTATTTATTTTTCCAGTTTAACATCGTTAACAAAAAAACGGAAGATAAAAAAATATTAAAAAATAACGTCCTTAAGAATGACGTTTTGGTGCTTTTTTCAGAATTTAGTAAAATTTGATGCTTTAGATGGAATTTACCAAAATTTGGATGCTCTGAATGAAAATTTCCGGCTGTAGAATTTTTTTTATGCTAAGCGTAGCTGTTACTAGGTGGTCACTTGGATCAAGATGTGTATTTGCCTATGTAGTTATTCTTTTGTTATATCTGGCCGAGTTGTGGAACTATGTTATATTGTTTGATAGCAACGAAGCAAAGTGTCCTGATCACATCAAGATGTAATGGCTGTTGATGGCAGATCTTGCTGTTATGTTGGGAAATGTGGAATAAGAATTGGCTAAATATCTTCGGTCAAAATTTTTTTTCTTATTGTTGAAGCGGATCATATTTCTATAATTTGCAAGGTTCTAATATTCAAAAAAAAAATAGTGCTGATCGGAACTTTATTTAGTTTATCCGTGGTAGTATACAATCGGATTACGCACCAATCATAATCTTTATATCGGAACTCTTTTTCTATTATATTTTTTCTGTATTATCCAGCGAGTTAGGTTACACCTACAACCCAAATGAAAACCACACGTTCCGGGGAGGCACATCATGATTTGCTTAACAACTAGCATCTGGAATGAATATTGCACCTGTCCCTGTGGATTCTATTGGAGTCACATGAGTAACAGGTTTTTTTTCTCTCTTTCAATTATACATATATGAAACACTGTGGTTATTATTTAATCAATTGTTCCATCTTGAAAAGTTTTATAGGAACCTTTCACCTTTGTAACCAACAAAGTTAGGTTAGATGAATTGATTGTTATATATATTTGTGTCAGATTAGCCTCACCTGGCTCACTTTAGTTTAGGCCCCCAGATCCAGCTGCCTCCCATTGAAGTTAAAAAGAAAGGGTAGGGAAAAAAAGAGAGCACTTTGCCAAAGGAAAGTTGCATTGATTGATGTAAAAGGTCACATTGCATGCAATGTAGTAGTGGAGGGGGCGGAGACTCTCAGTATCCATATATAAACTGGCTATTCAACCAAATTATAAAGTGAAGAAGAAGAAAAAAAAAGTACAATGGGGAATTCAAATTGCCATATATAATTTGGATAAAATGTCAGAGAAAATTCTAGATCCTTGAATCCTGAGGGAAGTGGTTTCACCTGCAATGTGTATCAAGTATAAATTCTTGGGCCGCTGGTTGAAAAAAATGTTTTAGTGATGTTTGGTTTTCTTGACAAGTAAGTCCATCTAAAGGTGGAGATTTCTGCAGAGTTGTCTCATTCACGAATTGTATAGAAGAAAGAGATTCAAAATTGGTTATCTAAAAACCATTATATCTTTGGTATACTGTCGTCAGTATATTGTTCATATTGTTTTGGCTCAGTTTGAGTTTCGGTTCAGCTAGCAATTCTCTGTCGCCTTCGCCGTAACTTCTGTCGGCGTTTCGTAACGTCCAGATTGTCCTTCCACACACCTCGAATCGAGGTTGAACTCCAACAATCAAAAGCACATAAATTATGCTAGCCTAGTGAGGCAACATTCATAGCTTTAAGGACTAATTATTGTTTAGATCCTAGATTTTATATCAGTTAAAAAATTTGAAACCTGAATTTTAATTTGAGCTTCTTCTCCTTTTTTTTCTTTTCATTATACCCTCTTTTTAAATGTGTTCATTGTTGTCCTTGTATTATGCTTACAGTATAATAGAAAAATAAAAATTCAAAATTCACTTTCCAATTGAATATGTTATGACTTAAACTTTAAATTGATATAAAATTCAAAATCTAAACCTTAATTAGCCCTAACTCAAATCACTTCAAAGAGGGGTAATTGACAACAACCGAGCTTCATGGCTGGCGTAGTACCCATCCAGTTGAGTACGGCAGAACGACAGAACAGGAGGAGGGGGAGGTGGGGGAGGCGGCGGAGGACAGTAGAGCATGAAGGGAAAGGATGGGAGGGTTGGAGACGGCGATGGACAGTGGACGGTGGCTGACAAGTAGGAGGAGGAGTGAGATGCAGCAGCGGGCAGTGACTTGCGCGAATACACGAGTACTACTTGAGCCACCGCTCATCGCAAGCTAATTCGGAAATGAAAAAAGGCTACCAAAATGGGTACTTGTCTGATCAATCACACTGTTCAATAGTTCACTTTTTTTTCGGATTCCGAGGATGAGCCGGTCGATCCTAGCATAGTGAGGAGCCGGACGACGACGAAGCCGCCTCCTCCTCGAGATAAAGATGTCTCCCAAAATGAACTGTTTATATAGAAAATCCTTAGCAAGTCGAACAACATTCATGACAGAAAGGAGGAAAACAAAATAGAGCATATGACATATTCTAAGGTGGTGTCTCTTCACATCATGACACAATTTAGCATCACACAAATATTATAATTGCAATACCACCACATATATAGTACAATGCATAGACATAAACTACCAGGGAACATCTACCAAATTCCTACAATTAACTATCCTATATATGTATGACTGACAGGATATATCTTACCAGAAGATCCCATCAGTGAGTAGATCGAGGGAGAAAAATATTAAAAATATTTCTAATTAATTAACTGACATGAGCCTATGGTTGTTGGTGCTGTGTGTATATGTAATCCAAGTGGCCTTCAGACATGAGCCTTCTTTTCAGGCATTCCTCATCTCCATCTTTGCAGTACTCCAATCCCATCAGCTGCGAAATAATTAATTAATTAAAGATCATGGTCAAAACTACTTATAATATTAATTATACGAGTAAAAGTAGGTCCACTTTCCCAAATCTCTGGAGCTACAAAATAAAACAAAAATTTATATGGACAATGTTCATTTTATGTATTTTTATAAGGTATATATTTGGATTTAAATGTGAGTTGCCAAGCTGTTTACAATTTATTACATTTTCCAAAAATAAAATTTATAATTTTTCTTTAAAAATTAAGAAAAAAAATTAGTAACCCATTTTGAAAATATATCGACATTGTAAAAGCTTCCTTGGCAAACTCTTTCGTAAAGCACTTACAAATTGCTAAAACAGCAAAGATTTATTCTAAACTAAATTTTTGGAGATGGACTATTTGAAAATTTTCTTCCATTCAACAATACTAAGAGATATGTCCTGCAATTTAACATTAACAATACTAAGAGATATTGAGAAATGAAAAAAGGACGGCTATCGGACTATACTCACATTCCAGGCCTCTTCTTCTTGCATCTCTCCAGAATGGTGCTGCAGTACTACTTGTGTTGGTCCATCCATCTTCACCATCTCCTCTCTTCCTACAACTACACAGGAATATATATGAGATGAAATGAATATATGAGCAAATTAATGCAGGAGAGAGGAGAGAAGTATATATATGTACGCAGTACTCTGTTCTCGGTCAACAGCCTGCAGGAATGGAGTTCTGGCGCTTGTAGCGTTGAGGATGGAGATGGTGAAGACGAGGAGAAGAGAGAGGACAAGTTCGTTGAAGGGGAAGTTGAGCTTCATTAGCTTTAGTAAACCGGAGAGAGAGAGAGAGAGGAGAGAGAGAGAGAGAGAGAGAGAGAGAGGGAGAGGAGAAGGTGGTGGAAAATGAGAGATATATAAATGCATGCACTGCACACACTTGAGCTCACATGAGAGTGAGAGAGCTATAAGAACTGTTTGGACGACGGAAGATCAAAGAATCGAGTTATGGAAGCATATTATTCTTTTCATTTATTTAATAAAAGTTAAAAAAATAGTGTGTTCAATAAACATGCAATATAGCATATACAAAATTTTGTACATATCGTCAGATATCTTGAATAAAAAAAAATAAAAATAAAAAACATGCGAGAGAGCCAGCCAGGCCAGGCCAGGCCACAGAGGGAGAGGAGAATAAAACCCTCAACTCAAACTCTGATGGTGGAACCCACACTCCACTCTCACTACTGCTAAAATCAACCAGCACATATGATATGATGCACCCATATATGTCTGTCCATGCTCATGTCATGCCATCTCGAAGAAAAGCAGTACAGTGAACTAACCCACTTCATGATTTGCGCATGAAGGTCACTCACTTTAGGGCGAGCATTATTCGATTTTGGACCTAAAATTGAATCCAACCGAACTGAATAGACTCGGTTCGGTTCTATTTTAAAAATACTAAAAAAATTATTTGATTTCAATTATGGGTTTTGGTTTCGACCCAAAATCAAAAATCTAATAAAACTTATACAATTATATAGATACCCTCAATTTTATACATATTTTATGATTAAAAATGTGTACATTTTGAAACAACAATTCTATGTATGTATGTTGAAGCCCAACTTTGATAATTTAACAAATAGTCTAACTTTGTGCGCAACTTTAAAATTCAACACATTATGTGTGTGTAAAAATTATAGTTTTTAATATAATTTAAGCATGATTTTAACTTTGTGTCTGACCGTTAACCAATAGAAATTGTCCAACCGAATAAATCGTTTGGGACGGGAACGGCAGCGGCCAGTGGCGGTCACGGGACTGACCGTGGATTGCGCACGGTCGGGTCTGGCACGAGGTGCCGGCCGGTCGGGACGGCAAGGTCGCGGGTCTGACACGAAGGTCGGACACCGGTTGGGCACGAGACAGGCAGTCGCGGGGTCGCGCGGGTGAGAGGGTGGCGGACGTCAAGAGCTGGCCGCGCTGGTAGTTTGGTTGAGTGGTGGTAATGGGGAAATGGGTTGTGTGAGCGTTGAGTGGTGAGGGGTTGCGTATATTTGGTTTTTTTTTTTTTCCTTTTTTTTTTTTCTTTTTTTATATTAGAAATGAGTTTGGGTTTAGAAATAGGTTGGACTAGGATCCAAAATAAAACACAACCCAATAATTTAAAATTGAAATTTACAAAAATAATTTAATTAGCCAACTAAATAATAATAACACTAATTCTAATAACTAAAAATTACACTAATAGAAATTTAACCTAAATTAATTAAAACCGAATTTGGGTCTTACACATATATTTTCAACTATACTTGGTGGTGTTGATTATGTCTGATATTTACTCAGATCAGATATTGATGACATGTCCACAGAAGAAACCTCCAGCAAAATTCGCGTTAAAATGCAAAGCACATCCATTAGGCATATATTTCAACTTTACATGGTGTTGATTATGCCTGATATTTACTCGGATTAGATAGTGATGAGACCATCCAATAGCTATAGCGAGAACAAACGACGCGTTGATTAAACCTGCACAGACTGAAGAAAAAAGAGAACAAACATCCACGCCTATTACAAGAAGAAAGGTTAAGCTAAAGCCACACGTCTCTGGTTGTCCAGCAGTTGGCATGATTTATTACATATTGCACGATCCATAACCAAGCAACAAGCAACGGACATGGATGACAAACATGACAGACACATCAAGTTCCTCCATCATCTCTACTAACATGACATTGACCACAAGGTTAAATTTGCGAGAGAGAAACCATACACTAAATATCCCCCCGTGTCCTTTGGGGGCTTCAAGCCATTCCACCACTTGTGGCTGTCCTGATGATCTGAAAGAGAGCTGCCAGGCAGTAAGGAAAGAACTTGAATCAGCAGTAAAAATGTAGGGGTATTGTGCATAACAGTCATCAAGCAAAACAATCTAACAAATGTCATGTAAAATATGTGATGTAGAAGTGCACTATGATAAATCCGAAGCACATCCATGCTCACTTTGGACAAGTCTTTTTTTTTTCCCTTTCTCGAGGCGTGGGCACAAACCTAGGACCTCTCCATAACCCTCCCCAACTGCTAGGCCACCCCCTGGTGGTGACAGGAAGTCTTGAAAAACACAATCGGTTGGTTTGCGGAAAGGAAAGGAACAAAAATCAATCTTTGTTCTTTCCTTTCCTTTGGGAAATTTCCCATTTCCCATTTCCCAATACTTTTTCTTTCCGGTGTTTGGAAAGGTCCGGAAAATTGAAAGGAAAAGTGAATAATTGGGGGTAGGAAAGTGAATACATGGGGTGAGTGGGGGAACTATTTTCCCTCCTATCCTTTCTCTTAGGAATCAACTTCCCTTCATGCTCATTTCCTTTGGTATCCAAACATTGGAAATGAATTATTTTCCTTTCCCAAGGTCCTGATTCCGAGATCCAAACATGCACAACCTAACCAACCTTCTCACTCCAGTAGTTTTTGTATCTTACAACTCAATTTCCTCTCTTGACACAAACACAATGCATAATGCCATCGCTTTTCGGAATAATGGTTTCACTAATTCAATCGTTGAATGCCAACAGCTATTTGTTATAACGGAAACTTAAATAGTAACGACAACTTTTTATTGCAGATAAATTACAAAATATTATAAAGATAAAACATTGACAAATTGTTATTTATTCATTGCTCAGTAAATAATGGAATGCCAACTAGCAATTTGTTATGCAACGAAGTGAACAAACAAATAGCTGTTGGCATTCAATCGTAAATTGTTATTTATAGAGCAAACTAATTCAATCATTGAATGCCAACAGCTATTTGTTCACTTTGTTGCATAATAAGTCCACTTTAGACGTTTGGTTAAAAAATAAGAAGTGGAAAAAAAGTGATTGAATTTCACTTCCTAAAAAAAATGCTGAAATCTCCGCGGAATTGCAAGGGACAAATTTTCTTGCGGAACTGCAAGGGACAAATTTCTTGCTGAACTGTGCGGAAGAGCATGAGGACCACGTCGACGCCTCCGCTATTGAAGTAGCAGCAGAAGGTCTCGTGGAACAAACAATGATTTCTCCGCGGAATTGCAAGGGACAAATTTTCTTGCGGAACTGCAAAGGACAAATTTCTTGCTGAACTGTGCGGAAGAGCATGAGGACCACGTCGACGCCTCCGCTTTTCGGAATAATGATTTCACTAATTCAATCGTTGAATGCCAACAGCTATTTGTTATAACGGAAACTTAAATAGTAACGACAACTTTTTATTGCAGATAAATTACAAAATATTATAAAGATAAAACATTGACAAATTGTTATTTATTCATTGCTCAGTAAATAATGGAATGCCAACTAGCAATTTGTTATGCAACGAAGTGAACAAACAAATAGCTGTTGGCATTCAATCGTAAATTGTTATTTATAGAGCAAACTAATTCAATCATTGAATGCCAACAGCTATTTGTTCACTTTGTTGCATAATAAGTCCACTTTAGACGTTTGGTTAAAAAATAAGAAGTGGAAAAAAAGTGATTGAATTTCACTTCCTAAAAAAAAATGCTGAAATCTCCGCGGAATTGCAAGGGACAAATTTTCTTGCGGAACTGCAAGGGACAAATTTCTTGCTGAACTGTGCGGAAGAGCATGAGGACCACGTCGACGCCTCCGCTATTGAAGTAGCAGCAGAAGGTCTCGTGGAACCCTTCGCAGTTGAAGATCTGGGGTTCAGCAGCTCACCAACCGCGTCGAGAGATTCCAACCGACTTCTGGCATTCGAATCCCCGTGGATCCCTTTCCGGCCAGGTTCCTCGGTCGCACCACGGTTCTCGAACCCAGCCACTATAGATGTACTAATATCAGACAAAAAATAAATTACATGTACTATTATTAGACAAAAACTATAATTGAGCACAACCACTCAACAGACAACCTTTCCAAATTGGCAAAAAAGAAAATATTAATCCAATTCAAATCGGATGTAGGACCAACATTGAGCAAAGCATAAGCCCCAGTGAACATCTGTGAAAAAGAACACATACGCGGATCGATCTCCATGTGGAATACATGATCTTTTGATAAGTTCATGTTTGGTGTTCTAGGTCTTACGCTGGAATCACTTATGTAAGCATGATGTTATTATAAGTTGGATGGGTCTTACAAAGTTTTGTCAACTTCATCTCACCTATGCCAACATAAGAATCTCTGGACCTTCTCCAAATATAATAATTCTATGTTTTTTGTGCCTTCCCATATGCCCCTCAAAAGTGTGTTTTCATATGGGTGATGGGCCCCTGCAACTTACTTAATAGTGGTGCAAGTATCTGACTTTTCAAAGGTTCCTAATTCCCTAAGCCAGCCGAAATTATAGTCTCATTGTTGAACGATAGAAAAATAGTAATAGTACAATACAAAGCCCTATAATCGATTCTTAGTAGAAATTGAAGGAAACTTATTTGAATATTGTCGGGCACAAAGATTACCAAGAACTATAAAAAAGCCATTTTAGCAGCAATGTGAATATGAAAGGGACACGCAGACTACATGACCTGTTTTTATTCCATAAACCCAAGTTCCTAAGAGCAAGAAAACAAATCCCCAATTAAAAAAATGCTCAAATTCTCCAGTGGTTGGCTACAAGTTATTTTTATTCATCCATATATTCCTTCACCAATGCACAAGAGTCCAAATGTATCATGCACAAATTAATAAGTTGGTAGCAGCAGTCATGGGATACTGAGGTTTTATCCAGAGTTTCATCCTCTGGAAGGATCTACATGAATTCTTATTTAATCTTTAATCCTCGTGTTAGTTCCACAGTTCCACCTCTCCACATTTAGACGTTTGTGCTCTGCAAGCAGATTGCACCAAAATTTGAGGCGCATCACTATAGCGATCCAGGCTTCGACTGCACCTGCATAATAATAATAATAATAATAATAATAATAATAATGCTTTCATGTGCTCTAAAAACAAGTCACAAATATTATTATTAGTATGTACATGATTCAATGATGTTTATCATTATTTCAAACGAAAGTAACATGACATTACAATAAAACTCTGGATAAAACCTTCCCAAATAGGCAATCTGCTTTTATTGTAATGTCATGTTAGTTTCGTTTGAAATAATGATAAACATCGTTGAATCATGTACAGACTATAATAATATTTGTGACTTGTTTTTAGAGCACATGAAAGTATTACTATTATTATTATGCAGGTTCAGTCGAAGCATGGATTGCTATAGTGTTGCGCCTCAAATGCTTGTGCAATCTGCTTGCAAAACACAAACGTCTAAATGTGGAGAGGTGGAACTGTGGAACTAACATGAGGATTAAGGATTAAATAAGAATTCATGTAGATCCTTCTAGAGGATGAAACTCTGGATAAAACCTCAGTAAATATCCCATGACTACTGCTACAAACTTATTAATTTGTGCATGATACATTTGGAACTCTTGTGCAATGGTGAAGGAATATATAGATGAATAAAAATAACTTGTTATAGCCAACCACCGAAGAATCTGACCATTTTTTTAACTGGGATTAGTTTTCTTGCTTTCAGGAACTTGGGTTTATGGAATGAAATTGTTAAAAACATGTCATGTAGTCTACGTATCCCTTTCATATTCACATTTTTGCTAAAATGAATTTCTTATAGTTCTTGGTAATCTTTGCGCCCGACAATATTCAAATAATTTTCCTTCAATTTCTACTAAGAATCGATCATAGGGCTTTGTATTGTACTATTACTGCTTTTCTATCGTTCAACAATGAGACCATAATTTCGGCTGGCTTAGAGAATTAGGAACATTTGAAAAGTCATAGATACTTGCACCACTATTGAGAAAGTTACATGGACCCATCACCCATACAAAAACACACTTTTGAGAGGCACATGGAAAGACACAGAAAACATAGAATTATTATGTTTTCAAAAGGTCCAGAGATTCTTATGTTGGCATAGGTGAGGTGAAGTTGACGAAACTTTGTAAGACCCATCCAACTTATAATAACATCATGCTTACAAAAAAGATCATGTATTCCACATGGAGATCGATCCACATATGTGTTCTTTTCCATAGATGTTCACTAGGGCATGTGCGTTGCTCAATGGTACTACATCTGATTTGAACAATATTTTCTTTTTGCCTATTTGGGAAGGTTGTCTGTTCAGTGGTTGTGCTCAATTATAGTTTTTGTCTAATACTAGTACATGTAATTTATTTTTTGTCTAATACTAGTACATCTATAGTGGCTGGGCTCGAAAACCATAGTGCGACCGAGGAACCTGGCTGGCAAGGGATCCATGGGAATTCGAATGCCGGAGGTCGGCTGGAACCTCTCGACGCGGTTGGTGAGCTGCTGAACCCCAGATCTTCAACTGCGACCCTTTCCGCGAGACCTTCTATTGCTACTTCAACAGCGGGGGCGTCGACTTGGTCCCCATGCTCTTCTGCGCAGTTCCGCAAGAAAATTTATTCCTTGAAAATGTCGCTTGCAGTTCTGCGGAAATTTCAACATTTTTTTTTTCTAAGTGAAATTCAGTCACTTTTTTTTCACTTCCTATTTTTTAACCAAACGTCTAAAGTGTACTTATTATGCAACAAAGTGAACAAATAGTTGTTGCCATTCAACCGACTAACGGCCCGACTAACGATTTTTACAACCTTGTTCATGATGACATTATAAATTTATAATACAAATTAGGCCAGTTCTGATGATCCTAAAGCTGAACCCAATACCTTCACTTTTATGTAAAACCTAGGCCTCATTCGGTTAACGGAAAGGAAAAGAAATCAATTCTTTGCACTTTCCTTTCTTTTGAAAAATTGCAAGTTCCATCAATTTTCAATTCCAGTGTTTCGAAAAGCCAAGAAAATTGGAAGGAAAAGTAAACCCTTAGAGGAGGAAAGTGAACCCCTGGGTCGGTGGGGAGAACCATTTCCCCATCAATTTTCTTTTCTTTGGGAATCATTTTACTTTCCTCCTCATTTACTTTGGCATCGAAACACAGGAAAAGAATGACTTTCCTTTTCCAATGCCATAATTTCGCAAACCAAACGAGGCCCTATAGTACAAAAGAGAAATATGAATAAGCCAGTAATAGTCTTGCCTTCTCAATGTTTGCTCTATACCAGGAATCGCCTTCTCAATGTTTGCTCTATACCAGAAATGGTTCCCTATGAACTGGCCATATAGTACAAAAGAGAAATATGGATAAGCCACTAATAGTCTCGCCTTCTCAGTGTTTGCTCTATACCAGAAATGGTTCCTATGAACTGCATCTGCTGCAATTTATAAATGCTATAGCCACGAAACATAGTACCCCTATGTGCTATTTGGTTCAAGTTTTAGAGGTTTGGGAATAGGTTTTGGATTTCTTATCCATGTTTGTCAAGTCTGGAATTGGAAATTGAGAGGGAACATGAGTTTTTGGTAAGTAAAACCCAGGACCCCTTGAGAATATTTTTGCTTTATTGGGAATATAGGTTGGGTGCATTGATTTTTTTTTTTTGGATGGTAACACCCTCAATAACACCAACTGAATTTAGGTAATAGTAGCATCATGAAATTAATGAAAATGTGTAGCATTTATGGAAAACTAAACAAATTAAGATTCATATTCTTGTCTAAACTAAACATGGGAATAGAAGGAATACAAGACCAACTTAGGTAATAATAGCATCATGAAATTAATGAAAGGATAGGGTATTTATGGAAAACTAAACAAATTAAGATTCTTATTCCAGTTGGAAGGAATACAAAACCTCCACCCAAATGTCATCTTAAAGGCACAACCAAAGTCACAAACTAAAATGGGAGCCCATATCAACTTGGGTGGCATTGAGCTTTTAGGGGCGTTTGGATGAAGGTTTTGTATTACTAGGAATCAACTTCCCATTCCTTTTCCATGTGAAAGGAATTCAATATTTATATACCATGTTAGCTCGAAAAATTCAAATTTTCCATTCCCATGTTTGGTTTAGGCAGGAACATGAACATGAATCTTAATTTGTTTAGTTTTTCATAAATACCCTTACATTAATTTCATTATGTTATTATTACATAAATTCAGTTGGTGTCATTATGGATATTGTCGTCCAAATTTTTTGTAATTAATGCACCGAGTCAACATTCTCAGGAAAGCAAAAAAATATTTCCAGGAGGCTTGGGTTTTACTTTCCTACATATGTGGGAATCTTAAGCCCCCAATATTCCCTCCCAATTTCACACTTAACAAACATGTGTAAGAAATCCAAACTCATTTCCAAGCCTCTAAAACTTGAACCAAATATCCCATTAAGTATCACTTATGGCTAGGGGTGAGAAACGGTTCGGTTCGGTTACCGAACCGAATATATAAAAACAGAAATAACCGTAAACAAGGTTCTAGACGGCGATAGACGGGTGCGGGGCGGAGAGAGTCCGCCTACCGCATAGAAGGTCGGTACGTTTTGAACATTTTTTTTACTATTTTACTACTATTTTTTGCATAGTGTTCCATGCATAACTAAGCTGTAGAACAAAGATTTATAAAATTTTAGTTTTGTAAAAGTGAACCATAGGCTTATAATGTTTACAAAACTTTTTTGGCCAAAATATCTTGTCAGGTATTGCTCCGCCTAGGCACCCGCCTATGCTGACAGCCTCCGTTGGTCGCCTACTCCACCGCCTCCGAAAAGCAGTGCAGAGAGGAACCGCCTAACGCCTAGGCAGGCTAGGCGGCCGCCATTTAGAACACTGATCGTAAACCGTATTTCTCAAATGAGCCAATTTAAATAATAAATCTTCAACAACAAAAAAAATTTGACGTTGTTGTATTTATGAATTATTTCAATTACAGAGAATAGAAAATATTAGTATATATAGATTTAGGGTAAAGAGGGAGCGCTCAAAGAAGCGGCGATAAGTGCCAACAGAGAATGGAAGGAGAGGGTGCACTTAGAAAGGGCTAGCAAAACATTAGTATATATAAATTGAGGGTGGATTGGTAAATTATGGCTTAATTGCACTTTGATACCCTCAACTATTCCGATTTTTCAACTTCATACCCTACTTTTTACTCAACCACTTAATACCTCAACTATTATTTTTTTTTCAACTTCATACCTAAAAATTTAAAAATTCCAAAAATGCCCTTATCCTTCTCTCTCCCCTTCTCCCCTCCCCTCCCCCCCTCCCCCACTCCGACCACCCCCCTCCTCCCCGCACAGCCCCAGCCCCAGCCCCCCTCCCTCCTGCCCTGCCCCCCCTCCAGCCACCCTCCTCTCCCGCTTCCGGCCACCCCCCCTCCCACTTCCGGCCACCTCCCCCCCCCCTCCCGCTTCCGTCCGCACTCCCCCAGCCCCCCTCCTCCCACGCTGTCGTGCCCTAGGAGGAGAGGCGGGGGCGGGTGGCCGGAGCGGGGCAGGGGCGGGGGGGGGGGGGGGGAGGGTGGACGGAAGCGGAAGGGGGGGGGAAGGCGGCCAGAAGCGGGAGGGAGGGGGGGGTGGCCGGAAGCAGGAAGGGGGGGTGGGGGGGTATTTTTCAAGGTTTGACCATGGGTATTTTCGTCCAAATTTTTTTCGGGTATCAACTTGTTACAAAAAAAAGTTTAGGGTATCAAGTTGAAAACAGGAATAGTTGAGGGTATCAAAGTGTAATTAAGGCGTAAATTATTGCATCTAATTCGGTTTTCTGTTCGGTTACTCGGACCAAAAACCGAACCGATTTTAAAATTTCAAATTTCCAAACCGAAAACCGAACCTATAACCCGAAAACCGAACCGATGGTCATATTTCGATTCGGTTCGGTTTTCGGTTCCAACCGTTATATGCTTACCCCTACTCGTGGCCCTTGTGAGTATCAAAACACTACTTTCCCCTTAGACCAGCCCACAGGATGCCTAATAATCATAAGAAACACGGACCCTCCAAAAGCAATGCCATGTCGTGTCGTAACGAACACGCGTATCCAAAATAGGTGACTACTCCGTGTCGCCATGTCTGAAACATGTCATGTGGAATCCGTGTCCATCCATTATAGTAATAATTATCCCTAACACAATTTTTTCAAATCCAATACAAAAAGGTTACATGTGTTCTCAAGTTGTTATATATATATATATATATATATATATATATATATATATATATATATATATATAGAGGAGGGATCCGCATCCCCTCACTTTTGCATTTTCCATGTATCCCCACGATAACATCCATTGGATCTTGTTTAAGTCATCTAATCTTAACCATTGAAAAATCAACGATTAAGATTAGATGACTTAAAACAAAATCCAACAGATGTTAAAAAGGGGATGCAAAAGTGAGGGGATGTTGATCCCTCCTCCTATATATATATATATATATATATATATATATATATATATATATATAGTCTACATGTACGTGTTTTACATGTATTTTAATTAGAATATCATAAGGTTAGTTTCGTCTTTCCATCTTTTCCAGGTGACTATTCATGTGTTTGTGTTTTCTTTTTACAATGCCAAAAAATTCGAAGTACTAATTTTATTTTATTTTAATTTTCTTTGAAAATAATAACCTTTAAAAAATGGTAAGGACATAAAAAATTACCACCATTGGAACATGAAAAGTTGTATAGAAAAATAAAACTTCATAGCATTTAAACTTTATTTCTTTGACTCTTAAACATAAATGACATGCAAGTTGACAATAATGACATCATGTTTATAAAATACTCAAGGGCATTTTAGGAATATATATATATATATATATATATATATATATATATATATATATATATATATATATATATATATATATATTCTCCAAACTCTCGTTGTTGTCCTTCACAAAACCCAAAAGTCAAATATCTCTAGTATTACTTATATTAATTGAATTTGCATATTGTTGTTGTCTTTGCACTCTGAGTGTGTAAATTCCAATTCAACCAACAGTGTGCATCATTTATTTTTTTACTAACTCTGGTTTAAATTTAAGTCACAATAGAAATGTCACAGTGGAAATCAGTATTATTTAATTAATGTATAAATTTACGTCACAATAGAAATGTCACAGTAGAAATCAGTATTATTTAATTAATGTATAAATTTAAGTCACAATAGAAATGTCACAGTAGAAATCAGTATTATTTAATTAATGTATAAATTTACGTCACAATAGAAATCATTATTATTTCATTAACGGTTGGGGACTGTGAGCAACATACAGGATCCGATGACGACGAAGACGAAGAAACCGAGCAATATCGGGCCGACGGGGTAGTCATTGCCTTTCTTGACGGCCGTCTCCGGGACGGAACCCCTCCTGGTAATGTTCTTCTGGAACTTGGCAGTCTTCCGGTCGGCAAGCCGCCTCGAAGTGGTCTGAGAGTAATGGAATGGAATGGATGGCAAATTTTCATTATGGGTTGCGGCAACAACAGTGAATTTACACAGACAATTGGGGAAAAAATATCAGGAACAGTTATGATAAATGTACACCAACAAAAAAAATTGAAATTAGGGTTTGGATCGGACTAGAAGAAAGAAAAGTAGCAAAATTGAGAATTCTAGTTCAATTAATTTCGAATAAAATATGGGAGGAAAAAAAATTGAAATTAGGGTTTGGATGGGTGAGAATATTTACCATTTTTAGTTTCCCTTTTTTTTTTTCCTCCTTTTCGGTCTGCCCAATAGCTCTTCCTCCCGGGAAGAAAAACAATGAAAATGGATTTATTTATAAGAAAACAGCTGCCGCTTGGAAACGTCTAAACGGTGTGCGAAAGAAGAGACTGGGAACCGGTTGGGAACATGGGATTGGTGCTCCCATATTTCACAGGAAGGAAAAAAAAAAAAAAATCCACGGATGAGGTTCACGGATGAGGTCTTTCCAATAATAGTAGGCAAATATTTTTGGCCCACCCCTTTTTACTAAGGATCACCAACTTAAAATTTTAAAAAAATTATAAGTTTGCCATTTTGAAAACAGTAAAGGCCTCCAAGTCATGGCAATGTCTTCTTCCTCCATTCTCTTCTTCCTCTTTTCTCAATCTCCAAACCACTTTTCTCAATCTCTACCTCCATTGTTCCCCACCCCCTCCATTGTTGTCCCCACCTCCACCATTGGTGTCCCCACCTCCAGTGACATTAGTCTTTCTCAATTTTTTTCAAAAAATTCAACCTACAGTGACTGCAGGGACACCCTGCAGTCCTATTTGAAGAGAGGACTACGGGCAAGTCATGCAGTCCTATTTGGGTTTTCTTGTTTTCTATTTTCTTTTTGTTTTTGGTTTTATCCTCTTGGTGGCCCTTAGTAAACTTGTGAACTTTAGGTTGCCCTTAGTAAAAAAAAAAGAAAGCATGGTTGCCCTTAGTAAAAAGAGGGTGGCCTTTAACATTTGTCTAATAGTATGACACATTCTTAGTCCTTGTTTGGATTCAAGAATTTGAGTTTGGGAAAAGAAAATGATTTCTTTCATGTGTTTGAAAGCCTAAAGGAAAGAATGATTCCCAATTGGCAAAAAATGGGGAAAAAGTGGTTCACCATCAATGTAAGAAATCGCTTTCCCTCCAACTTTTCTGTATTTATTACAATTTTTTTGACTAAAATATCCCTGTTCAAAAATACTATTACCATTTTTTTTCCCTAATACCTTCACAAAATTTCATACAGAGGAAAAAAGTATATCCAATTTGCATAGAACATGGTAATTTTGGAATATTTATAATAAATGGGATCTGGCGCCAGTGAATAAAATCAGGAGACCGTCACACTAGCGCCAAAGAAAAATAATTAAAATATATATATTCTCAATCCTGGCGTCAGTGCAGTTGGCACCAAACCCCATTTTTTTGGTATTTTCGATTTTTGTAAAACCCATAAAATTGAAATTTATTTAATAATGGATTTTTACGATATTTAATTGTTTGTTATTATTATTATTATTATTATTATTATTATTATTATTATTATTATTATTATTATTATAATTATTATTATTATTAGTCGGTTAAATAGGAAAAATAATTTTAGTTATAAAAGATTAATTAAATCAAATTGATAATTATTATTGATTGATTTTAGCTAGGTATTAGAATTAAATTGCTAATTATTTAAAGCCTAATCCAAACCTATTTACCCATTTCCCTATCCAAATCCATTTATCCATTTTCCTATCCAAACCCAACTACCCGTTCAACCCACTCCCCCTAGTCACCCGACTATCCCGACTCATCACCCCCACTCTCGGATCTACAACTTCTCTCCCTCGTACGAACAAAAGAGAAACTTCCCCGAAGCTTTTTCACATAAGCTTTCTCTCCCCAAACCTTCACAAAGCTCTCCCATCTCCTTCTACCTTCACCCTCTTCCAAATCCGCCCGCACCACGACGCTCCCAACCACGTGCCGCTCGATTTGACACCCCCCTCTTGGGGCATTTCAACGCGCCCGTCCGACCGACCGACCGATCGACCGACCGACAGACAGACCAGCCGTTCCCCTCCGCGCCAGCTGCACGACCTCCCACGCCAGCCACGTGACCCCCCCGCGCCAGCCCGCGCACACCGCGTGCTCGGCGTTCGGCGACCTCCGTGCCCTTGTCCGGTACTTTCCCGGCTTTTCGGCGCTCCGAGCCCCTTCGTCCACCGACCCGAGTCCGAGACCTCCCCTCGGATCTCCTGCATCAAACTTCAGGTAGGTTCCCTAAACTTGCTGTGTATTTTTTTTCAGTTGAGAAAATCTTATGAATGTCCGACCAAAATGACAGAATGAACATCTGTCAGATTAGGATAGCTACTTTAGATATTAGAACCAAATTTTAATATAATAATTATACTGGTTTCTGTACCTTAAGAAACTGGGAACCATAAAATAAATTGTTTCCTGACAGTATAGGAATTAGCATGTTAGCATAATTAGTTATGGTAAATTATTAATATTATCTAGAGAAACCTTGGTATTACACTATTGCTAAAAGAATATTAGTTTTATTAGCTTCATCAAAAGTAGGTCACGGTGACAATTTTATGGTTTACTTATTATTAAAATAAAAAATATTTTTGGATAAATTACTTTCATTGTCACAATTAAACACTAAATTGTCATGACCTATTAATTAACTTAATGATAATTCCATTTAAAGAAATAACAAGTTTTATTATTTTATTATTAAAAATGTATTTTCCTTATACTTCTCGGTTAGAGTTTCTCTAAAATGTTTTATAGTTAAGCAATTGCTTTATTATAATTATTAGTAAATTTAGAGTCTAGATTATTTTTATATTACTAATAAGTTAAATTAATTAGAATTGTAGCAAATCTTAGATTAGCAACTAAGACATGTTTCACTAATGTAGGGTTTAGTTCCAGACATTAGCTTGAGTATTTTTCTGTCGTCACCTACAGCATCAGAAAACCAAGGTAAGTTTTATACTATTCAAATTCATATTTTACTTGATAATTAAATGCATTGCATTATTAGGATTATATGTTGTATCGACACTTCACTCACGGATCCCTTTCGGACCCAAATCGATTGCTTGATTGACTGTTTGACTCGGGGATTGGGGAGTAGTGTTAGCGTCTGTGACCAAAGGCCAATTTACTATTATTGACTCTCTTACGCTAACCCCTATTGCACAGGGGTTGAGCCATACCATATGCTAGCATTAGGCCCAATGTTAGTATACATATTGACTCTACCAGCCGGTCAAAGATTGCTACACACTCAAATCACTATTGAATCATTGTAGATTGAATCATTATTGCTCTTGAGATTTTATTGTTTCCTTGATTCATTGTTATTACTTAGAAAATATAATAATGCTTTAAAACTGTTTCTTGCAACTTTTATTTATTTATTAGAATGTTGGATTGGATATATGTTTCTTGCTCATCTCTTGACGGAAGACCAATATTTTTAGGTGATTGTGATGACGATGAGGTGCCCTTTAGTACCTATTATGGATTCGATTTGAGTTCCGAAGAGATAGTTCAAACCCGATCAGGGAGCCCAGGATTTCTAGTGGCACTTGCAGTTTAGTTTCTTTGATTTAAAGTTGTAATAAAAGATTAGTTGTAATAATTTGACTATTACCATGGTTGTATGTTTTATTTCTTAGACAGACATTAGTTCTGGATTTAAATGTTTTAAATAAAAGTTTTGTTTAATTTTCGCATTTTAGAATGTTGTGCTTGAGTTACTACTGATTGATACAGCTTACTGCCACCGTCTCACAACGGTGCAGGCTGGGCATCATCCGACTGGGCCCAGAATCTTGACATCGGATCGTGACATATTTTTAGTGGTGGCCCATGCAGTTCTATTATGCAAAATTGGTCTAGTCAACTTAGTTTAGACAAACATGCAGTCATGCACCTTGACTTAGGTCTAAGTATGACTTTAGGAAAACAGACTTTAGAAACAATTATAACACTTAGACTATTTGAGAAATTTCAACCCGTCACAATATATGACCGAAATTATCTATGAATATATCTATTTTTTGCATGCTTATAGCTTGTAGGTTACCTTGCTTATGTTTACATCCTAAAACATTCCATAGGATGTCGAGAGGAAAGACAACCCATTTCGGTTCTGCCATTGAAGAGGGTTCATCCTCTGAGCAACCCCTACTCAAGCACATTTCGACCCTTATCCGTTGCAGCTTACTGATCGTCCTCATGCTGCACGAGCTTCCCGTACTGCTTATTTTCCTCAGTACATGCAGCATCACCTATTCCTCCCAAGAGCACACCACCACCTCCTGCCGATGTGAATCCTCCCCGTTGCTCCACTTGTGCCAGTGAACCCCATCGAGATCGTAGGCCTACTATGAGGAGTTCTTGAGTCCCAGAGGGCCCAAGCTGAAGCCAATCGCGAGCAGACCGCGATTATGAGAGAGGGCATGGAGAATGCACATAATGTGGCCATGACAGAACTAGATTCATCTCAGTCCGATCAGAGGCCTGCTAAGGTAAAAAAAGAATTTAAAAGTTTATGTTTCATTGGAGAAATTCAAGCCTGACAAGAAGCCTATTATCCAGAAAAGGTTGGAACCATCGAAAACTTCAAGAAATTGGACCCACGCCCTTTCAAAGGAACAGAGGGCATCATCTACGCAGATGAATGGCTGGATGATATGGAGCAACTTCTCAGCGTCGCTCAACTCCCTACCGACCTCATGGTTGAGGTTGTCGCTCTTCAGCTTAGGGATTTGGCTAGCATTTGGTACAGAAATGAGCCAAGATTCTAGACTGGAGGAACCTCCTGGCGTTCCTTCAAGTAGCAATTCAAGCGAAAGTTCTTTTCGGAAGCCGTCCTAGAAGCTATGGGAAGGCAATTTCATGACCTGAAGCAGGGAGACCGTACTATCGAGGAGTATGCAGCTGAGTTCAACCAGCTCGACAGATTCGCCACCCGTCTGGTAGACGATCTAGGGGAGCGTGCCAAGAAATTCTGGCATGGTTTGCGAGAGGAGATCCGCACCTTGGTAGCCACAAATGGTGTGAAGACTTACGACAAGATGTTGGGGGTGACCCACGATATTGAGGCCAATTCGTCTGCCCGGCCCAAGAGGGAGCACCCACGGTCCAGCAGCAACAACCAGGACAACTCCAAGAGGCACAACAACAACAGCAACAATAGCAACAACATGCCATCTTACCCCCAGCGATCCCAACAGACAACAGCACCCAACAGAGTACCCCCAGTACAATCAACCGAAGGCGCCCAACTGCACCTATTGCAAAAGGCCCGGTCACGCTGCAGAGATCTGCAGGAAGAAGTTGGGACATTGTCTTGCTTGTGGGTCTGCCACCCACCAAGTAAAGGACTGTCCAATGGCGTTCAATAAGACTAGAGCAGGACAGCAGAGAGGTCCACAATGTACCTAGCAACAGCACTACAACCAGCACATGGCACGACAAGCTTTTGCCTTGGCCGTTGAGGAGCCAGAGACAGAACCAGAGGCTGCAGGATATGTCATTGCAGGTGCTATACTATTACATTCGCACCCGATATTAGCTTTATTTGATTCGGGGGCTCTCATAGCTTCATATCATCAAACTTCATTGCTGCATATCACTTAGATATATGATGTAGTAAGATAATTTGTAGAGTAATAACCGGAGGTGGACCTATCCCAATCACGGAGACTTGCACCTGTCCTATCACTATTTCTGGTCATACCATCTTAGCACCCATTTTAGTAATACCTCTCCCTAACTACGATGTGTCACGACCCACACCCGAATATTCGGATACGTGTCGGACACATCCAACCTACGCTATGAGTCATAGCGTAGTAAGCTGTTCTAAACCTTTAATTAATTATCTTTAAATATTGTATTGAATCAGATTTATCGCAGCATCTATATCGAGATAAACTAGAAATAGGTCCAAAGGTGTCACTTAGTTACATTCCCAAAGTAAGAGTAAGCTAGAGACAAGTCCAGCAAATAAATGTTAACTATTTATTACAAACCAAGTTCAAAAGCGAAAATGTAAGCTAAGTTATATGGTATTCTCCAGCAGGGACATCCTTTGGGATGTGGGCTAGCATCTCAGTGGCAGGTCCATAGTATGAATTGCAAAGCAACTCTTCCTCATTTAATTCACCTACAACGATACAATCAGGAAAGGAGCAAAGTACAACCCTACAACTTACAGTTACTGAAACATGGAAAAGGACAAATACGAAAATACATGGAAATAAGGAAATGACAACTAGTATTTGTAATTGCAACAAGAAATAACGGTTGCATATGACAAAATATATGAATTATGTAAAGTGATTTTGAAAAGCTAGTAGACATGTGATCGGCTATAATAGGAGAACTTGTAATATGTAAATAAAGACAACATGGGGGTATGGCATTGACTACATGTGCATGATGTGCAGTCAAGTTCGGATACATGTACTACACTACGGAATTTGATCACATGTTAACAAGACATTTCTTTAACCCATGCAAAGTGTAAGACGTGTAAGAGGAATACAACTTGAAACATATAAGGATAGTACCACTTGAAACATGTAAGAAAGTACACTTGAGAAACACTAAATAAACTTGAGATACTTGTAAAGAACAACTTGTAGGAAAAGTAAGAAACATGTAATGAAAGTCTAAAATACAAAATAGGAATCATGAACAGAAACGTAAAGTTTTAGTGTACTTGCCTTATTTTACCGAAAATTATCGTTGTTAAATGTTGATGTCCAAAATCCTCAAGCGGTACCAAGGTATAATGTTTCTTAGTTTAAAGGTTAAGTGCTATCTATATGTTGTGCTACTTACGGGTCACGTTGTGCTATATATGGCACACTAGTCCTAATATTGAACATTAAGACTAATACAATATATAATACACATCAAAATTAAGTCTTACTAAGTTAAAATCATAAGTCAGGATTACTTATATTTTACAGAATTTAATAATAATTAAAATATTTTATTTTAATTATTAATAAATAAAATATTTATGAAAAATGGGTCCAACAATGTTCATTTAAATAGTTAGAGGTCTCAAACTAACATGCTACTATTTCTCAAACTAACATGTTACTATTTTTTATTAGTCAAAATTAGGCAAAATAATGAAGGTATCAAGTTTGTAGAATTTTGGACATAAATTACTATTTATAGAATTATTTGAATCATAAAATATTTTAAAAAATAATTATGTATAATTAATTGTTAACATAAACTAATTTTTAACATATCAAAACTAATGTATAATTAACATTTAAATATATAAAAATGATCTACATGTATAAAAGATCTACAGAAAATCTAATATTTGATTTTGAATTTTATTTAACTTTAAAGCACTGTTTCATATTTACTAAAAATCAATATACATAAAATACATTAAATAGTACTTTCAGTTTTTAATTAATAGAAAATATAATAATAATATTTAATGTTGAAAATTTACAAATAAATACTAAATATGAAAACACTAATTATTAGTATTTTTCTAACATTTATTAATAGTACTAAACGTGCATTAAAAATTAGAGTACACAATTTTCATAATTTTCTAATTACTGTTTTTAATTACTAAATAATATATTTAATGAATAAATTTCTGCAAAAATTATAAATGAATACTAACATTAAAATTACTATTTATCTTAAATTTTACATAGTATTAAAGTGTTGATAAGCATATAAAATACAAAACATATGATAAATAACAATTTTTGTATTATTAATAGTACACACACACACCACACACACCCACACACATATATATATATATATATATATATATATATATATATATTATATATATAATATATATATATATATATGCATACAAGACACAGAGCCAAGGCTCAAACTCTGGATTCCTACAGGGTCTTAACATAGATGCTCTGTCTAATTGGTCAAATTTGGTTCTATGTTAGAAACAGAGCCCAATAGTTTATATTTTATCCTAGACACTATATATTAAAAAATGCAAGGGAGGGCTCGAACTCTGGTCCGTGAGTAGAGACCAAAAGATGGGCTGATGGCCACTTGGCCAGGCTCAATTTCATATTTTAAAGGGTTTCTATTATATATAAAGTATAACATGGGCTAGAAATCTCACCAGGGAAGAAGGTGGCGGGCGTGCGGTGTTGCTTGCACGGCCGTGGGGTTGGCATCGATTCTCGACTCGGCTTGACAGTTGTGGCTAGGAATTGGAACGGTGGATTCGACAAGGCTTTGCCGAGTGGGTGAGGTGAAAGAGGATGAAGAAGTGAGGATCAAACTCTACATATATATAAGGGATGGAAAGAAATGAAGGGATGGAAACGGATTTCAGTTTCAAAGAATAAAAAGAGATCTCTTCTTTTTCTCCTACGGTTTCTAAAGTAAGGGACTTCTACCATTCAACCACAACTTGCTTCATTCAATGGTTCACAAGATTGGTTATGGTTGGATTTTCGTCATTTAATGTTAACGGAAAGAAATGAAGGGTTGAAACTGATTTCAGTTTCAAAGAATAATGGAGATCTCTCTCACTCTCCTACGGTTTCTAAAGTAAGAGACTTCTAGCATTCAACCACAACTTGCTTCATTCAATGGTTCACAAGCTTTTCAATTCTGTTGTTTTAACTTTCCATGCATTAGTTGTAAATAAGTTCCCCCCACATTCTATATTTCTCCATAGCATGCAATATTTATTTACATCTCTAAACTTTTATTATAAGTAAAGATATTTATTTGCATAATTTAACCGAAATCCTAGTTCACTTTAATTACTAAATTTTAATTCTTTATTATCTACGAACAATAATTCTTATCTAATATTAATTACAGAAGTGCCCTTTACCAATTTATAAATTTATAATTAAACTATTTATCATATTTTTCTATTTTATTTAAAAATAATTTAATAATAACAATATTAATAATTTGTATTAAATTTGTAAATCCTCAATTTATTCAAACAAAGAAAATATTAAGGAGTTACAAAACTTCCCTCCTTGAAAAATTTGTCCTCGAAATTTCCAAGGATATGGTACATATAATCATACCTGAAAAAGATAGGGTATTTCTCCTTCATCTCGTCCTCTCTCTCCCATGTCGACTCTTCAGGAGAGTGATGTCTCCATGCAACCCAAACTAGGGGTATAGCTTTGTTCCTAAGCCTCTTCTCCCTTCGGTCCAGAATCTTGACAGACTGCTCCGCATAAGTGAGTTTGGGTCCAACCTCAAACTCTGAATGGTCCAGTACATGACTGGGGTCTGTAATATATCTCCTCAGTTGAGAAACATGGAAGACATTGTGAACACCTTCAGGTTTGGTGGCAATGCAACCCTGTAAGCCACCTCTCCAACTCTGCTAAGTATAGTAAAAGGTCCAATATATCTGGGGCTCAGCTTTCCCCCTCGACCAAATTTGATCGTCCCTCAAGTAGGAGATATTTTCATAAACACCATATCACCATCAGTGAATTCCAAGGGTCTTCGACTGTTATCGGTCCAATGCTTCTGTCTGTCTTGGGCAACCCTGAGTCTGTCTCTGATCATCTTGACCTTGTCTGCAACCTCTGTGATCATCTCTGGTCCAAGCATAACTCTCTCTCCAATATTGTTCCAAGAGAGCGGTGTCCTGCATCGTCGTCTATATAGTGCCTCGAACGGTCATCTCAATGCTAACTTGGTAGCTATTGTTGTATGAGAACTCTACCAAGTGCAGATGATCCTCCCATGATCCATCGAAGTCCAAAGCACAAGTCCTCAGAATGTCCTCCAAAGTTTGAATGGTCATTTCGAATTGTCCATCAGTTTGGGGATGGTACGTAGTGCTGAACTTCAACTGAGTACCAAGTCCTTCATGTAGGCTCTTCCAGAAGTACGAAGTGAATCGTATCTCTGTCGACACAATACTCACTGGAAATCCATGATTCGCACTATCTGTCTCATATATAGCTCTGCCAACTTCTCAGTTAAAAGTCCCACTTTGAAGGGAATGAAATGAGCTGATTTGGTTAGTCTATCGACTATAACCCAAATGGCATCCTTCCCTCCTTGGGAACGAGGAAGTCCTGAGACGAAGTCCATCGTGATATGTTCCTATTTCTATTCCGGAATGGGTAATGGTTGTAGCAGTCCAGCTGGTCTCTGTCTCTCTCTGCCTTCACCTGCTAGCAGACAAGGCAAAAAATAATCTGGCAACGTCCTTATTCATACCGTACCACCAGACGTGTTCCGCATGTCCTTGTACATCTTGTTAGCACCAAGATGTAGAATACTACAACTAGTGAGCTTCTTGTATTATCTCCTCTCTCAAACTGCCTTTCGGTACGTACAATCTAGTGCCATGCCTCAATCCATCGTCAGCTATATTGAAATCATCTAGAAGTCCTGCATCTACTTCTGCTATGCGTTGACGAAGCCTAATATCAAGTAACTGAGTCTCCTTGATCTTCTCTATTAGGATGGACTGGATCTGTAAACTCATTATCTGCATCTCCGCTCTAGGTAGAATGATCTCTACACCGAGCTTCTCCAAATCTTCAAGGAGATGTCTATCCATAGTCAGATACATAGACACCGAGTATCTAAGTGCATCCGCTACAACATTGGCTTTCCAGGATGATACTGTAGGTCAATGTCAAAATCCTTCATCAACTATAGCCCATCTCCGTTGCCTCATATTAAGCTCTTTCTGGGTAAACACACTTCAAGCTCTTGTGGTCTGTGAAGATTTCCACACGCTCTCATATAAATAGTGTTTCCACAACTTCAGAGTGAATATTACTGCTGCTAGTTCTAAGTCATGGATAGGATAGTTCTTCCCATGAGTCCGTAACTGCCTAGATGCATAAGTAATTACCTTTCCATTCTGCTGGAGAACGCATCACAACCCCTTCCCTGAGGCATCACTATAGATAGAAAATCCTCCGTTGCCCGAAGGTAATAACAACATTGGTGCGGTCGTCAGTCTTTTCTTCAGCTCCTCAGATGCTGCTTGGCATTCTTCTGTCCAGATGTACTCCTCATTCTTCCTTGTCAGCTTGGTCATAGGCTCAGCCACTTTTGCAAAGTCTTCACGAACTTTCTGTAGTAGCCAGCTAAGTCTAGAAAACTCCTGATCTTTGCAACTCTTTGGAGTGGTCCACGTCTCTACTGCTATAATCTTCTTCGGGTCCACTGTAATACCTTCTCCTGTGACCACATGACCAAGAAACTCCACTTGGTCTAAGAAAAACTCTCACTTGGATAGCTTGCCGTATAATTTCTCTTTCCTCAGAATTTCTAATACTATCCGTAGGTGCTCAACATGTTCTTCAGGAGTCTTCGAATAGATAAGTATGTCGTCAATGAATACTACGACAAACTTATCTTGATACTCATGGAAAACCTTGTTCATAAGGTCATGAAGATGGCAGGTGCATTTGTGAGTCCGAAGGGCATAACTAGGAACTCATACTGCCTGAACTTGGTATTGAATGCAGCATTCAGAATGTCTTCAGCCCTCACCTTCACCTGGTGATATCCCCTCAGATCTATCTTTGAGAATACCTTTGCCCTATCAACTGATCAAATAAATCGTCTATCTAAGGCAAAGGATATTTGTTCTTGATAGTAACATTGTTCAAGGCCCTATAGTCGATGAACATTCTAACTGTGCTATCCTTCTTGGGCACAAAAAGAACTGGTGCTCTCCATGGAGATGCTCCGGATCTGATGAAGCCCTTGCTCAGCAACTCATCAATTTGATCCTTCATCTCCTTGGATTCCTTGGGTTCCCTCTATAGCAGCTTCGAGATTCCGGTCTTGATCCTGGAATCAGATCTATAGAGAACTCCATATCTCTGTCAGGCAGAAGACCGGAAGATCTTCTGGGAAAACATCCATGAATTCTGTGATGATAGGATGGGGAGGTACTTGCTCTTCAACTATAGCAGCAAAGTTGGTCTCGCCCATAATCTCTGCATAGCTCTTCTCACTCTAAACACCTCCTTTTCGGGGACTAAACATAATACTGCCCCCGAAACAATCTATGACTGCATGTGAGTCACTAAGCCAGTCCATTCCCAGTACGACATCGTACCCGGGAAGAGGCATTACGAAGAATTGTGCCCTAAACTCTCTTCCAGCTAAGATGATAGGGCAGCTATACATATTACTAATAGATACTGCTCCCCCTCCAGTCATAACTCTACCAATTTCTTTAGTAGGTCTAGTGATAAGGTTATGTCTATGAACAAACTCAAGCGACAGAAAACTATGTGAAGCGCTAGAATCAAATAATGCAGTAGCTGGATAAGAATGTAGTAAAATAAGACATGTGATGACATCAGCTACTAGCTTATGCTCTAGCTCGGTACTATTTCTATACTGGCTCTGGTATATCAATAGCCATAGCATAGGCTCTCCCTTAAGCCGCTTTCTGCTGCTGCCCAAACCTCTGTGTTGGGTCAGGAGCGGTGCTTTATCTAGGCAGAAAAACTAAAATAATAATCCTAAGTATATACTACTGGTACTATGCTATGGTGATTCTTTTTAATCTAACAAGCCCACTAATTAACATATATATCCTAAGTGTTATTAAGTTGACCTAATGGACCACTACTAAAAATATGTCACGACCCGCACCCGAATATTCGGATACGTGTCGGACACATCCAGCCTATGCTATAAGTCATAGCGTAGTAAGTTATTCTAAACCTTTAATTATCTTTAAATATTGTATTGAATCAGATTTATCACAGCATCTATATCGATAAAAGAAATAGGTCCAAAGGTGTCACTTAGTTACATTCCCAAAGTAAGAATAAACTGGAGACAAGTCCAGCAAAATAAATGTTAACTATTTATTACAAACCAAGTTCAAAAAAAAAATGTAAGCTAAGCTATATGGTATTCTCCAGCAGGGACATCCTTTGGGATGTGGGCTAGCATCTCAGTGGCAGGTTCATAGTATGAATTGTAAAGCAACTCTTCCTCATTTAATTCACCTGCAACGATCCAATCAGGAAAGTAGCACAGTACAACCCTACAACTTACAGTTACTAAAATATGGAAAGAACAAATATGGAAAGACATGGAAATAAGAAATGATAACTAGAATTTTTAATTGCAACAAGAAATAACGGTTGCATATGACAAAAGATATGAATTATGTAAAGTAATTTTGAAAAGCTAGTAGACGTGTGATCGGCTATAATAGGAGAAGTTGTAATATGTAAATAAAGACAACATGGGGGTACGACATTGACTACACATACACGATGTACAGTCAAGCTCGGATACATGTACTACACTACGGACTTTGATCACATGTTAGCTAGACATTTCTCCAAACCATGCAAAGTGTAAGATGTGTAAGAGGAATACAACTTGAAACATATAAGGATAATACTACTTGAAACATGTAAGAAAAGTACACTTGAGAAACACTAAATAAACTTGAGATACTCGTAAAGAACAACTTGTAGGAAAAGTAAGAAACATGTAACGGAAGTCTAAAATACAAAATAGGAATCATGAATAGAAACGTAATGTTGTACTATATTTGCCTTGTTTTACCGAAAATGATCGTTGTTAAATGTTGATGTCCAAAATCCTCAAGCTTGTAACAAGGTATAATATTTCTTAGTTTAAATGTTGAGTGCTATCTATGTGTTGTGCTACTTACGGGGTCATGTTTGCTATACATGGCACACTAGTCCTAATATTAAACATTAAGACTAATACAATATTTAATACACATCAAAATTAAGTCTTACTAAGTTAAAATCACAAGTCATGGATTACTTATATTTTTAGGAATTTAATATAATTAAAATATTTTATTTTAATTATTAATAAATAAAGTATTTATGAAAAAGGGGTCCGACAATATTCGTTTAAATAGTTAGAGGTCTCAAACTAAATGCTACTATTTCTCAAACTAACATGCTACTATTTTTCATTAGTCAAATTAGGCAAAATAATGATGTTATCAAGTTTGTAAAATTTTGAACAAAATTACTATTTATAGAATTATTTGAATTAGAAACTATTTAAAAAATAATTATGTATAATTAATTGTTAACAGAAACTAATTTTTAACATATCAAAACTAACGTATAATTAACATGTAAATATATAAAATGATCTACAGAAAATCTAATATTTGATTTTGAATTTTATTTAACTTTAAAGCACTGTTTAATATTTACTAAAAATTAATATACATAAAATACATTAAATAGTACTTTCAGTTTTTAATTAATAGAAATATAAATAATATTTAATGCTGGAAAATTTTCAAATAAATACTAAATATGAAAACACTAATTATCATAATTTTTCCAACATTTATTAATAGTACTAAACATGCATTAAAAATTAGAGTATACAATTTTCATAATTTTCTAATTACTATTTTTAATTACTAAATAATATATTTAATGAATAATAATACTGCAAAAATTAAATGAATACCAACATTAAAATTAATTTATCTTATATTTTACACAGTATAAAGTGTTGATAAAAATATAAAATACAGAACATATGAAAAATAATACAATTTTTGTATTATTAACAGTATACACACACACACACACACACACACATATACATACAAAAACCAAAGCCAGGGCTCTAACTCTGGATTCCTAACAGAGTCTTAACATAGCTGCTCTGACCAATAGGTCAAATTTTGTTCTATGTCAGAAACAGAACCCAACAGTTTATATTTCATCCTAGAAACTATATATATTAAAAAATGCAAGGGGAGGCTCGAACTATGGTCCGCGAGGATAGAGACTAAAAGATGGGCAGCTAGCCACTTGGCTAGGCTCAATTTCATGTTTATAAAGGGTTTCTATTATATATAAAGTATAACAGGGGCTAGAAATCTCACTGGGGAAGGGGCGGGCGTGCGGTGTTGCTTGCGCGGTCGTGTGGTTGGTGTCGGTTATCGATGAAGCTCGGCTTAGTTGTGGCTCAGAATTGGAAAGGTGGATTCGACAAGGCTTTGCCGAGTGGGTGAGGTGAAAGAGGATGAATAAGTGAGGATCAAACTCTACATATATAAAGGGATGGAAAGAAATGAAAGGATGGAAACTGATTTTAGTTTCAAAGAATAATGGAGAGATCTCTCTCCCTCTCTCCCCTACGGTTTCCAAAGTAAGAGACTTCTACCATTCAACCAGAACTTGCTTCATTCAATGGTTCACAAACTTGGTTATCGTTGGATTTTCGTCATTTAAACGGAAAGAAATGAAGGGATGGAAACTGATTTCAGTTTCAAAGAATAATGGAGATCTCTCTCTCCTCTTCTCCTCCCCACCTCTCTCTCCTCTACTCCCCTCTCTCCCCTCCTCCTCTCTCGTTCTCCTCCTCTCTCTCTCTCTCTCTCAGCTCTCTCTTTCTCTCTTCTGAAGGTAGAGACTTCTAGCATTCCCACAACTGCTTCATTCAATGGTTACAAGCTTTTTAATTCTGTTGTTTTAACTTTCCATGCATTAGTTGCAAATAGTTCCCCCTACATTCCATATTTATCCATAGCTGCAATATATTTATTTACATCTCTAAACTTTTATTATAAGTAAAGATATTATTTGCATAATTTAACCAAAATCCTAGTTCACTTTATTACTAAATTTTAATTCTTTATTATCTGCCAACAATAATTCTTATCTAAATTAATTACGGAACTTCCCTTTACCAATTTATAAATTTATAATTAAATTATTTATCATTTTATTCTATTTTATTTAAAAATAATTTAATAATAACAATACTAATAATTTTTATTAAATTTGTAAATCCTTAATTTATTCAAACAAAGAAAATATGATGGAGTTACACGATGTAGTCTTGGGATTGGACTGGTTGAGTGAGCAGCATGCTCTGATAGATTGTCATCGAGGTAGTGTCATCTTTAGTCCACCTAGAGGACCTAAGTTCGAGGTGGTTCGAGCCCCGTACAACATGGGGTATGTCTCTTGCACCTCCATCACAGAAGAACCGGACCCCCTCATCCCCTTATAGCAGAATTTCTAGACGTCTGACAATCTTCCAGGATTACCCCGTGATCGAGACGTGGAGTTCACTATCAATCTAGTACCTGGCTCTTCACCTATCTCACAATACTGCAACCAAGTCAATCCTAAGAAGGCCAAGGAGATGAAGGACCAGATCGACGAGCTTAAGGCTCAAGGATTTATTAGGAGTGGCGCTTCACCCTGGGGGACACCAGTCTTATTTGTGCCCAGAAGGACAGAACTATCCGAATGTGCATAGATTACCGGGCGTTGAACAACATCACCATCAAGAATAATTATCCTCTGCCCAGGATTGACGATCTCTTCGACCAGTTGAGCAGAGCGGGTGTTTTCGAAGATATATCTCAGATCCGGGTACCACCAAGTCAAAGTGCAGAAAAAGACATTCCAAAGACACATTTAACACAAAATATGATAAATAGAGTATTTGGTCATGCCCTTTGGACTAACAAAATATCCTACTAGTGTTCATGAACCTCATAAACAAGGTCTTCCATGAGTACCTGGACCATTTTGTCATTGTCTTTATCGACGACATTCTGATCTATTCGAAGACCAAAGAAGAACATAAGCAGCACTTGCGAATAGTCTTGGAGACATTAAAGAAGGAGAAGCTATTGGTAAGTTGTCCAAGTGCGAGTTCTTCTTAGACAAGGTGGACTTTCTCGGCCTCGTTGTCACAGGAGAAGGCATATCAGTGGATCCCAAGAAGATAGCTACTGTAGAGACATGGATGACGCCCAGTTTAATTATAGAGATCAGAAGCTTCTTGTGTTTAGCTGGGTATTATAGGAAGTTCGTAAAGGACTTCACAAGGATTGCTGAGCCCATGACAAAGCTAGCAACCAAGAATAAAGAATTCATCTAGACCGAAGCGTGCCAGGCATCATTTGAAGAATTAAAGAAAAGGTTGACATCAGCCCCGATCTTGTCACTACCCTCAGGATCAGGTTGATTCCCATCTATAGCGATTCTTCCGACAAAGGATTGGGATGTGTACTACAGCAGCATAGAAAAGTAATTGCTTACGCTTCGTGGCAGTTACGGACCCATGAGAAAAACTATCCGACGTATGACCTGGACCTGGCAGCGGTCATCTTCGCCTTGAAGCTCTGGAAGTACTACCTATACGGCAAAGAGTAGAGTATACACAGACCACAAAAGTCTCAAGCATGTCTTTACACAAAAGAAGCTTAACATGCGCCAGAGGCGATGACTGGAGCTCATGAAGGATTTTGATGTCAACTTGTAGTACCATCCGAGTAAGGCTAACGTAGTTGCTGATGCGCTTAGTCGGTACCCGATGGCGATGTTTCTAACAAAAGATCGGCATTTGCTAGAAGGCGTGGAGAAGCTTGGGCTAGAGATTGTGTTACCAGAAGCAGTGATGATGAAGCTTGGGAAAGAAGCTACAGTACCAGGAGTTGACTCACCCATGATGCAGTTACAAGTAAAGTTTGGCCTAATCAACAGAGTCAAGGAGACTCAATTATAGTATGAGACACTGTGCTAGCTGAGAAACCGAGTGCTAGCCGGAACACTTGGGTTTCTCAATAGTTGGAGATAGAGCATTAAGACGTGGTGCGAGACTTTGCGTGCCGACTGGTGAATTGAGGAACGAACTGATGCATGAGACACATCAGTCGCAACATTCCATCAATCTAGGAGAAAACAAAATATACAAAGACATGAGAGTACATGTGTGGTGGCTTGGAATGAAAAAGACGTGACCGAATTCGTCTCTAAGTGCTTAATCTGCCAGCAGTGAAGGCAGACCGTCAGAGGCCAGCAGGATTGCTACAGCCGCTTCACATTCCGGAGTGGAAATGGAAGCATATTACCACGAATTTCATAACGGGGTTACCTAGATCCCAAGGAGGGAAGGATGCAATCTGGGTAATTGTAGACAAACTGACCAAGTCTGTCCACTTTATTCCCTTTAAGGTTGGTTTATCCACCGATAGGTTAGCAGCTCTTTATTGCAGCATATCTACAGGATTTATGGAATTCCAGTCAGCATCGTATTACCGAGATAGCCGGTTTACCTTCCACTACTGGAAGAGTTTGCAGGAAAGTTTGGGGTCTCAACTAAAGTTTAGCACCGCCTATCATCCACAGACCGATGGATAGTCAGAAAGGACTATTCAGACACTGGAGGATATGCTGAGATCATACGTCTTACAGTTTGGAGGATCTTGGGAAGATCACTTACACCTCGAGTATTTTATAAAACATCTACCAGGCCAGCATCCGCATGACACCATTTGAGGCACTGTATGGACGACATTGTCGTACTCCACTAGCTTGGGACAACATAGAAGATCGAGTTATGCTAGGGCCAGAGATGGTCACGGAGGCTGTAAAGAAAGTGAAGATGATTAGAGATACATTGAAGATTGCACAGGACCGCAAAAAGCATTCGATATACAGTAAACGCCGAACACTGGAGTTCGAGGCAGGAGACAAAGTCTTCATCAGGATTTCCCCTACCAAAGCCACTTTCAGATTTGATAGAGCTAGGAAGCTTAGTCCCAAGTATATTGGTCCTTTCGAAGTGCTAAACAGGATTGGAGAAGTAGCATACAGAATGGCTCTTATTTCACCTAACCTTGAGGGCGTGCACAACTCTTCCACGTATCGCAATTGAGGCATTACGTATCAGACCCGAGTATTTTGGATCACTTAGAGTTGGAAATTGGGCCAAGTCTCACAGTACCGGAACAGCCGGTAAGGATCTTAGATCGCTGTAAAAACCCTAAATTTCTACTATTTTTAAAATAAATTTGGTACTGATTTTTTTATTTTGTATTTGTACGTCGCGTAGTTGTATTGTACGTCACGCGCAAAATTTTGTTTTACGTAATTGCTCGACGAGTGCGAATATGTGCGAGCGTACATATTTTTAGAAAAACATTTTTCTATTTTTATAGTTACAAAAAATATATATAATAATTATTCTTGCTATCGTACCAAAATTTTCTAAGTTTGTTATTTTAATTATTAAATCCATTCATTTATAACAGTTATTAATAATAAATAATATTCTTCGTGCATACATATATATTTTATAATATTTTATTAGTTTATTTTTAAATAATAATGTAATTTTGAAATTATAAATTAATAGAAAATTTGAAAGTGTATCTAAGTTATTATTTATGAAAATTTAAATTAAGATTTAATTATTTAATTTAGCTAAATTTTCTATGTATAAAATCTAATTGGATTTGGATTTGATTTGTTTAAAACAAATGTGACAATTATCTAATGTGGTGTTTAAACAATCCTAATCCTTATCGAAATAGGGCTTCCACCTACTATATAAGGAGAGCCCCCTTATTCTCTTTTTCTTCAAACTTCACCATCCAAATTCCTCCACCACAACCCAGGGTGTATGTGCATTGTGTCCGTGCGTCCATAGCCATGTCCGTGCATCGTGTCAGTGTCCACCCATTCTTATTCCATTATTGTTATATAATTTATCGTATCCGACACATCCCGAAGCATTAATTGTAGCTCCCCTTCCCAAATTTTTTTGAAATATTTTTATTTTATTTATTTGATTTAAATGGTAATTTTTAGACTTTTGTAAATATTATTGAGTTAATTATTACCGTAAACAATTTTAGTCATGGTTAGGAATTTGAGTACAAGGCGACTAGGAATCATGGCATGGATAGTGCAGTGGCGTGCTTTGACTAGTATTTAGCCATGGTAGGGGAAGGCCGAGCCAATGCGTAATAGTCGATCCCCCCCCACGTTCGGTTCCAGAGTATATATACAAAAGTGTATCGAGAAATTGAAACCAAAACCTACCCGTGCGACCACCCAGTGTCGACCCAGCCACCTCGGGCTTCCGCGCGCACCCTCGTCGCCGACGCCACCGCCGCGTGCATCCGGAGTCAGCCTGGGCCGCGCGCGCACCCACGCGCACGAACAGGACACAGAAGCAGCGGCTGCAGACGCGCCAGTTCGAGACGTGATTTCTCCGTCCTTACTCTGCCGTTTTACGAACCGATTGGTCAGGTACGTCGACAACCCTACCCTCTACAACCTCCTTCAAATAGTTTGAATTAATTCGCTTCGTACGCGATGGAAAACGAGTTCCAAAACTGAGAAAAATTTCGATTTTCGGGATTTAGAAATTGTCCCGAAATCCAAAGTTGGCGGTCGATTTACGACCAGGATATCGTGAAACTTGGAAAACCGCTTAAAAGCCTTGTAGGCAACATAACCGAGATCGAGACCCTATTTTTAGTTTAATTTCTAATTAGTTATTTTCTGTTAAAAATCAAATTGAAAATAAGGAAAAACTTGGCAAAAACTGTTTTAAAAATTATAAATTCTTCCGATCCAACTTGCGTTCCGTCGATCAGGACAACGTGGCCGTGAACCGAAAGCATCAAAAGGTGCATAATAGTTTCGTGGACGTGTGAGCTTTGACGGAATTCAAATTGGTCGCGTGTGCGCGACGAATTTGATGCGTATCCGTCGAAATTTACCGTATCGGCCTCTGTACAAAAATTTCAAATACTTTGTGCACGTTCGTCAGATCGAGACGAAACTTGCGCCAATACGACCGTATTATTTTTCTGGTCCTGTATGCCAAGTTTGGTCCAATTCTGAGACAGTTGATTGGATCGTTGTTTTACGGGCCCTACGGTCCGATTCAATGGGTGATTTTGTGCATGGCCTGCCGAAATCCAACTTTGAACATACGATTGGGTTCGTATCATCAAAATGCATCCGTAGACATATAATTTGATGACTTTAGAGACCTTTGACTCTGGCATGCTTTTCGGCGCAAAGCGGGTCCAACGGCGGACACCGTTTTGACCCAAAATTATCGTTTTGCCCCTGTGTCCAGAATTGGACTTAAGGACAAGCAATTCTAGCTAATTTGACTATTCTGAGAACATTGGTAATATTTATTTCAGCATCCGGAGACTTTTTGCATGTGTTGACTTTATTGACTCATCTGATGTGGTTGTACTTAGGGATGGTAATGGGGCGGGTAGGGGTCGGGGACCATATCCCCCATCCCCATCCCCGAGTAGTGTTTGAATCCCCATCCCCGTCCCCATTCCCCGTCGGGTTTTATTTTTTACCCCCATCCCCATCCCCATCCCCGTTAAACAATGTATTCCCCGTCCCCGCCCCGTTAGCACTTTCGGGGCCGAATTTTCTCACCTTCGTCTCTCATTCGATTAACAAATTTTTATGTACATTATATAAGTTTAAAAAATTATTTTCATACAAAAAACCTACATGGCATGTTAATAATGGTTTTCATAAAATAAATATATATTACTAATTAGATCAAGAGAACATACCATTTCCAAAGGGTTGCACATATGGATATGGATATAAGTAATCGGGGATGGGGATTTATCGGGGCGGGGAGTGCTATACCCATACCCGTCCCTGAATTCGATCGAAGATTTTTTAATCCCCATCCCCGTTTTTAAATCCCCAAATCCGTCCCCATCGGGTAAAAAAATCGGGTCTCCGTCGAGTTCGGGGGGATATTGCCATCCCTAGTTGTACTATCGGTTTCACCAGCTAAGGACCTCAGGCACGTTCACTTTCTGATTGCTTTCGATTCATAGTAGTCTTTTTATTTCATGTTTATATATATGTCTTGCTGCTTGTTGACACGCTAGTCACACGGAGTAGTCGGGAGGGGAAATATCTTAGTAGACATGTGGACTACCCAGAACTATCCCAATATGTCTAATCTTGACTGATAGCAGCTACACACGACACGTGCAGGGTGCCGTATTTACCCCTTAGCCGTTCATATGTCGAAAAGGATATTTCAAACCATATAGGTAGTTGTCTTTTATTTGTTTTCTTATTTTCTTCACAGCTTGCCGCGTCATCATTACTTTCTAGTTTTCATCTCTTATATGTTATTTTATGTCTTGTTAATTCTATTGTGTTCTCGCATTGCCGTCGGTTTGTGTGCTTGTTCATTCCTGACTATAAACCAATATTTTTCAGGTTTAGCCGTGATCACTCTTAGCACTGGGAAGGCATGGGTAATCTAAGGTCAACCTAGAAATAGATAGCCATTGTATCATTTTCATTAATTGTGAGAACTTTGTATTCTCTTTAATTTTAAATATTATAAATGTTGTAATAAATTTAAAAATGTGAATGAGCAATAAAGTTTAATTTTTTGAGCATTTATTTTCTTGCGGGCTTGACAGCGTTCTACCGTCGACTCTGCGGCGTAGGCTGGCTTGGACACGTCTCGTATCCGAAAAGCGGGTGCAGGTCATGACAAGTTTTTGTGGTGGCCCATGCAGGTCAGTTTTCGCAAAAGATTGCGAACTCGTGATGGTACTTAAGTTAGACGTACCATTACGAGCCTGCGCCTAGGAAATGCTCATTCACAATTAGGATTAAAATAATTTAGGAGGATAACTAGGATAAGGGTCCCTTATTAATTGACTAATTGGATAGTTAAGATTGTCCGACAGACCATACGATTTAGATAATGAATTATTAAATTCAGATAGCTTACTAGATCTCTATAGATACACTATTGCTTTTGATTTAACGTTATGGTCCAATGTGAAATATTATTCACTTGGTAAGTTAGGCTTTCCTAGAATTACGGCTATAATCTTGATAACCTGTTCAATTTTTTTTGCTCTATTAGATATAAACCTCATATCATAATTTAGAATTGCCTATTTTAAATTCTATTTTGCTGTAATGAATTGGTTTATAATTCCTGATTCTGTTATTCGTATACAAATCTCGAAGTAGATTGATTCAAGGCCTTCCCTCAACCATTTGAAATACGTATGAAATAAGGATTATGATGTTCTCACTCCCTTGTCTTTAATTATTTCCTTCTCGACCAATCTTTTACTTAAGGATTGAGACTTATAGGTAGATGTTTACGCTTTCTATCATAGCCAACTAGTTTGAATCGATAGCAGCTCCTTGAAGTTCTTAGGAATATAGTTGGAATAATTTTAACGACTGCGATGGCCAGCCAGCAGCGCACTGGCGAGGCACGACCCATAGAGTTGAATTATTTTAAGAAATCGTAGGTTATGGAACATTTCTAAAACTATATCTTTGTTGACCTCTTTTGAACTTGTGTCAATCTAAGGTAGAGTATCTGATAGCCTATCACTATTGAATCACGGAACCAAGGGTTTGCCACAGCCAGAGTATACGGGCGAGGCACAATTCTCGGTGAGATGAATTCAGACGTAATTACAAGTTTAGGATACTATAGAGGATAAGAGAATATCCTGTGTGTTCCATAAGACCCAAAGCCAATACTAGTGAAAGTTCTGTAAGTTGAGTAGCATGTCTCCCAACCTAGCATTATGTGGTCCTTGTGATCTATTGACGAGATAATTGACTGACACTAATAGGCTTACCTAGAATATAGAATTTAAAGGTCCATAACCCATTAGACGACCAAGGCCTTATGGATAAGAAGATAGTAGGACGACTGTATAAGCAATAACACCATGTAAGGTTTTGATTCTCACAAAACTCGAACTACTTGTGCCTCCTTTCAAAAATCTCGCATACTTGTATTTTGACTAACTTGACCAATGCTGCAAATACAGCCTAGTTTTGCAAGCTTACTCTTTTATCGAGCTTGATTCAAGACATATGTTTAATGGGGATGCCCGCTAACGTATTATTTAATCAGAATCAGTGTATTATGATCTGATCAACCATGATGCATTTGGTTCGCTTTTCATTTAATACCCTATGTGGATTGAGATATAGAGGTATCCAGGGTCTCATCCGCGATTGTATTGACAATTCTCTTTGGATTATACATTCGCCCTTGAATTACGTAATTGTATTTGACATCTTTCTTGAACTCCTTATTGCTTTTATCTTTCACTAATTGGAAAGACGAATGCTATATTTGATAGATAGATAGATAGATACATAGTATCCCCATGGCATACACAAGTGTAGCTACCATCGGCCAGCCATGTGACTAGAACCTTGCCTTGAGTTACTCGTTCTCCTCTCGACCCTCAAACTACTATTGGGACCTTCTAGCCATCTAAATTTAAGAATGATTCGGGTTTTACCCTTAGTCAAAATGCCAACCTAGGAGACTACCTATTCTCAAGAGACCAATTGTTGTGAGCCTCTAATTATTTGTTTGAAGCTTGCTTTAGATAGACCCCTTGTGACAATAGTCTGGCAGGCTCGACACAAATAAGAATTCATGACCCAGTGGTTAGAAATATTTTCATATGATGTGCCTTAGAGTTGGTTACCCCGTCGATAACTCTAGTATGCTATGGACGTGTAGATCATTCTATTTTATCGACCATGTGTCATTGTATACACTCATTTTCATTTATTGAGGAACGATCCTTGACTTGACTTATATCTACCGTATCTCGTACGTCGTGCCTTATTCTTTATTAACAAGAGTCGAGGCACACTATCCGGACTTTGAAATTCTTTTAACCGCATTATTCCTAAAACCATAGCCTAGCTTCTAAGGTGGGTAGACTGTAAACCTTCTAAATTTTGGGATATACAAGGATTATCGATTGATTAGAATAATTTTCCATTAGAATGATAGTTAGTGCCCCATGGACTCCCACTTTCCATTTAGATCATTTTGTGTCTCGGCCGTGTCATTAATATTCGGAGCACGAGACCAGCTGTTACCTTCCAACAAATTTTGTATGCAAGATCTAGATAAGTCCACCTTCATCTATGTATATCATGTCCTACTCAAACACGTCCCCTTGTACTCTATTTTTTATGGTACAACTTTTAGGTCAAAAGGACTAGCTATAACCCTTACCATAATACTGGTATACTTCCCGACTCCGACTAGAGCCTCAATTCATTCGACCCAATATATGGTTGTAATCTACTCAAAGTCCACTACGCACAAGCCACTAGCATGCCACCCAATTGAGGTCTTATGTGCTACTTAAACACAAAAGTCACAGAAGGCACATTTTGAGCTTTAGGGACCTAGCTAACCAACCTGACTAGCAACTAGCTCAACCACTTAGGTGGAAACCTATTTCAGGTTACCCTAATCTAGTAGAAATATTCTTATCATTGGGATCTTGTCCAGTCCATATAGATTGAAATCCAAGGTTCATCTGACCAACGAGTGATGCCCAATTAGGGAACCCATTAAGTCCCAGTAGAACCCATCCATACTTACCACCATATTTGGACTATAAAATCGAACTGTTTGAAATAGGTTCCTATACCAATTATGTAGTTTCCACCTCTTAGGATGTGTAATCATTCGTAACCATTATTCCATCTACCTGTTAGTCGCGATACGATCTTGTATTGCATCTATATCCTTTGCTCGTGTGTTAAAATAACCACGGAAAGGATCACAATCTTGATTTCTCAAATTCCGTTCTATTATGGAACCTTGTTTAGATTAATTTCGAGAACGAAACTTCTGTATTGCACGGATTGCAAGACCCTCTAAGAAGCGAAGGGTTCTTTGATTTAGCAAGTGACTGGGCTAGAGTAGCCCAATCTAGCAAATAAGTTAATGATCCATAAACTTCCTTTCTATCTGCATCATTGGAAACTCCCTACCGCTCTTGATACTTCATATTTGCTCTCGATTATTATCTTCATGTCCTTCCTATTTTAGAGTGACGAATGGTTATGCTTATTAGAATTTATTAATATCTCTTAGCTACTTGTGTAAATTATTGCTTGTTAATTGGTTTGCTTGATAGATATGAGAGGATTATAAATGCCGTATGCCCTAAATATCTGTTGGTAGGATTGTTAGCAACTAGTTAGATGGTTATAAGGTTTTAGTAACCTGTGTTTCGAGGGAGTAGTGTGACCAAAGGTGGATAGAAGTCCTCGGGGATTCGTAGTACAAAATGACCATGAGAATAGATGATAGCTAATGGAACCCGTCTTCTATGATAACTGATGGACCCTTCCCTTAAATTTCGAGGACGAAATTATTTTTAAGGTGGATAGATTTGTAGCTCCCCTTCCCGAAATTTTTTGAAATATTTTTATTTTATTTATTTGAATTAAATGGTGATTTTTAGACTTTTGTAAATAATTATTGAGTTAATTAATACGGTAAACGATTTTAGTCATAGTTAGGAATTTGAGTACAAGGCGACTAGGAATCGTGGCACGGATAGTGCAGTGGCGTGCTTTGACTAGTGTTTAGCCATGGTAGGGGAAGGTCGAGCCATAGGATTGTCCTAACTAGAAAAACTAGGCCAAGTTGCAGCTTAACCTCTACAGACGTCTTAATTATTTGATTATTATTGATTATTGACTTGTAGGAGACCCGGTCGTACCAATATAGTTCAGAATGGACCCAAGCCAAGCACAAGCCCTTGTAGTGATGCAGTGCATCCAAGGATAGACCATGTAGGGATATTTTATGTGTGTACAAATATTTCTTAATTAATTTAGGACTTGACGTATATTTTCTAAATATAATTGACTATATTTTATTTGGGTTTGCAGAGTTAATGTACAAATGGTATTCAATATACATTAGGTCGTATATTGCTATATACATACTTCGTATTTATTTAATGGTCTATTTATTATTTTTATAAATCAATAATGGTTATATTTAATTGTTATATTTAATTTTTATAATGTGATTTATAATTTATGCGCAATATATTATATATGTGTGTATGTGCATGTATATATAAATATATTATATATGTGTATATGTGCATGTATATATAAATATATTGTATAATGTGTGTATTTGTATGTATATATAAATGTGTCTATTTGTATGTATAAATAAATAAATAAATATATAAAGGAATATGTGTGTGTGTGTGTATATATATATATATATATATATATATATATATATATATATATATATATATATATATATATATATATATATATATATATATATATAATAGAAAAGGAATTCAAAAAAAAACAAAAACAAAAGAAGCAAACACGAGCCCTGGGCCCAAGCCCGAACCAGGCACCCTCCCGAGCGTTAGGAAATCCCAGCCAGTGCGTAATAGCCGACCCCCCCGTTCGGCTCCAGAGTATATATACAAAAGTATATCGAGAAATTGAAACCAAACCCTAGCCATGCGACCACCCAATGTCGACCCAGCCACCCCGTGCTTCCGCGCGCACCCTCGATCGCCGGCGCCACTACCGCGCGTGGCCGGAGTCGGCCAGGGCCGCGCGCGCACGCGCACGAACAGCAGGACACAGCAGCAGCGGCTGCAGACGTGCCAGTTCGAGACGTGATTTCTCCGTCGTTACTCTGCCGTTTTACGAACCGATTAGTTAGGTACGTCGACAACCTACCCTCCACAACCACCTTCAAATAGTTTGAATTAATTTGCTTCGTACGAGATGGAAAACGAGTTCCAAAACCAAGAAAAATTTCGATTTTCGGGATTTAGAAACTGTCCCAAAACCCAAGGTTGGCGGTCGATTTACGACCAGGATATCGTTAAACTTGGAAAATCGCTTGAACAACCTTGTAGAAAACATAACCGAGATCGAGACCCTATTTTTAGTTTAATTTCTAGTTGGTTATTTTCTGTTAAAAATTAAATTGAAAATCAGGAAAAACTTGGTAAAACTATTTTAAAAACTAGAAATTCTTCCGATCCAACGTGTGTTCCGTCAATCCGGGCGACGTGGTCACGAACCAAAAGTATCAAAAGATGCGTAATGGTTTCGTGGAAGTGTGGGCTTTGACGGAATTCAAATTGGTCGTATGTGTACGACAAATTTGATGCGTATCCGTCGAAATTGACCGTATCGGTCTCTGTGCAAATTTTCCAATTACTTTGTGCACGTTCGTCAGATTTAGACAAAACTTGCACCAATAGGACCGTATTATTTTTATGGTCCTGTATGCCAAATTTGGTCCAATTCTAAGATAGTTGATTGGATCACCGTTTTGCGGACCCTACGGTCCGATTCAACGGACGATTTTGTGCACGGTCCATCGGAATCCAACTTTGAACATAAGGTTGGGTTCGTATCATCAAAACGAATCCGTAGACATATAGTTTGACGACTTTAGAGATCTTTGACTCTGGCATATTTTTTGGTGCAAAGCGGGTCCAACGGCAGACAACATTTTGACCCGAAATTACCGTTATGCCCCTGTTTCCAGAATTGGACTTAAGGACAAGCAATTCTAGCTAATTTGACTATTCTGAGAACGTTGGTAATATTTATTTCAGTATCCGAAGATTTTTTGCATATGTTGAATTTATTAACTCATCTTATGTGGTTGTACTATCGGTTTCACCAGCTAAGGACCTCAGGCAAGTGCACTTTCTGATTGCTTTCGATTCATAGTAGTCTTTTCATTTCATATTTATACATATGTCTTGCTGCTTGTTGACACGCTCGTCACATGGCGTAGTCGGGAGAAAAAATATCTTAGTAGACATGTGGACTACCCAGAACTATCCTAATATGTCTAATCTTGACTGATAGCAGCTGCACACGACATGTGCAGGGTGCCGTATTTACCCTTTAGCTGTTCACATGTCGAAAAGGATATTTCAAACCACATAGGTAGTTGTCTTTTATTTGTTTCCTTATTTTCTTTATAGCTTGCCACATCATCAGTTACTTTCTAGTTTTCATCTCTCATATGTTATTTTCATGTCTTGTTAATTCTATTTTGTTCTCGCATTGCCGTCGGTTTGTGTGCTTGTTCCATTCCTGACTGAAAACCAATATTTTTCAGGTTTAGCCGCGATCACTCTTAGCACTGGGAAGACATGGGTATGCTGAGGTCAACCTAGAAATAGATAGCCATTGTGTCTTTTTCATTAATTGTGAGAACTTTGTATTCTCTTTAATTTTAAATACTGTAAATATTGTAATAAATTTAGAAATGTGAATGAGTAATAAAGTTTATTTTTTAAGCATTTATTTTCTGACGGGCATGACAGTGTTCTATCGTCGACTCTGCGGCGTAAGCTGGTTTGGACACGTCTCGTTTCTGAAAAGCGTGTGTGGGTCGTGACATTAATCCTAAACCAAACCGCCACCACCACCACCATCTTCGTCATCATCCCCGCAACCTCCATCGACTCCCCAGTCCCCAACATTCGACCATCGTCCCCGCCATCGACCCATCACCTCCGCCTTCCCGAGTGCCTCTCGGCCATCGCTGGAAACCCACCAGCCTTCTTTCCTAAACCCAGCACCCCCACCACCTGAACCGACGACCACAAGCCCCTGCACCATCGCCACATTTGGAATCATAACCAGCCCTTATTCCCGTCTGCCACTACCGACACCGTTACCAACCAAACACCATCGCCATCACCATCACCGCCACCATCAGCCAAAAATGCCCCCGCTACGGCCATCATCGGCCGCAGCCACCACCATAAACCACGACCACCACCCAAAATTCAACACCACCAACCAAAGATACAGAGAAACCCCAAACTCACCTCGCCACCGTAGCGTCCCCTCTTCCGGCGTACGCCTCGACCCGTACTTCCCGAATCTGACGCGCTGCTGAGCGGCCGAACAAGGCTTCAACTCCGATGAACCGCATCCACTGCCATCTGTCGCATCCACGAACCCGACCGCCGTGCTGACCTCCTCCGCCGTTCGCTTGCCCCCGCCGCGATGGCAGCCACCGGCGAGAAGCCCTTGGCCAGCCCACCGGAGCAGCACTTTCGCCCATGCGTGTGCGCCATTCTGCGGCACTGGTAGTCGTCGAACGCAGTACCAAACTTGCGGCGCTGCCATCCTGGCTTCCGCGCAACCGTGAGACCCGCGGCCGATTATCGTCCCTCTGGTGTCGGAGACACGATCTCGCCGCCGCGCCGCCGCCGATCCCCTCCGGTAAAACCCTCACTTTTTCCCCTTTGATGGGAACCCGTTCCTTGGGTTCTTTATACTGCTTCTCTATGCTGGTTTCTTATACTATTTTTTTATAATATTAGTTTTTATATATTATATTTTTCAGTTATATTAATATTAATATTAATATTAATATTAATATTAATATTAATATTAATATTAATATTAATATTAATATTAATATTAATATTAATAATAATAATAATATTATTATTGTTTAGTATTACTACTATTATAATTAAGTTTAATACTGTTGATATATTTGTTACCATTATCAAAAATTTAAATTGCAAATTCTAGTTTTAAACCTAAAATAAATTAATAGGATATGGTAAATGGGTTTTACTTAAATTGTTTTTATATTATTATATTCTTTTTCTAAAGAATATCTTGATTAGTAAAATATAGTTTTAAATATAAATATCTTGACCCTTAAAAGTGTATCTTCTTGATTATAAAATATTTTATAATATTTTTCAAATATTTATTTAATTAATAAAATGTAGATTTCTACTAAAAATTTATATATTACGAACTTAGAGTAATTATAGCCTAAAATTATTTTCGGTTCTTCAAGTGTTTTATGGACATATATTTGGCTAATAAAAAGGTATTTCTTTTCCAAAATCATATATATAAGGTATATTCAAGTAATTACGTAAAGTTATTATAAAAATAGTTTCTAAAATTAGTACATGTATTTATTTCCATAAATTCTCTTCAACTATCTTAGCTGATCATAACTAATCGTATCCTTACTTCCTTTCCGATTTCGGACCCCTACGCCTCGATCATGGCTATTGGACTATTGAGACATGACAGAACATCGCACCACCAGGCGACACACCAGGCAAGATACCTTGCCATACTTTACTGTTTATAATTAGTCTACATTTTATTTATTGCATATCACTGTGTATTTATTTTCAGTTCTTTTAGCTGTACCATTATTACAGTTCCTAATTTACTGCCTGTTCAGTGATATTAACTGTACCTTGTTATTTATCCTTTGATTGCATGTGGACCTAGAGTTAGGAGACTACCATTAGTCTAGCACATCTACATAAACTTTGACACAGAGGTGGCACGAGATGTGTGAGTAGCATATAGTCTCCGGACTTGCGTGTCGGCTGATCACTGATGCGTATGGGACGTACGTTAGGTCTAATTGTCAATAGCTGCATGTTAGAAAACTTGATAGTTAGTAGTGTTACATGGTCGTAGATGCGACTGGATAGGTGCATCGGGTGGGGATAACATATTTTTGTCGTATGTGCTTCTATTACACATTTCTATATAACCCGGAAGCTCTGCTGGAGATACGGGTATGATGACCCTCTCAGGTTTGCCACTGTCATTTTTGAACGTCATGTGCTTAGGTCACTAGTGCCCAAGTGGGGACTATACCAGATCCTATTTACAGTCAGGGCTCATGCAACAAACAGTTTGTTCTTAACTGCATGTTCACTTTAGTATGGTTAGGTTACCTTATTAATGTTATATCACTTACTTTTATTTGTGGCATATTTTATATTCAGTATTTATGTGGCATGTTCTTTATGTATCTTGTTACGTCCCTCTGAGGACCTGGTGATCTCTCCAGGTGTGTTTTGTGACTTTCTGCAGGTGCTCTAGCTAAGGCCAAAACTTGAGCACTAATCCTTTGAGATGTTGCTTTTGGATCGTCATCTCCTTCTCTAGACCAAATCATTTTCTTTGTATAATTCTTCCTTATTTAAATTAGTTGGTAGTGGATTTGTCTCCGCCCAACGATTGTATACATGACAAATTCAAAGTTACTTTTATACCATTATTTATTTTCGTGGATGAGATTTAATGCCTTGGTTACTGTATTTTATAGCTTATATATACATACGAGGGTATCTTACACTTCGTATGTATACAACTGGCATGATTACGTTTTAGTCCTTCTATTTTTGGGACTGAAGCGTTACATGTATTTGTGGTGGCCCATGCAAGTCGAGTTTATCACTTTGGTTACGTGACTGTACCGATGTGAACCTGTATATAGGAATAGAGTTTAGGATCTCATCCACAAGCTTGACCTACTTCCTTGTTTCAAGTTTCGAACTCTCGTTACCATCCTTGATTTGCATCCTGCTTGAACTCTTTCTACCGAGAATTCTTAATTTTTGTGCCTAATAACAGCTAGGAAGATGACTACACTATTATATGCTCATAGGTCAAACACATGGCTAGGAAGATTACATTGACAATTAGTATACATTGAGGTCTTATTTGAGTTATAAAGACATTTTTCCTAAAAGTATGATTTTAAAAATTAGTTAATTCCAAATTGGGTAGTAGCATATTACCGTCTTCAAAGGATAGTTGGAATTTTTTTGATATTACAAGGTGGTATACACAAGAGGATAGCTAGATCGAAAAAACAAATTGATTTGATTTTGAAGGTCTTTGAAAATACTTATGAATTATTGAGTTATAACTATACATCTCTGGATGGATATAAACTTGATTTGAAAAAAAAAGAAGGATCGTAAATTTTTTAAATGTTGAAGTAGGATTTACGATTAACCAAACTTTGAGGACGATTGATAAATTTTGGGTAAAATGTTTTCTTGAATTAAATTATGTCATATGATATATGAATTATAAAGTTATTTAATATTTAGAATTCGAGTTTAAAGCCTTGATTATGGATATTTAAATTTTGGTAAAAAAAAAGAAGAAGAAGAAGAAGGGATTTTTGGCTTTTGAAGGTTTTAGAATAGTTGTGACTCATTGGAAGTTTAGATAAAGATTTTGAAAGATATAGAATCAATCTGAGGATTTATTTTAAATGCTCAATTTTTGTTTGAATCACGATTGATAAGATTATTTAAAACTTGAGCTTACTTTTTGGGTTGATTGTAATATGCTAAGAGTTATCTCGAGGTTATTTAAGAAATTTTAATTCTTGTTTAGCATGATTTTATAGAAGTTTAGTATAAAATAATAATAAATGGGGGAGTTGACGACTGATAGGATTATTTGAATATTGAGTTTTATTTCAAGTTTGGGAAAAGTTATTAATGATATGATGAAAATTTATTTAGATTGATTAAAGGAATTTACATTTTAAGTTATGATTATGTTAGACGATTTAGAATGAATAGAAATTATGGTAGATTTTTTTTTCGAGAATTTTTGTGGAGGCTCGAGTTCAAGAAGTTAGACTTATAATGGTAGACAACCAAGAATAGAGTAGTACACATTAGTGACATATCACCCATGGCCATGATAGTTGTAAATACTCAAGTATAGTTAGTCATCTACTAAACTATGTGATCATATCTCAACCTTGACCCACTCGACCTTCCCACAAATCTAGATCTTTTATCGTGACCATCTAATTATTTAAAACTTAGAAATGATTAGAATCATTCCCTTGACCATACCCTTATCTATGAGACTATTTTCTCTCTAGAAACTGTGTCCCTAACTTATTTTACCTTGATCTCCAAAATTTCCTAAATTATCTTTATTTCGTGCTTCAACCTTTTATTATTGTGCATTAATTAGTACCTTATGAAAACCACTTTCTATTTTGATCATTTGGCGTTCCCTATCGTGACTTTGACATTTGGAGCACAACACTAGACTTTTCTTTCCAACAAATTCCATATGCAAGATCAAGACAAGTCCACCTTCATGTAGACGTATCATGTCCCACTAAAACACGACCCCTTGCACTCTATTTTTATGATGCGACTTTCGAGTCAAAATGACTAGCTATAAACCCTACCATGATAATGTTGTCCTTCCTGACTTCATTTAGAGACCAAAACTTGACTCAAACCTTTCGACCCAATGTATGATTGTGATCTACTAAAATTTCTAAATGCTTGATTTGTGTTTTATCTCAATTGCTTAACCCTTGTCCTTTTGTTTCATGCCTTATCTTGTTTACTTAGACCCATACCACTTTTTACTCTCCATGCAATATTAACAACCCTACTTTCTCCCTTCCAATTAAATTGCTTCACCCGTATTTCGCTACGATTCCTCTGTAGTTTATGTAACCTTGTTCCGTTTATGATTCTCTTATGTAAAGATGAACTTTGACCATGACATCCCTCGGTTAGTAGAGGTTAGATTAGAAATGGAAATTTTGTTATTGAATATGCATAAGTGGAAATTTTGTGGAAAAATTGAGAAAGGTGCTATCATTTTTCGAAGGAGACAAATCGGTTCTTCAAGGTAAACCCATTATTGAGAAATTTTTATGAGGTGATAAGTAGGATGTTGATGTAGTAGATTTCGAAGCTACCCAATATTAAAAGGTGGAAATTCTTGATATCCTAAGGAAAATTTTTATGATGATTATGAATATGAAGTTTCATGACTAAGACAGAGTTTGATTGCTCCAACTAATTGATTTATTGAATTTAAATTCTAAAGAGATTATGAGGTCAAAATTTAGTTTGAACAAAACTATATATAGATATGATGGAAGAAGAAGAATCTAGAATCCTTGAATTCAAAAGTTTGGTACTTATTGAAATTTATATTGTAAGATATAGGAATTGAGAATATTTTTAAGGAATATAAATTTTGTGATTTAATCTTAAGGAGAAACATCAAATGAAATAAAGAAGGAAAAAAAAGTGTCTTAAGAAAAATTAAAGTTTTATGGAATATGAATATTGAGAAGAAATCGAAGCTTTTGGAGATTTATTACTAATAAAAACCATAGTGATTACTCGAAGATCATGATGATATTTAATGCAACCCGAATATGTAATTAGTAGTCTTAGAATGAGATAGAGGAGTTATTAAAAATCTTTGAGATTTTGGTGATTCTAGGATTGATGGCAGTATGACCAAATTAGACACAGAAGGATGTCATGCGCATGATAATTTCAAAACTACACCATTGATTTATTCGTTTAAGTTATCAAATTGTCCATTTTTGTTGAATGTCGTTTCTTCTCCTCGTCTAATGAATTAACTCGTGATTTCTCATCCTTAAACTCTTTCTATCTCCTAAAGCCTACCTACCCTAATTTTTTCGAAATTTTGAAGACAAAATTCTTTTAAGTTGGGTAGGATGTAAAACCCCTAAATTTCTACTATTTTTTCTAAATAAATTTGGTACTGATTTTTTATTTTGTATTTGTACATCGCGTAATTGTATTGTACGTTGCGCACAAAATTTTGTTTTTCGTAATTGCTCGACGAGTGCGAATATGTACGAGCGTACATATTTTTAGAAAAATATTTCTATTTTTATAATTTCAAAATAATATATATAATAATTATTACTGCTATCGTACCAAAATTTTCTAAGTTTGTTATTTTAATTATTAAAGCCTTTCATTTATAACAGTTATTAATAATAAATAATATTCTTCGTGCATACATATATATATTTCATAATATTTTATTAGTTTATTTTTAGATAATAATGTAATTTTGAAATTATAAATTAATAAAAAATTTGAAAGTGTATCTAAGTTATTATTTACGAAAATTTAAATTAAGATTTAATTATTTAATTTAGCTAAATTTTCTATGTATAAAATCTAATTGGATTTGTATTTGGATATGATTTGGATTTGATTTGTTTTAAAACAAATGTGACAATTATCTAATGGGGTGTTTAAACAATCCTAATGCTTATCGAAATAGCGCTTCCACCTCCTATATAAGGAGAGCCCCCTTATCTCTTTTTTACCATAAACTTCACCATCCAAATTCCTCCACCACAACCCAGGGTGTATGTGCATTGTATCCGTGCATCCATAGCCGTGTTCGTGCACCATGTCGGTGTCCACCCATTCTTATTCTATTATTGTTATACAATTTATTGTATTCGACACATCCCGAAGCATTAATCCTAAACCAAACCGCCACCGCCATCTTCGTCATCATCCCCACAACCTCCATCGACTCCCCAGTCCCCAGCATCCGACCATCGTCCTCGCCATTGACCCATCACATCCGTCTTCCCGAGTGCCTCCCGGCCATCACCGAAATCCTACCAGCCTTCTTTCATAAACCCAGCACCACCACCACCTGAACCGACGACCACAAGCCCCTGCACCATCGCCACATCTGGCATCATAACCAGCACTTATTCCCGTCCGCCACCACCGACACTGTTACCAACCAAACACCATTGCCATCACCATCACCGCCACCATCAGCCAAAACCACCCCCGTCACGGCCATCATCGGCCGTAGTCACCACCATAAACAACAACCACCATCCAAAATTCAACACCACCAACCAAAGACACACAGAAACCCCAAACTTACCTCGCCACTGCAGCGTCCCCTCTTCCGACGTTCGCCTCGACCCGTACTTCCCGGATCTGACGCACTACTGAGCGGCCAAACTAGGCTTCAGCGCCGATGAACCACATCCACCGCCGTCTGCCGCATCCACGAACTCGATCGCCGTGCTGACCTCCTCCGTCGTTCACTTGCCCCTGCCGCGATGGCAACCACCGACGAGAAGCCCTACGCCAGCCCGCCGGAGCAGCACTTTCGCCCACGCGTGTGCGCCATTCCGAGGCGCTGGTAGTCGCCGAGCGCAGTACCAAACTTGCGGCGCTGCCATCCTGGCTTCCGCACAACCTTGAGACCCGCGGCCGAGTATCGTCCCTCCGGCGCCGGAGACACGGTCTCGCCGCCGCGCCGCCGTCGATCCCCTCCGGTAAAACCCTCACTTTTCCCCCTTTGATGGGAACCCATTCCTTGGGTTCTTTATACTACTTCTCTATACTGGTTTCTTATACAATTTTTTTATAATATTATTATTTTATAATATTATTATATTTTTTCAGTTATATTATTATTAATATTAATATTAATATTAATATTAATATTAATATTATTGTTTTGTATTACTACTATTATAATTAAGTTTAATACTGTTGATATATTTGTTACCATTATAAAAAATTTAAATTGCAAATTCTAGTTTTAAACCTAAAATATATTAATAGGATATGGTAAATGGGTTTTACCTAAATTATTTTTATATTATTATATTCTTTTTCTAAAGAATATCTTGATTAGTAAAATATAGTTTTAAATATAAATATCTTGACCCTTAAAAGTGTATCTTCCTGATTATAAAATATTTTATAGTATTCTTCAAATATTTATTTAATTAATAAAATGTAGATTTCTACTAAAAATTTATATATTACGAACTTAGAATAATTATAGCCTAAAATTATTTTCGGTTCTTCAAGTGTTATATGGACATATATTTAGCTAATAAAAAGGTATTTCTTTTCCAAAATCGTATATATAAGGTATATTCAAGTAATTACGTAAACTTATTATAAAAATAGTTTCTAAAATTAGTACATGTATTTATTTCCACAAATTCTCTTCAACTATCTTAGCTGATCATAACTAATCGTATCCTTACTTCCTTCCCGATTTCGGACCCCTACGCCTCGATCGTAGCTATTGGACTATTGAGACATGACAGAACATCGCACCACCAGGCGACAAATCAGGCAAAATACCTTGTCATACTTTACTGTTTATAATTAGTCTGTATTTTATTTATTGTATATCATTGTGTATTTATTTTTAGTTTTTTTAGATGTACCATTATTACAGTTCCTGATTTACTGCCTGTTCGGTGATATTAGCTGTACCTTGTTATTTATCCTTTGATTACATGTGGACCTAGAGTTAGTAGACTACCATTAGTCTAGCACATCTACATAAACTTTGACACAGAGGTGGCATGAGATGTGTGAGTTGTGAGTAGCATATAACCTCCGGACTTGCGTGTTGGCTGATCAATGATGCGTATGGGACGTACGTTAGGTCTAACTGTCAATAGATGCATGTTAGAAGACTTGACAGTTAGTAGTGTTACATGGTCGTGGTTGCGACTGGATAGGTGCATCGGGTGGGGAGAACATTTTCTTGTCGTATGGACTTCTATTACACATTCCCTTGTAACCCGGAAGCTCTGCTGGATATACGGGTATGATGAACCTCTCAGGTTTGCCACTATCATTTTTGAACCTCATGCGCTTAAGTCACTGGTGCCCATGTGGGGACTATACAGATCCCATTTACAGCCAGGGCTCATGCGACGAAAGGTTTGTTCTTAACTGCATGTTCACTTTAGTACGGTTAGGTTACCTTATTAATGTTGTGTCACTAACTTTTATTTATGGCATATTTTATATTCAGTATTTATGTGGCATATTCTTTATGTATCTTGTTACGTCCCTCTGAGACCTGGTGATCTCTCCAGGTGTATTTTGTGACTTTCTGCAGGTGCTCTAGCTAAGGCCATAACTTGCGCTCTAATCTTTTGAGATGTTGCTTTTGGATCGTCATCTCCTTCTCTCAACCAAATCATTTTTTTGTATAATTCTTCCTTATTTAGATTAGTTGGTAGTGGATTTGTCTCCGCCCAACGATTGTATACATGACAAATTCAAAGTTGCTTTTATATCATTATTTATCTTCGTGGATGAGATTTAGTGCCTTGGTTACTGCATTTTATAACTTATGTATACATACGAGGGTATCTTATACTTCAGATGTATACAGCTGGCATGATTACGTTTTAGTCCTTCTATTTTTGGGACTGGGGCGTTACAATCACAGAGAGAAGAAGCTGTGAAATACCGTGATTCCACTAGTCAGAGTGGAGTGGCATCACAATTCCCTAGGCGAGTCAACCTGGGAGTGAGAGGCTGATATGAGAGAGAAGTACCCTCATCTATTCTAGGTATGTTCTAAACCTCTCTTTTTACCATTAGAAATTTCGATGACGAAATTTTCTAAGGATAGAAGGTTTTAAAACCCATAAAATTTGAATTTATTTATACATAGATTTTTACGATATTTAATTGTTTGCTAGTAATATTAATATTAATAATAATAATACTAATATTATTATTATTATTATTATTATTATATTACATATAATTAGCCGGTTAAATAGGAAAAACAATTTTAGTTATAAAAGTTTAATTAAATCGAATTGATTGCAAATTGTTAATTATTATTGATTGATTTTAGATAGGTATTAGAATTAAATTTCTAATTATTTAAAGCCCATTTTCCTATCCAAACCCATTTACCCATTTCCCTATCCAAACCCATTTATCCATTTCCCTATCCAAATCCAACTACCCGTTCAACCCACTCCCCCTAGTCACCCGACTATCCCAACTCCTCACCCCCACTCCCGGATCTACAACTTCTCTCCCTCATACAAACAAAAGAGAAACTTTCCAGAAGCTTTTTTACAGAAGCCTTCTCTTCCCAAACCTTCATAAAGCTCTTCCATCCCCTTCTACCTTCGCCCTCTCCCAAACCAGGCGATACCACAACGCTCCCCACCACGTCTCACTCGATCCCCTCTTGGGGCATTTCCGATGTGCCCGCCTGCCTGCCCGCCCGGCCATTCCCCTTCGCGCCAGCCGTGCGACCCACCGCGCTAGCCACGTGACCCCCGTGCCAGCCCGCACGCCCCGGTACCCGGCGCCCACATTCGCGCCCCCTCCCGTACGCCTACGTGCTCGTCGTTCGGTAACTCCGTGCCCTTGTCCGGTACTTCCCCGACTTTTTGGCACTTCGAGCCCCTTCGTCCATCGACCCGAGTTTGAGGCCTCCCCTCGGTTCTCCTGCATCAAACTTCCGGTAGGTTCTCTAAACTGGCTGTATATTTTTTCAGTTAGGAAAACCTTATGAATGTCCGACCAAAATGACAGAATGAACATCTGTCAGATTGGAATAGCTAGTTTAGAAACCAGAACAAAATTTTAATATAATAATTATACTGGTTACTGTTGTCAAATCCCTATTTTGAAAATAGGTATCTGACTGTATTTTTGTATTTTGAGGATTTTTAAATTTGGGTATTCATAAAATTTTATTATTTTTTACTTGGATGTGAGTTTATCATCATTATTATTTTTATTATTCTTATTGTTATTATTATTTTTACCTACATCTACCCCTCTCCAAACCCTAACACTCTCTCTCCCCCTCACTTTCACTCAGCCGCCCCCCCCTTTTCTCATTTCTCTCTCTCTTCCGACCATCCCCACTCTTCTTCCTCACCCCTCTCCTGAGCTCTCTCTTACTCCTCTCATTTCCCTCCCCGCTCAGCTCTCCCCCTCACCCGAGCTCTCCTCTCTCACCGACACCCTCCTCCTCTTCTTCTCGGCCCCCTCCATAGCACCTCCGCCATGACCCCCATCATCGTTGCCGCCTCCGACCACCTTCAGGTGCCGCAACCATCGCCCCTACCATAGTCGCCTCCAACACCAGCACCATCCACGACCACCTCCATCAACATCGTCGTCTCCATCATCTCCACCGCCTCCATGGCCGTGATCGCCACCGTCTTCCACCACAGCCACCGCCACCACTTCCATCCGCCACCACCCTCCAGCACATCCCCCTCCTCTGTGACCACTGTACCACCATCTCCTCCCCTCTTCTTCTCCGGCAGCCCGTGCCGCCCCGACTTGGCTGTGCTGCCGCTGCTGCCGTTCGTCCCCTCCGCCAGGGCCCGACCGACACCGACGAGTTCCTCCTCCGCCTCTCCTATTTTTTTGGTCTGTGCGCTACTTAGTGCAGCATATTGCTTCGGGTGGCGCACCCTCGGTTGGTGTGCCCCCATCATTTTTTGTGCCGCCTCGGGCAGCGTGCCTCGAGCAGCGGGACGCTATGGGTCCCGTACTGCTTGGGTTGCGTGCTATCTCGATTCGCATGTTCCCTCGTTCCTCGTTCTTCTCGGGATGTGTGCCTCAATTTATGTGTCGTTCAGTTTTTCGTACAACCTCGATCCACGTACTGCCTTGGGCAGCAGGACGCCTCGATCCCTGCATTCCTCGGTACCGTGCCATCTCAGTTTGCGTATTGCCTCGGTTTCTGTGCCTCAAACTTTGTGTCGATTTTGATTTTTGTGTCGCTCCGATTTGCGTGCATACATCGATTTACGTGCCGCCTCGGTTTGTATTCCACCTTGAACTGTGCAACGTTTATTCGTGCGCCATCCTGATAAATTCCTCAATCTACATGCGCATCTCGATTTACGTGCACGTCGTCTCCTGTTCATCTCGATCTTCGAGTCATATCGATTCTCGTATGCATCTCGATATACATACACGTCTCGGTTTGCGTGTCTATATCGATCCGTGTGTCTCGATTTCTGTGCCAGATCCCTGAACTATTTGTGGGACCCACACGGTATAGCTTCGTACCTTTCTTCATAATTTTTGTCATTATTTTATTATTTAATTCTAATGATTGTTTATTGTGTGTTCTGAGGATCTCGATGGACGTGCTAGCTTGAACCATGATTGTCGAAGACTTACTTACCTAGCCGAGCCCTCTAGGCAAGTATCCCTTGCTCATTGACGGCTCTTGCCTTCTCTCCTGGAATTTATAGATTTAATTCATTTGTAATTATAATTGTATAACCATGATTAGTGTAGCCTAGTAGTAGAACTGCCATGATGATAACCTAGGATAGGTTGGTTCGATACCGGTTTACAACCGTATCGGACAACTCGGACGGGTCATCTACACCTCCGAGGACACGAGCACGACTCACGAGTATGGATTGTCCCTATATGCCTTGTGTCCGACTCGCGGTTGGGTGACGGCTTTGGCTAGCTATTTCTGTGACTGTGTTTGTGGCTTAGATGTGACTGTGGGTCTATGATGTACCTTATATGGCGATTCCTATTGTATGTATTGGCTTGGCACCCAGTATGCATCATAGTGCTGCTGGAGGTCGAGACTTAGTGTTCTCGGCTATGGTTTGGTTTCCAGTACGCATGGTAACGCTGCTGGAAGCTGAGACTTAGTGTTCTCAGCCTGTAATTCTACGGCGGGTTGCGCCGATGGATTTAGCCCCAACTCGCTGGGTGCTTCCGTCCAGAATACAAAGGAGACTCTGCCGAATTTTTTCAGAATTCTCGGTCGGGACTTTGGTTCAAAGATTTGGGCAGAACCGTTCCTTTGGTTTGCTGAACTAGATTCGTGCAGATTTAGTTTGACCTGATTCCAGTACCTGCTAGGTAGACTCCTGACTAGATTAGTCGCCTAGCTCTTAACCTGTCTTATCCGTCGGATAGCGTAAGGAGCGCGGTTCCACTCGAGCGACGGTCTGCAACCCTGGTTCTTGTTTGGTTTAAGGGTTGTGGATCTGCTTCAGAGTAGTTTATGCAATCCTTGCCATTTTCTAGCGGCATAATTAATAGACTCTTGTCCCCCTGACCATTCTTTCTAGGAGTTATCCTAGTCTAGCCAGCTAGGACTGATAGTTGACCTATGTATCGGGATTTGTGATTTTTGGATATATCTAAGGAATGAGTATCATGAAGAGTACGATCTCGGGATATCAATTTGATGGACTCACGTGGATTCTTGGATAGTGTTATTTCTTTTGATGATGCTCTAATTCAATCAGGACATGACTGTGGATTCTTGGATTTTGATTATCGCGAATATTTCGTAGAACGAAGAGAATATCGAGGGTATTATTATATGATTTTTACTCGACTTCCCAAGCACCCAAAACTTGGTTTGTTTGCTATATCTTGGTAGTGGTGAGACTTATTTGCTGATAGCTTGTGATCATTGATTCAACGGATTCTTGTGAGCTAGAGGGCCTAGCATTGTTTATAGTGATGATCTTGGTATTTGGTAATTGTGTTTCTTGACGTGATATTCACTCCATTGTGGATGGGAGACTTCTGATAGATTGATTCGGTGTATAGACCGACTTGATGATTAGAGCTGTAGGCTCCCTTGTATGCTTGATGGGATATTATAGTAGAGATTCTGATCTGGTACTTGACCTGATATCCATGCCATGATATGGGCAGATGGTTCATGTGACTGACAGATTTGACCTTGTCCTCGACATGGCTACTTGTATCCGTGCTATAAGTCCAGCTTACCCTTTGAGGTACTGGCCCTGATTTTGCATTGCGGTGCTCCTTGTCTACTGGCACTTGAGGTGCTACTTCCATGATTATATGGCCATACGATGCCATCTTGATATTCTAGCTTATTATATGATTACATGCACGAGTATCTGGTAGTTGGCCTATAGAATTAGCATGGTCAGGATTGCTTGCTTGCTTGTTGCATAACACTAAGGATGGATCACAACTGGGACTATAGGTGCCGAGGTTGATTCTTACTTAGTATTCTCGTACTGAGGTACGACATCTAGGAGGATGATCATGTGACCACGGTATGTGATTCCGGATAAATGTATGGTTAATCTAGGCAACTTAAACTGGTAAAAGCATTGAGAGGGAATGAAATCTCGAGATCGTGCAGTACTAGCCGCTTTCCAAACATCTAGTCATAGAGTGCAGGTTGGCTGCTACGGATAGTGTTACCGTCCGTATTAGAGGATGGCAGTATCCGGCTACTTTACTATACCTTATATACATGGCATGCTCAGCACGGTGGCCTTACGAGGGACCGGTAGTGACATGCAGAGCCCGGTGGTCTTACGAGGGATCGGTGCTCATCTAGTTTTGATATACTTGGCCCCGTCAGCTTGCTAGATCGGCAAGATCTGAGGATTCCTATATTGCATTGTTGGGGTAACCCAACCTCCACATAGACAGCCGTAGACAATTGAGTGGCCGCTTATTCACCTCAATTGTATGGATTGCTGCTTGCTAATCTGGCTGGCCCGTAACGCTGCCTCGGTGTGGTAATTCATTCCCTTGTTCTTGTTTGATATAGGGTGGATCACTGTCCCGTTGACAGATTACGAGTTCTGGTTGGCGATGCAGGTATTATTGGATGTTAGGAAGATTGTGATGATTATTGGTTATTTAGCTACATTAGATGTGGATTTTTATCGTGCGTTGGTACCGCATGATCCTTACCCTATTTTACTGTTTATATGTGCTATTCCTGTCATATTTTATCATGCTGGCTTTTCTTTGTCCGTCCTTGAGCCTTCCTTTCTGTACGGTTGGCTTGACCAACCCTGAATTGTTCCCAGATTACCTATGACTGACCCTGTGGATCTTTCAGACTCGACTTGGAGGATGTGCTTCAGTTCCCGACCATGCTAGGAACTGTGGGAAGGTATACTCATCTACATTATTATCTTGTACTGTAGATTTCCTGATTATCATATAAGTATTTCCTGCTTTCCATATGATTCTCTCTCTTGCTTAGTATTTCATTATTATTGCCTATGGATATGAGATCGAATTTAGGCCATAGAATGATTGCGTGCTAGGATACCCAGCAAGATTAACAGCCGTCATCGTCGTATAACGTATTCGTACCTTATACGGTGTAGCTGGCCGACGTCCGTCCCCGTATGTCGGTACTGGGGCGTGACAACTGTACCTTAAGAAACTGGGAACCAGAAAACAAATTGTTTCCAGACAGTATCGGAATTAGCATTTAGCATAATTAGTTATGGTAAATTATTAATATTATCTAGAGAAACCTTGGTATTACACTACTACTAAAAGGATATTAGTTTTATTAGCTTCATCAAAAGTAGGTCACAGCCCTAATTACAATTTTATGGTTTACTTATTATTAAAATAAAAAGTATTTTTGGATAAATTATTTTCATTGTCACAATTAAACACTAAATTGTCATGACCTTATTAATTAACTTAATGATAATTTCATTTAAAGAAATAACAAGTTTTATTATTTTATTATTAAAAATGTATTTTTCTTATATTTCTCACTTAGAGTTTCTCTAAAATATTTTATAGTTAAGCAATTGCTTTATTATAATTATTAGTAAATTTAGAGTCTAGATTATTTTTGTATTATTAATAAGTTAAATTAATTAGAATTATAGCAAATCTTAGACTGACAACTAAGACATGTTTCACTAATATTGGATTCAGTTCCGGACATTAGCTTGAGTATTTTCTTGTCGTCGCCTACAGCATCAGAAAACCAAGGCAAGTTTCATATTATTCAAATTCGTATTTTAGTTGATAGCTAAATGCATTGCATTATTAGGATTATATACTGTATCGACACTTGATTCACGGGATCCCTCTCGGACCCAGACTGATTGCTTGATTGACTCGGGGATTGGGGAGTAGTGTTAGCGTCTGTGACCAAATCCCAAGTTACTATTATTGACTCTCTCGCGCTAACCCCTATTGCACAGGGGGTTGAGCCGTATTGTATGCTAGCATTAGGCCCAATGTTAGTATACATATTGACTCTACCAGCCGGTCATAGCTTGGTACACACTCAAATCACTATTGAATCATTGTAGATTGCATCATTATTGCTCTTGTGATTTTATTGTTTCCTTGATTAATTGTTATTATTTAGAAAATATAATAATGCTTTAAGACTTCTCTTGCAACTTTTAATTATTTATTAGATACTGGATTGGATATATGTTTCTTGCTCCTCTCCTGACGGAAGACCAACATTTAAGATGAATGCGATGACGAGGAGGTGCCCTTTAATACCTATTACAGACCCGATTTGAGTTCCAAGGAGATAGCTGAACCCGATCAGGGAGCCCAGGATTTCTAGTGGAACTTGCAGTTTAGTTTCTTTGATCTAAAGTAGTAATAAAAGACTGATTGTAATAATTTGATTATTATCGTGGTTGTATGTTTTATTTCTTAGACAGACATTAGTTCTGGACTTAAATGTTTTAAATAAAAGTTTTGTTTAATTTCCGCATTTTAGAATGTTGTGCTTGAGTTACTACTTATTGATACAGCTTACTACCGCCGTCTCACAACGGTGTAGGCTGGGCATGATCCGACTGAACCCAGAATTTTGGGATCGTGTCGTGACAGTTTTCTTAGTTTGGTTTGATTTAGATTGGTTTGATTTAACTTTTAGTTTGATTTTGTTTTATCTTTTAGTTTAGTTTAACCTATTAGTTATTTTGTTATTATCTATATTATGGATAATAACAAAATATATATTAGTTAATATTTTTTTGTATATAATAATTTTATACTAAATAATAAATTTTGTTATTATCTGTATTAATTAATATACAAATTAATATATAAAAATAAATAGATATATGCGTTTATAAACAAATTAATTTGTATTTTTTGTATTAGTAACAAATTTCATATAAAAAATAAATATAGTGGTATAGATAATAACAAATTAATATACTAATCGGTATAGATAATAACAAACTAATATATTAGTATACAAATAAATATAAATAATAATACATTAATAACAAATTAACTAATATGTTAAACTGATATATTTTGTTATTATCATAGTATAGATAATAATTAAAATTTATTGTTTAATATAAAATTATTATATATAAAAAATATTAACTGATACATTTTGTTATTATCCATAGTATAGATAATAACAAAGTAAGTAATAGATTAATAAACTAAAAGATTAAACAAAATCAAATTAAAAGATAAATCAAAGAAATCTAAAACAAACCAAACTAAGAAACCGAAAAAAACCAAAAATAAAATAAAGTTTGGCGCCAGTTGCACTGGTGCCAGGATTGAGAATATATATATTTTAATCATTTTCCTTTGGCGCCGGTGTGACTGGGGCCTTTTTTTTTGACTGGCACCATTGTAACTAGCGCCCGATTTCGTTTATTATAAATATTCCAAAATTGTCCTGTTATATGCAAATTAGATAAACTTTTTTCCCTCCATATGAAATTTTCTATAATAAATTTAGACAAAAATATTCCTAAGTAATAAGTTTTCTCATTAGCACGAGGATATTATTGAAAAATTGACTTGATTTTGTTTTCTTTCCTTAGAAACACCAAACACTATAATGGAAAATAAAGGTATATTTCGTCTATAATTTTGGTATTTCCTAACACAGGAAAAAATTGATAGGAATTTCAATTTTCCAAAGGAATGGAGATAACAAAGAATCAATTTTCTTTCCTTTCTTGTGAACCAAACGAGGCCTTATAGTGTTATTCTACTTGTTCTTTTTCGTGGTGTGTCATGTTGTTGTTAGAGAAGAGTACGACCTCACCGCTGCCACACGGTGAGGCCGGACAATCCAATAATTTCTCCAATGGAGGTTTTTATCTTCCCTAATTCTATGGTATAAATCATTTTAGAATAAAAAAAATCTTCCAACATTGATTTATATTTCAATTTACATTCTATGTAGGATGAGAATTTCTATGAGGATTTTTACATCTAGAAACTCTCATATAAATTCTCTATGATCCCCACCTTTAAACTAAATTATTAAATACAATTTTCCAACTAATATTAGACAGCAAGATAGAAATTGAAAACCGTTGGAGAATAATTTTTTGGTTAATTTCAATTTGATACTCTCAACTATTCTAACTTTTTTAATTTGATACCCTAAATTGTAATATATATCAATCACTACCCTCAACTATTGAACAAGTCGATTGTTGGGAAAGAAACGCGGAAACCTTTCCCCAAACCGGAGAGTACCTGCGAGAGGACCGAGCAATACAACACACGAACCCAAAAATAGCCACACAAAAACAATCACGCAGACACAGAGAATTTTTGACGTGGAAACCCTAGCGGGAAAAACCACGGGACGATCGGAGTCCAACCCTGAGAAGCCTCCACTAATGGAATAGAAGAATTACACCCTCTACAAACTCCTCCCGATCCAAATCGGATCCCCACAACACTCAGAGATAAGAACAATGATTACAAGGCTACGAAGAGCGAGAACGACGAGTAAAGATTACCCGAAACACGATCTCCTTCGAAAACGACCTTCAATCCTCCGTCTTCTTCTCCGAAGTTGCAATGGCACTCTTGCCTCCTTCTCTCTCCAAAAGTTGTGTTACGTGCGATAATGAGTTAGGGTTGAGAAAACTCAATATATCTCCCTAATCCCGCAACCAACCTGGACCGTTAGATTAGATCCAATGATGAAAACTCATCCAGAAATCCGCTTCAGCCCCCGACGACACAGAGTTCAGCCAGAACTCTGTGTGGGGCAACCAGCACCTACTGGCCAAACCCTGGAACGGCCAGACCGAGTTCGGCCCGAACTCGCCATGGGACCGAGTTCGGCCCGAACTCGGATCCCCTGCTTCCAGCAGCTCCAGCAGCAGCAGCAGCAACTCCGTCGCCTACTTCCCGAGCTTCTCCGACATCGGACGGCGCTCGTCGCACTCCGGGGTCTTCTCCACATAGGTTGGGAACCCCTCCCACTCCAACAAATCTTCCCCTTCACAACTGTGGGGAGGACGTCGTCATCCCGACGACCTGCCTGCAGTACTCAAACTTCCCCATTGGTAGAATCTTCGTGAACATATCAGCTCCGTTGTCGTCTGTATGCACCTTCTCAAGCTCCGCGTCCTTCTTCTCAACCACATCGCGTATCCAATGATACCGGGTCTCGATGTGCTTGGATCGGCTATGAAACGTCTGATTCTTCATAAGGTGGATAGCACTCTGACTGTCACAAAGCAAAGTATACTGCTCTTGCTTCAGTCCCATTTCCTGCAACAGCTTCTTCATCCACAACAGCTCCTTGCAAGCCTCCGTCGCCGCAATGTATTCTGCCTCCGTCGTCGACAAGGCAACACACTTCTGCAACCGCGACTGCCACGATACTGCTCCTCCCGCAAACATCATCACGTAGCCCGAAGTCGATCGCCTCGTGTCTACATCTCCAGCCATATCAGCGTCGGTATACCCAACCAGCTTCGGCTCGTCACCACCAAAGGAAAGTCTCCAACCAGCAGTGCCCTGAAGATAACGTAGAATCCACTTGACCGCACTCCAATGTACCCTTCCAGGATTTGAAAGATACCTGCTAACCGTACCAACTGCATGAGCAATATCTGGCCTCGTACACACCATAGCATACATCAGGCTTCCCATAGCTGAGGCATATGGAACCCGCTCCATATCTTCCTTTTCGTCCTCGGTAGATGGACACTGTTCCTCAGTGAGCTTAAGTGAGCCGCGAGGGGGGGGAACTCACTTTCTTCGACCCGTCCATCCCGAAACGCTGAAGTACCCGGTGAATGTACTTCGTTTGGGACAAGTGTAGCAGCTTGGACTCTCTCTCTCGGCTGATCTCCATCCCAAGAATAGTCTTCGCTGCGCCCAAATCCTTCATAGAGAAGGCCGCGCCCAGTTGACGCTTCAACTCCGCTATCCTAGTGGCATTTCCGACCCACTAATAGCATATCATCAACATAGAGCAACAAAATGATGAAATCATCATCGGCAAAATACCTCACAAATGCACAATGATCCGACGTCGTCCGTACATAACCATGCTCCCCCATAAACGACTCGAACTTCCTGTACCACTGCCTCGGAGCTTGCTTCAGACCATACAAGCTCTTCCTCAACCGGCAGACCAAATGTGACTTGCCCTTCTCGCAGAATCCCTCTGGCTGCTCCATGTACAACTCCTCCTCAAGATCACCGTAGAGGAATGCCGTCTTCACGTCCATCTGCTCGACCTCCAAGTCGAAACTTGCTGCTAATGCTAGCACCACCCGGATAGACGAATGCTTGACGACAGGCGAAAAGATCTCATCATAATCCACGCCTTTCCGCTGACCGTAGCCCTTGACTACCAGCCTCACTTTGTATCGAGGGCGAGTAGCATCTTCCGTCTGCTTCACTCTGAACACCCATCGATTCTTCAAAGCCTTCTTGCCCTTTGGCAACCGCACCAGATCATAAGTGGAATTGGTGTGCAAGAAACTCATCTCCTCCTGCATAGCCACCATCCACTCCTGTCTGTGTTCGTCTTCTATAGCCTCTGCGAAACTTTCGGGCTCCCCTCCGTCAGTCAATAGCACATACTCATCCGGTGAGTATCTCGTAGATGGTCGACGATCCCTGTCACTCCTTCTCAGTGGAGCCACTGGTGCTGGCTGTATACCGACAGCCTCCGCCCCTTCAGGAACTACCTCTCCGGCATGCTCATCCTCCTGAGGGACACCCTGACCACCATCAGCAGGCTGATGATCAAGGTTGGGAGCAACTCCATGTACCGGCTCCCCCATAACTGGATCCTCTGCGATGTCCTCTGGAAACTGCTCGAAGCGAAATGACTCTAACTCAGGCAATTCCTCAGCCTCAGAAGGCGTCTCGGAATCCTGAGTGTTGGTCATGGTCTGATCCTCGACGAACACCACGTCCCTGCTTCTGTAGAGCTTTTCTTCCACTGGGTCGTAGAGTCTATAGCCAAACTCATCCCGACCATAGCCGACAAAGACGCATCGCCTCGTCTTCGGCTCAAGTTTGGTCCTCTCGTCCTTCGGTACATGCACGAAGGCTTTACAACCAAACGCCCGCAGGTGATTGTATGACGGCTCTTTGTCGTACCATACTTTGTCAGGCACATCACCCTGCAAAGGAGCACTAGGAGACAAATTAATAATATAAGCAGCTGTGAGAAGAGCCTCACCCCAATAACTGTCCGACAAGTTTGCTTCTGACAGTAAACACCGCACCCTCTCCATCAGTGTCCTGTTCATGCGCTCCGCTACACCATTGAGCTGAGGTGTCTTTGGCGGAGTCTTCTGGTGTCGTATCCCTTGCTCTCTGCAATACGCATCAAAGGGACCGATGTATTCGCCGCCATTGTCGGACCGAACACACAACAACTTCTTGCCCGTCTCCCTTTCAACAGAGGCCTGAAACTCCTTGAAAGTAGGCAGCACCTGATCTTTGGTCTTTAAGGCATAGACCCAAACCTTCCTGGAACAGTCATCAATAAAAGTCACAAAGTAAGAAGCACCACCAAGAGATTTTACCTTCATAGGACCTCAGACATCCGAGTGAATCAACTCGAGCAACGCCGGCTTCCTCGAACTTGGGTGACTTTGGAAAGACACCCTATTTTGCTTTCCAGCTAAACAGTGCGTGCAGTTCTCCAACTTTGTAGACTTGAGCCCCGGAATCACTTTCCTGTTCACCAAGTAGCTCATTCCCTTTTCGCTGATATGGCCGAGCCGCCTGTGCCACAACTCGGTAGACGCATCACTGACTGCGTTCACCTCCTGTGCCCCCTCTGCGCTCCCCTCCATATAGTAGAGACCGAACTTCTTGCTTCCTCTGGCAATCACCATCGAACCTCTGGAAAGTTTCTACTGACTATTCCCGAAGAGACTGAAGAATCCCTCGTCATCCAACCTTCCAACCGACACCAGGTTGAAACATATATCAGGGACATGACGAACATCCTTGAGAACAAGAACCGCACCCGTCTTCGTTCTCAAATGCACATCTCCAACGGCAACCGCCTTCGACACATCTCCGTTGCCCATCTTCAACACGCCACAGTCTCCTGTCGTGTAAGTGGCAAACAGTGCCCTATTGTGAGATACATGTGCTGAAGCCCCTGAGTCCACCAGCCAAGAATTATCATCGCAGGCGAGGTTAGTAATGACCTCATCACCTACGACGATCACATCGCCTCCATGTACCGAGGCCGCCGCTGTAGTGTTCTCTTCTTGCTTCCCCTTGTCGCCCTTCTTCTCTCTCTTCCAAGCGAAACAGTTCCGCTTGATATGGCCCTTCTTACCGCAATGGTAACACTCTGAGTCCTCGTAACGACCCTTGGACTTCCCCCTGCTCTTGTCTCTGCCACCACCTGGACCCCTGCTTTTGCCCCTTCCGCGGCTCTCTGAAACAAGTGCCTCTGAGTGGTGGGATGTGGATGAAGTGCCCTGAGAACGTCTCCGCATCTCTTCATTCAACACCCCGCTCTTGGCAAACTCCAGACTGACCACGCCCTCTGGAGCAGAAGCGATCATAGATACTCGTACGGTCTCCCACGAGTCTGGCAATGTACACAGCAGCCATAGTCCTTGAACTTCGTTGTCGAACTTGACTCCCATAGAAGATAGCTGGTCAACCACGCCCTGGAAATCACTCAAGTGATCCGTAATAGACGCCCCATCCTTGTACCGCAGACCCATCATCGTTCGGATCAGGAACAGCATGTTTACCCCGGTCTTCTTCGCGTACAAAGACTCCAGCTTATCCCACAATGTCTTCGCGTGCTCAATATTGGCAACGTGGTTATACACGTTCTCATCAACAAACTGCCGTATGTACCCACACACCTGTATATGCTCGAATGTCCAGTCCTCCTCGGATTTATCACTGGGCTTCTCGGATGCAAACACGGGTAGATGCAGCTTCTTGACAAATAGTAAATCCTTCATCTTGCTCCGCCAATAATGATAGTTTGTGCCATTAAGATTCACCATGCGCACCGGCTTCGCGTCCATCTCTCCTCTCTGGTTCCTCTGTCAACTCCTGACACCCTTTGAACCTGGCTCTGATACCACTCTGTTGGGAAAGAAACGCGGAAACCTTTCCCCAAACCGGAGAGTACCTGCGAGAGGACCGAGCAATACAACGCACGAACCCAAAAATAGCCACACAAAAACAATCACGTAGACACAGAGAATTTTTGACGTGGAAACCCTAGCGGGAAAAACCACGGGACGATCGGAGTCCAACCCTGAGAAGCCTCCACTAATGGAATAGAAGAATTACACCCTCTACAAACTCCTCCCGATCCAAATCGGATCCCCACAACACTCAGAGATAAGAACAATGATTACAAGGCTACGAAGAGCGAGAACGACGAGTAGAGATTATCCGAAACACGATCTCCTTCGAAAACGACCTTCAATCCTCCGTCTTCTTCTCCGAAGTTGCAATGGCACTCTTGCCTCATTCTCTCTCCAAAAGTTGTGTTATGTGCGATAATGAGTTAGGGTTGAGAAAACTCAATATATCTCCCTAATCCCGCAACCAACCTGGACCGTTGGATTAGATCCAATGATGAAAACTCATCCAGAAATCCGCTTCAGCCCCCGACGACACAGAGTTCGGCCAGAACTCTGTGTGGGGCAACCAGCACCTACTGGCCAAACCCTGGAACGGCCAGACCGAGTTCGGCCCGAACTCGCCATGGGACCGAGTTCGGCCCGAACTCGGATCCCCTGCTTCCAGCAGCTCCAGCAGCAGCAGCAGCAACTCCGTCGCCTACTTCCCGAGCTTCTCCGACATCGGACGGCGCTCGTCGCACTCCGGGGTCTTCTCCACATAGGTTGGGAACCCCTCCCACTCCAACATCGATACCCTTCGTCAGTCAAAGGTTAATTTTTCTGTTTTAACAAAAATAAATAATAATTTTGACAAAATTATCTCCATCCTCCCTCATGGAGGTATTTGAAGTGATCACGAATTAGAAAGGTATTTTTGTCATTTTGAATTTTTCTTTAACATTGTTAGGTATTAAGTAGTACAATTACATTTAAGATATAAGTTATCTAATGTTAAAGTTTGTGGTATCAAAGTTAAAAAATTTGAATAGGTAAGAGTATCAAGTTAAAATTTAGTCTATATTTTTTAATTGGAAACTCTGGTAACTAGAATAGAAAGAATAGAAAATTCTTATAGTACAATACAAACTACAAAGTATGATAGAAACTCAATTTCCCTTACAAAATAGCTTAAATGGAAACGGCAACCATAATAAGCAATCACAAACTCAGTATAAGATCTGGTTTGAGAATATAATTCCAAGCCGACTGACAAAAATCAAACTGGACAAGAGTTCTTTACTAAGTTACAGTTACTAAACAATTTTTGATTTTTATTTTAAATAAATAAGCATGAACAATTATGATAATTAAATATAAACGAATAAACATGATCTCAGTTGAAACCTTGTCATTTACTTTCCTACAAATATAATCGTTATTAATGTGTATAAGTTATTCAAAAATGTGGCATTGGCCTTGTGGTAACTTTGGAGCTCATCCATGTTGATTGAGCGATGCCTTTTGAAAGCGATGATTGAGCTTTGGAACGAAAGCGATAACTTATCAAAAAAGTCAGAATGGAAAGTAGAGAACAATTTTCACAGTCGACGTCAATTTGTTTCAACGAAAAATGGGCTTGAGCAAGTTCAGTTAGTTGAGGGTTCGCTTGGATTGAAGTTTAAGAGAGTTAAAGTGAGGAAAAATAAAAATCATGTTTGGCTTGATGGTGGAGATTTAGAAGGAAGAATTATAAATGGCTAAATGAGGGTTTGTTTAATCCTTCTTTTATCTATTTTTTCAACTCCAAATCGGAAGGTTGACGTCGGAATTGAAAATTTTTGTTTAAAAAATCATAAATCTTTATTTGTCATATAAAATTTTATAACTTTTGGCTCCATTTGTTTTGATTTCGTTAATGCTACTCGGTAGCTTCCTTATTTGTGAATACATTTTTAAAAATTTGAGCCAAAATTACAATAAAATTTAATTTTATAACATATCTAATAGGTGTTTTTGGTAACTACTATATTTTTATTAATCATCTCACTCAAAATCTCTAATTCAAGTAAGAGTTATTAAATACACCACACTTAACTATTCCTCTAATCTAAACAAGATTATATACATTGACTCTACTCTTTCACGTAATTTTCTTTCTGCTGGAAAATGTGAATGTATATTTGTTATAATAATAATATCAATTTTTTTCTGTCAACGAATCTATGAAAAGGTGTACTACGAATCTTTTCATTGGAAAAGGTGTACGAATCTATTTATTGGAAAGGTGTGCCCTTTCCATCGTGTCTCTTTATTTCTATAAATACACATGTGTTTGGAGCATTCAAGCATTCATTCAATTAATCCATATTGCATTAGTTAGTCTAAGAGAGAGAGACAACCAACGTTGCTTCGACGAGTTCCTACGGTGTGAAGTGCTGCTACCGAAGGAAAGAACCGTTGTATCCTGGGAGACTAATCGCCATTAAACCGTAAGCACCAGTGCGGGACGAATATTGTCTTAAGGACATTGAACCAAGTTCAAGGCTCGGTATAATTTATTTATTTATATTTTATTTTCAGAATCTAAATACAGAGTTGGAAATATTTCTAATAACACTTTCACTTAACCCCATCAATTCTGATTATTCCCCCCCCCCCCCCAATCCAAATGGCACCGGGAAGGGGGGGGGGGGGTGGGGGTGGGGGGGGGGGGGGATGGGGGTCCTCGTTGAAAATCCCTAGGAAACTCAGGTTTATAATAAAAATTCAATTTTTTTTACAAGCTATTGTTACCAAACAACATTGAACTTCTTTCCAATAGAAATGTAAATTATAAGGGCATATCTAAAGTTACTCAGGGCTAGTCCAAATATGATTTTGATTTATTTACAAGTTTGCCACTTGAAAAAATACTCAGGACTAGTCCAACTACAGGATATAAGTCTTTTTTTTCACTCTTTCTTCTTCCCTTCTCTCTCCCAAAATCCTAAATATTTTCTCTTCCAAATCTCTCTCAATTCATGTTCACTCCTAAATTTTATCTTCTAGTAACTAAAATTTGATTTACTATTCATTCTAGATATATTTTTTGAAGTTTTGAACCCATTTTAAACGAACTTCAAAAGTTCGTCTGTAGTCGCAACGGGGACAATGATGGACTGTCCAAATTTCTGACAGTCCTGATAGTGGATATGACTGCCAGAAAATTGGACAGTACTAAAATAGACTTGCTGGACAACAACTCCATTTTAGAACTGCCCAAATTTCTGGCAGTCCTGACAGTCCAAAAAAATTAATAGTCCTGGAAGAAAGTTTTTAATAATCATGGAAACATAAGTCACGTAAGGATTTTATATTTTTATATAATCATTAAGTTACTTTATAAATATTTTTAAATATATTTTCGAGATAAATAAATTACTCTATTTAAAAATAAATAAATTATCAACTCGATTAATTTTTTTAAATATATCTTATAGATAAGTGTCTTAATTTTGCTCATTTTAAAATAAACTTTCATATATACAATCTATAATCCATTTTAGGTATAAATCTTAGAGGTAAGTCTCTCAATTTGTTCATTTCAAAATAAACCTATTTTAGAGATAAGTCTCTCAATTTTAAATCTATTTTATAGTCTCCCAATTATCTATTCGGTTTAAAAAAAGTTCAAAATTTTAAATCTATCTTATAGATAAATCTCTCATTTTTTTTTATTTGAATATAAATCTCTATATCTACAAATCTATTTAAAAGATAAGTCTCTCAATTTTAAATTTATTTTAGAGTTCTAACCAATGTTTTTACATCATCTATATCTATAAAATAGGATACACAATATGAGACGTCAATATGAGCCACAAACACGGATACGACAATATGATACACAAAATGTACGACAATATGGATCGCAATATGATACAGTATTAATATTAACAAAGGGTTACAATCATATTGCACGGATG
>JANAVB010042620.1:8491258-8596711 GCA_029216955.1 Iris pallida | reverse complement strand
TTAGGATTCATAAAACAAACAAATAATGAACTTCAGAAATATATCCCCTTCTTAGGGCAAAGGATATTAAGAAAGTATGCCCCCTCTTTAGGGTCGGCCATACTTCACATCTTCGTTTTTACGAAGCTCTGTGTTTCACGCAAAAGGCATGACTCTCATGACTCTGCGTGATTTTTTATGTTGGTAGAAAATGTCCATGTTGAAATAGTCACGCAGCTTTCATGATAACTCTACGTGATTTTTTACATGTTGGCAGAGATGTCAATGTTGAATTATTCACGCAGCTTTCATGATAACTCTGCGTAATTTTTCACATGTTGGTAGAAATGTCCATATTGAAATAGTCACGCAGACTTCTGAGAGTCATCCTCTATAGATTAGTCTTGATCTGTCAGCGTGTTTTGTCATTTTCACTTAAATGTGATTCTGGCAATGATGCGTGACTTTCATCCTAACCTGTCTGGACTTTGCGTAAATTAATTACCTGCATGAATAAATCATGCAGCGTGTCTTGATAGTATATCTGTCTGAAGTCTGCGTGACTTTTGAAATTTCCTTAAAATACTGTAATACACGCATAGACATAGATTTTATTGAAACATGTCTGACCTTGTCTTTTTCTGTAGTGAACATCCGAAGCGAAGAAGCAGATTATAAGGGAACTTGAGTTTCTCATTTAAACATGATTTATTTCATGTGCAATTCCCTCAGTTTGATCTTCCAGAAGCCAGACTGTCATTGTTGGCAAATCAAGACCATACAACTTTACTCTGTTTGATGAATGGTCAACCCTTTCAGAGTCTTGATTTGGTGTCCCACAAAACCAGCATTTTTGTTCGGGGATGCCATAGCACAGAAATCACAACCAAAGGGCATCAGAGAGAAGGTGTGCTTCTACTTCGAAGGTGATGTAAAACAACCCATGTACTGGCCGAAGGTTTCCAGGGGCTTATCAATCATGAGATTTATGCATGCCAGCTATCCCAGAAAGATGTCCTGGCATTTAACCGAATATCAGCAGGCGAAGGCGAGCCGTATAATTTACAGAAAGGAGGGATTTTTCAGTGCCCCAGGAATCATGTATCAGTGTTTCGGGGTTTGAAGCCTGGATGCATACCACCTGAAGACTCGTCAATATTGATGCCATTCAGGATGCCCATTTTCATAAACGAATTCATGTCAAACAAGAATGCATTCTACCCTACCGATTCGACGCCAGGATGAACGGCTTAATGAATCAGGAGAATGTGAGATGGAGGACTTTGGTCCACTGGGCTTTGGAGAATTTTGAGACTGAGCTAAAGAAGATAAACCTTTATGATGCCGTCGTCAATTCATCCTACGGCTTCAGGCCCAACCCCTTCCTGTTCCTGGCCTTGGTTGAGAGGTATAACCACAGGACGGGGACATTTATGACTCCGAAAGGGGAGATGGGCTTTGTCCTTCATGAGATGGAATATATCTCACATCTGCCTTCAGGTTCGCTGTCATATGAGGAGTATGTGCCTACGACGGAAGAGCTGAACTTTCTGTCAGAGAAGAACCCAGAGATGGTGCATCTATTTGAAGATGATGTGCCATTTTGGCACATGTACTCTATATTACAAGAGTTCTAAAGATGAAGCTGGCAACCACATCCAGAAGTGGATGTCCTACCTTTTCATGAACCGTGAAAAGGATGAGAAGAAAATAAACGAGAAGAGATGGTACCAGATTAGCAACTTCAAGCCTCTCTGAGAGTGAAATCATTTATCTGCTGGAGAAATATGACTGCAAGGATTTCACGATCACTGAAGACTGGTACGAGTTTAAAGCTGGAACCACCTTCAGCTCATATGTAAGATAGAGTGGAAAGATTCTGTCAAGGAACGGTCATTTGGCCGATTCCTATCTCTGTGGTTAAGAAGATTCATCGTTCCTGGCTCCAGCTCTCTGGACAGGATACATAGAGGCGTTATCTTTACAGCGGTACGCCTTATGTATGGTTACAAGCTTGACTTATTATCAGCGATGACCTGTAGATTGAACGCAGGTCTTCGAAATTTTGTAACCAACATGCTATCTGATCAGAGGAGGATGACTGAAGAATTCCTATGGATAGAGATGCCCTTCACATATCTATATGGTGCTTCTCCTCCATCATGATGGTTTGATACCTCCAGGGGCAGGAGGGAGTAGCAGTCTTTTTCTGGAGAAGTACTCTGGAGAGACGTTCTGGAAGGTTCACACCCTTCCAGAATACATAAATATTCTGAATCGGACGTCACATTGGTCCATTCAATGTGTCCCTCCACCACTGGGCTATGAGAGCATGCCCTTAAATATGATACGGAGATATGGGAACAGGCTAGATGATGTAGCCTTTCAGTGGTTGCAGAGAATTCGGCCCTCTCATCTAGTATACCGTCATGAAGAAATGACGTATCTGGAGCCGTATCTACCAAGCCGATTTGTCAGGCAATTCGGATATGACCAACTTCACGTTGGGAACGCCACCACTTGCCTTTCTGCTCGTGGGGGGCTTATTGACGGAGCTCGAGCCTGGAGATACTTTGCGGCTAGAGATACAAAAGCTGTATTCTCTATGCCTAATCCTTTATCTAGCTCGGGACGAAGATGCTTTACACATATGCTCGCTTCTATGTTTCGTCGAGCACCTTCAAGCCGAGTTTCAATCTGAAGACCTTTGTTGCGGAGGATGACCCAGCTCCATCGAAGAGGTCGAAGAAGAGGACTGTTATTCAACAATTTCCTCCGGAACCCGAAGATGAGACAACGGAGGTTGAGCCCCTATACGAATTATTCCAGGAGGGAAATTTTCCTGATGAAGTTCTCCCTCCTATATTTGTATCCCTTTCTAAGAGGAAGAGTGATGAATCTGAGACCGTCTCCAAAAAGAGTACTAAGTCTCAGGCATCTAAGAAGAAGAAAGGGGTCTCAGTGACTGCTACTTCATCTTTAGGTGGCATCTCAGTTGACGAAGATGATGCCGCCGATAAAGACGAAGAGACTGATGAAGACGACGCTCCTTTGATAAGGAGGTCGAGAGGCAAGTATGTCAAGAAGTCCGTCAGCAAAATAAGGGCAATGAACTCCTAGAAACAATTATGAGTGGAGGAGTTTTGCCAGAAATCAATGAAGCGGCTTCTACTGAGAAAACAGAGGCTGATGATGTTCACCTTCCGGCAGCTTCAACTGAACATACTGAGGTAGAGTCTATTCAAGCTCAGGAAATGACTGCTCCTACAACAAGTGGAGTAGCTATTGAACCTTCAGAGACGAGGATGATCCCATTTGAGCATGGGACAGAGGGCGTCATTCAGGCACTGGATGACCAGATTGATTATTCTGAAGAGGAACCAGCCCTGGCGAAAGTTACGGAACAACAAAGTTCCAGAAACTCATGTTGAAGAAGACATTTCTTCGGCCAGAGACGATGAAGACGTGCAAACGTCCAAGCTACCAGCTGCTGATGACTTGTTGAAGAATGTTTGTACATACATCATTCTTCGAACTGATATTCCAGGGGAGACTGAACCGGCAGTCAATATTGAACTTCTATCGTCACTGTTCCTGAGATTCATCCATCTCAAGGAATAGATGAAGATGTGAACATCATGGACTCCGGATCAGAGACTCATCTTGAAGCCGAGGATGAAAAAGAATCTGAGGAAGAAGAAGAAGCTGAAGAAGGAGATGATTGGCATGCTGGCACTTCTACTCCTTATGATGAGGATAAAGTCAGAGGGAACAGAATTGAACTTAGCCCCGAATCTGCTCAATCTCCAGACAATGCTCCAGCACCCAGTAATTCTGGAGCTGGAAGCAGCCATATGAAGCAGGTGTCGGACACTATCATGGACCTACGAGAAGATGCCAGACTCCCTCAACATATCGAATATGAACCTCAGCCTGGTAGAACATTATTTCAAATTCTGTTTCTGCTGTTTCTTTTTCTTTATATGCTGATTATTTTTTTTTTCTTGACTGTAGGAACTGCTGCAGCAATGAGTTCGACTCATGCTCCGCTTATCCAGACTGATGCTGATGAAGGGAGTTCGCAGTTGCCAACTTCTCCAGTCGCACACACTTCCGTTCCCAGGATAGAGAACATTCAAGCTTCTTCTTCCATGATGACAGCGACTCCTGGATTTGAGACTGGACTAGCAAGAACTCTGGGAATGTATTCAGAGATCATTTACTCATATCTAGATACATACTCCAGACGTTTCTTGAAGGATGAAGCTATGTCCTTTTCTGATCTTCGTACTATGGTCAAGTTCCCGTTCATGGCGTTGCGACATACTGGTTGCGAATCTCAGTGCATCTTCTTCGAACATCTCCTGGATGAGTTGGAAATAACTATCCGAAAATACTGGAAGACTAAGAAAGAAGACATTCAATCTTTAACTGCGGCTGAGATCAGTCAACTAGAGCATGAAGCCCAGTCTCAACAAGCTACATTAGAAGCATTTCTTGCCTCTTCTTCTGAGAAATTAGTAGAAAAGGGCGAAGAAATATTATCTACTCGTCAAAGAGTAGAGCTTCTGGAGAAAGATAAAGCATCCAAAGCTGAAGAGCTGAAGAAATTGAAAGAGGAGTTGGCTCGCCTTCAAGAGCGAATTGCTGTCATAGAAACAGAGCAAGCTGAGGTTACTGCTGCTTATATTTCTGAAGCTGAACGATACGAACTCTTCAAAAGAGCGAGAGCAAATGCAGGCAGAACAATTTGAAGAAGTTAACCGTCTCCAAACTGCTATCATTATTTTTGATGAATAAAATGTCACAGTTGAAGCAGCTGAAAGAGTTCAGAAAGCTCATGAAGAGAAAATAAATGCTGTTCTTGATCGTATCAGGGAGTTAATAACTCCTAATAAGTGAATCTTTTTCATTTTCACTTGTATTCAATGTTTTGATTCTGAATGAAAACAAATGAGAATTCTTGACCTGATTTTTGGTTTTGCTGTTTTAGTAATGATATATTCATAGAAAATATGTTCAGAGGTAAATAATACATGACACATTTCCATAGAATAGAATATACAAACAAACTTTGTAATTCTATCAGATGATATTAAACCAGAAATGATCTAGAATTCAGACATAAAAATCTTTGAACTCAATTTTTTATAATCTTTGGACTCGAGAATCAAAAGACTAGATATCATTAAAACATGATACTGACACGGATGATGAACGATGAAAAATCGTAAATGTATGTGGGATGGACGGGAAAACGATAAATGATGGAATAAACGGATAAACTGTCGAAAACGAATGATAAAGAACAGATGAACCGTCAGATGATGATGAATGAACGGGTTAACCGTCGAATTATAATGAACGGGCAAACCTTCGGAGATTAATAAATGGGCGAACCGTCAGGCATTAATGAACGGACGAACCGTCAGGCATTAATGAACGGGCGAACCGTCGATTGAATGTGTCGCTTCATTATTTGAGGAACTTCCGCCTATAAATATAGCAGAAATCTGACAAGAATGAACACTTCTACTCTTCAACATAAAAATGTCGTCTGAAGAAGCATCCAAGAAGACTGAAATCGCCCCGAGGATTCAGAAGGGCACTGAAGAACGCCCTGCCGATCTAATTCAGCCGAAGGAGGTAGAAGCAGGCGAAGGTTCGTCTGCACCCAAGCCACCACGAGACATTCTGGATTTTCTGCTTGATCCAGGAAGGACTGAAGAAGAGGAAGCCATGAGGATGGCTGCTTGCAAATTCCTCGTGGTTCCAGCAAAAAGTTCTCAGCTCTTTTGCTGATCGCGTTTTCGAGAAGGACGTCAGTGGTCCACGTCCAAATGTAGATAAGGATGATAGTGATCTTTCTTAATCATGTACTATCATTCATGATTAAAATAAAATAAAATTTTATTTATAAACATGAACTTGTCTGATGATTTACAAACGTTTAAATTTATACATAATACTTTTTAAGAAATTTGCCATTAATAGGCATCATAACTTTCCGACCATCCAGTTCTGAGAGTTGATAAGCTCCATTTGAGAAAACTCTGCTCACAACATAGGGACCTTCCCACTTTGCGTCGAATTTGCCTTTGCTCATATGAGTCATAGTCATAGGATGTCTGACTGTTAGAACAAGTTCTCCTTTTTGATATGCTCGAACTCTACTTTTTTTAAAAGCTCTTGAAATTCTAGCTTGATAGAATTCGATATTCTGTTGAGCAGATAATCGCTTTTCATCCAAAGCTTCTAATTCCTGAAGTCGAAGACGATCATTATTCTCGGCGGTGAGTTCATTAGCGATTGCTATCCTTAAAGAAGGAATTTGAATCTCTAATGGAAGACAGCTTCGCAACCATACACCAGAGAGAAAGGTGTACATTTAGTAGCATTACGAACTGTAGTACGGTAAGCCCACAAGCATTCACCGAGTTTCTCACTCCAATTACGTTTGTTAGTGGAGACAAACTTCTTTAAGAGTTTGATGATGGTTTTATTGAAAGCTTCTGCTAATCCGTTAGCTGTCGATTATATGCTGTAGAGGCCACATTGTTGATCCGATGATCGTCACAGAATCGAGTAAATTTCTGACTGACGAATTGTGGTCCATTATCATGAATAATGCGTCGAGGAACACCAAATCTGTAGATGACATGATGCTTGATAAAGTTGATGACATTGGACGTTTTGACTTCGGATAAAGGAATGGCTTCGGCCCATTTGGAGAAATAATCGGTTATTGCGAGAATAAACCGATGACCTTTTGATGACGGTGGATTGATCGGGCCAATAATGTCCATGCCCCAAGCTTCGAAGGGCCATGATGCTGCCGTCGGATGAAGAAATTCGAGGGTTGATGAAAAATCTGCATGAATTTGACAAGCTTTACACTTCCTTGCATATTCGATGGCATCTGATACCATAGTGGGCCAATAATAACCCATACGTCGAATACGATCTTGAAGTTTTGGTCCAGGCTGATGTGCTCCACAAATTCCATCATGTGCTTCGCGAATAATTTGTTGAGCCTCATCACCGGCAACACATCAAGAAGTAGACCATCATAAGCTCGACGATATAAGGTTTTTGTAGTATGATTGTAATAGAATCTGAGTGATCGTCGTCTGATAGATGCTGCTGCCTCACTCGGATTATCTGGAAGAATATCATACAATACGAAATCTAAGAAAGGAAGTCTCCAATCTTTATCCGTTTTCTGAGTCTCAGCTGAATTACTGAAGATGAATTCCATGCTAGAATCAGATGAAGATGATAATGATTTACGACTAAATCCAAATCCTCTTGTTGCATTGACATCATGAGATGTTGATTCTTCAATGTCAACTGGAAGTCCTAAAGTTAGATTGTTTTCGAGATGAAATAATCTCGATTGCAGACAACAATCATTTGTTGACGTCTGATTGGAATAGCTAACACCGCGCAAGATTAGCAAGAGCATCAGCTTCTGTATTACATGCTCGCCTCACATGCTCAATGAAGAACTCTTCAAATGAAGAAGCCATATATATAGCCGATCTATGATAAGAACAAGATCTTGGTGGCGAACTTTATAAGTACCCCTTATCTGATTGACAATGAGTTTAGAATCTCCATATGCTTCCAATATTGAATATTCAGATGTTTAGTGAGTTGAAAAATAATAAGCAGTGCATTGTACTCAGCTACATTGTTTGAACATGGTTGATCGAGAGAATAAGCTCTTTGGATAGCAAGACCTTCTGGCGACACAAGAACGATTCCAACTCCAGCAACAATGTCGCCGTTAGGACCTATTCTTGAAGCTCCATCAAAGAATAGACGCCAAGTAGTCTTCTTCAACAATTTGGTTTGAATCTAGGACTTCATCTGGGATTTCATCATAGAGTTTTGAATTTTTTGGAATTGAATGAGCAGCCAGAAAATCAGCTAAAGCTTGTCCTTTGACTGATTTCTGAGGAATATAGTGCATATCATACTGAGCAAGTAGATTCCCGTTAGCCAATCGAGAATTCAAAACACTGGTTTCTTCATCATGACCCGTATAGGATTGATTCTGGAAATGACATGAATAGTCTGGCCAATGATATAATGTCGTGTCTTTTGGACAGCGAACATCAAGGCTAGACATTCTTTTTCAACCGGTGAATATCGAGGTTCAGCTCCGGTCATAGTACGACTGAGATAGTAAATGGCTTGTTCATGACCATTTTTATTCTTTTGAGCAAGCAATGCACCCAATGAATGACTCATTGCTCGGGTATATAGGAGAACGGTATTCCTGAGACAGGAGGTACCAATACGGGAGGGCTCATCAGATATTGTTTTATCATCGAATGCTTTCTGACATTCATCATTCCAGACAAAGAAACACCTTTCTTCATAAGTTTATTGAATGGTCTGCAGCGTCCTGAAAGATTAGAGATGAATCTCCTGATATAAGCGATCCTTCCTTGAAATCCTCGTAGCTCTTTTAAGGTACGTGGAGGACGCATCTCTTGGATGGCTTTGATCTTCTCGGGATCCACGTGTATACCTTTAGAGGTAATACGAAGCCGAGAAATTTGCCACTAGAGACGCCTAAGAAGGACTTAGTAGGGTTCATCTTTAATTGATGCTTACGCATTAGATCAAATATAGTCTTCAAATCTTGTGTGATCCTCTTTTGTCGACTTTTGACTGCAATATCATCAACATAGCATTCGACTGTTTTTCCAAATGTTCACGGAATATAGTGCTCATAGCTCGTTGATAAGTTGCTCCTGCATTCTTGAGACTGAATGGCATGACTGTATAACAGTATGTACCAATCGGTGTTCTGAAAGAAGTGTGCTTCTCGTCATCTGGAAACATTTTAATCTGATTATACCCAGAATACCCGTCCATGAATGACATCCGTTCAAACCCATAGGTATTATCGATCATCATCAGTAATTGGTAGAGGGAATTCGTCTTTAGGACATGCCGCATTGAGATCGCGGAAGTCTATGCATACTCTGATCTTGCCAGTCTTTTTAAGGACAGAAACTATATTAGCCACCCAATCGGGATGTTGTTCCTCTCTAATAAACCCAGAGGCCATTAGTTTATTGACTTCAGCTTCAATTGCATCCATAATGTCTGGACAAATCGTCGCTGTTATTGTTTGACCGGTTTAGCATTCGGCATGATATTGAGTTTATGAGTGGCGATTTGTGGATCAAGTCCTGGCATATCTTCATAACTCCAAGCGAAGACATCGATGTATTCACGAATAAGTTTGATCATGTCTTGTTATCAGTTTCTGAAAGACTTTCACTAATAATATTGGTTTGGGGGATCCCTCTTCACCAACATCTATTTGAACAAGTTTGTCTTCAGTCGGAGGTTCTTTTTGTTCGAATCGGAACTCCCATTGATTATCTAACTTTGGGCCCATTGTTCTGATTCAGGTGAGATTTCAAACTCGTCTTCGTCTTCATCACTTTCTTCAGAACGGTCAATGGAGACCATGTTGGAAGACAGAATGTTGCAGTGGAAGTCACCAACTTGTATCAGAATCTAAGAGGTAGCTAGAAGAATCAGATTCTTATCTTCGTCAGATTCGGGATCTTCATGAACAGTATTGATAAAAGGAGTAGGAGCAATATAACCCAATCCGCATTTTGTCCTCCCATATTTCAGAGGAGGAATTCGGACAGGCATTTTTCTTCCTTTTCCACTATTAGGCCAGTTCTGAAGTCATAGCCCATATTTTTAATAATGTCTTTAGATTGTGACTATAACGACGTAGTTGTAATCTTCCAGTATCATCGTTTTTGTCATCATCTTCAGGGTTAGAAGGATTCTGGGGCCCTTTGTAGAAGGATATTGGAATGTCTCCTGGCTTTCTGCTAGGAACCAAAAGTATGAAGATTGTACTGATTCTAGGGATACGTCTGTATGAACAGTTTGTACAACTCCTATGGTTATTGTGTTCAAGTCATCTAATGTGTAAATAACTATGAACATAATTACACACATCAATATACTGCAAAGATGGAGACTTTTCATTAAATTTAAAAGTAGCAGTATTTACATTGGAAGCTGAGCCTTAGAAATCTTAGCCAAATCAATACTAAAGGGGAGAAGAAGAACAGAGAAGTTTTGTTTCGATTAAGATCGATAACAAATGGCTCAGAAGAGGTGAGCTCCTTAAGCTTGAGATGGAAGAGTAGTCCGCCCTCCAACCGGGATTACCAGAGTATCCTGTTTCATATGTGAAGATACAGGAACTGTAGTACGCCCACTGACAGGAATGATCAGTGTATCTTGAGTAGACTGAGGTAATGGAGATCCCGTCCACTACTGGAATGATGAAAGAACCTTCTCCAGAGGGTTTGGGAGATTGTTGCTGAGTAGTTCGACCTTTAACAGGGATTATTAAAGTCTCACTTTGTGAATCCTCTTTCTCCATAGCTTGTATCACCCTTGTATACTCTTCTTTGTACATTCGGGAATCATTGAAATAAGCTTCAACCCCATGGAAAGGATTTATATCAGCAACTTCCTTTTGTACTCTTCCATTGCTGTCAATGTATTTAAAATACTGATGAAGAGTAGAAGGCACCACATTATTTTCATGAAGAAAGGGCCTCCCCAGAAGAAGATTATAGGATCCCACGATCTCGATCACATAGAAAGTGACTTTGGATCTGAAATCGCCTATCTGAAGTTTGAGATGAATCTTTCCCAAAGGCTCGCTTCGGCTTTGATTGAATCCCAGGATCGTAGTAACCGTCTTGGAAAGCTTGTGAAGAGGGATTTTTAGTTCATCCAACAGACTCTTTGGCATTATACTTATAGCAGACCCTGGATCAATGAGGATACGATCTATCTTCATCGTATCGATATAACCGGTGTAGTAGAGAGGCCGATCATGTCGATTATCTTCCAGTAGCATGTCATCGTGTAAAGGTGATATTTGGGATAATCTCCAATACACTGTTACAATGTAAGCAAGTGGCAGGTTCTTCACCTGGCTTCTTTAATTGTGCAAGACAAGAGTCATCCTGAAGAAGTGCTTCACTTAACGTCTCCCGAGTCTCTTTGGAAAGTCGTAGAAGTTCAAAGAAGACATTCTAGCTGGAGTATTAGCAAGTTGAGCTAAAATTCGAAGTTATAAGGCTTCTGAAGCCCAAGAGGAGGGGACTTCTTGATTGGTTTATCAAATCGAGCTTGTTGTTTGCCTTTCTCAAGAGCTGTGGGCTTGGAAAGCAGGTTCAACCGGTGCAGTGGAAGGAATAGGTGCTGGATGATTCTTCTTCAAGAGGAACATTAGAAGCATCTTTGTCAGCAGGAGGGATATCAGGAGTATCCTCAGGACTCTTGGAATAATCCTTTAGATAAGGTTTCCTGTTCGAGTAGCACCAGCAAGTGCTTCTTCCTTGTCTTTCGACTCCGTGTCAGGAGTAGATCCAAGAGTCATATGACATGACTTAATCTTTCCAGCCTTCTTGGACTTTCGGAAGTAGTCTTTTAAGAGGAGAGATTCAAATCTGCCACTAGATCAGGATGAATCCATATGATTTCTCCTGTTTCCATAGTGATTGGCACTAATCCTTCAGACTGTGAGGAGGAATATTCACTATGTCAAGAGTTGCCTTGGGAATAGGAACGATCCCGCTTTCAAGGAGTTGAGGAGGAAATCTCCGAATTGCATAGAGACGTTGGAGGACGGTCTTCTCTTTCGGAGTAAGAGAGATAGCTCCAGATTTAATCATTTCCTGGATCTTTCCTTTCAGTACATAGCATGTACGAATTGTGTGACCCAACATTCTGTGGTATGGACAGTATTAGGATGATCCGTCTTACCAGCTTCATCAGTTTCTTGATTTCAGGTAATTGTATTTTATTACCTTTCAGCAGACATTCAAAGATACCAAGGACATCATCGTCATCAAAAGAGTATTCTTCTTTGGGGAGGTGCTCTTGGTTGTTGAGTTGTAGAGGCAGGAGGAGTTTGAACAGTTGATGCATCTTTACTCTGAAGATTAACTTCAAGGGTTTCTTTTCCCTTGCGAGTATTGGATTTAGCATTATTGTTAGTATTTGACCTGTTTCTTTGGGAGTCATCTGCACTCCTAAGCCTTTGAAAGTTTCAGCACTAATTTCTGCGGCTTTGGCACTGACTATGAAGGAAGGCCAATCTTGAAATTGAGTAGATCCTGTCCACATGCTGATATTGGCAACAAATTTGATTTGCATGTGTTGATGGTGACAGCATCAGGAGTTCCAAGAGGCATCTTCAGAGCTTCTCTTCGAAACCGTTCAATGAAATCCTCTGTAGTTTTATTATTTTTCTGCTTGATTCTTATAAGAGCAGACATAGTCATGTCATTGAGCCCTTCATAGAACGTTCAAGAAACATTTGTTTGAAACCGGCAAATGAGGTAATACACCCATCCGGGAGACTTCTGTACCATTCATAAGCCGTTCCTTTGAGACATCCGACAAACACCGAGTAAGGAGGGCGTCACTTGGTTGCAGTTGGTCAGTCATCACTTCAAAGTGATTAATAAATTGACTCGAAAGTGGTTCCATCATAGAATGAGATAGTAGGAGGCTTGTATTTAGGAGGATACGATACTTGCTTCCATTCTATCGGATAAGGTTGCTTGATGCTAACCTTTGTAAACCATCCTTCTGTTGAATGCCTCAAATTGAGTTTGAGATTCCTCAATTCTTCAGTACAACTCTAGATTGTGGAGTTGTAGCTTGTAGAGAATAGTTGGGAGGAGGAACAGCAATAAGCATACCCCCAGCTCCGAGAGACTAGGATTTGGTTGAGCTTGTCCAGGAGTATTGGATTGTACTGCTGGAGGAACATGTACTGGACTTACACCAGTGTCAATTGGTATGGCATCTGGTACAGTCTGTCATTTTGCATTTGGGTTGCATGAGTTCATACATCGACTTCATAGTATCAGCCATGGATTTATTTGTTTCTAAAGAAGCAATTCTTTATTCTTGAGAGTCATGGAAGAAGAAGGTTCATCAGTATTCCCATCGACCATATAAGTCGTGACTGTACGGGATTATTGATGAACTGGTAGATGTTGTTGTTCTGAATCATTACTTTGTGTATCAAATCATTTGTAGGAGAACTACCCCCAGTAGGAAGAGGTGGGAAGTTAGATTCTCCAAGAATTCAGAATCATCTTCAGAAATCAAAGTCCTTTGATTAGAGCAAGGACTCTTGATCTGGTACCTCTGTATACTCCATCTGGACTATCAGTTCTACCCCCAGTATCTCGAGAGGTCATGTTGACAGAAGCAAACAGAGGTTCGTCTTCATCAGCATGGGCTCACACTAATCCGATTGAAGACAGATTGACATTTAGTTTGACATCTGCATTGCATTGTGACTCTCGGTTGGAAGTCACATTCATGATCAACATGGTCCTGATCCATTGTTGACATCTGCATTGAATTATGACTCTTGGCTGGAAGTCACATTCAGCATGATCCATTGACACAGAATTATTCCTTCTCTTCTGTTGAAGGTGTTCTCGTAAATTGTCTGTAAAGATTGAGGTACATCAAGAACATTCTTTGTGTATTTTTAGGAATATATTTCCGGTTCTTGGGTCTTGATGGCTCTTGATTATATATAGAGTGATTAATATGAGCCACATAATTTCTAGCATACTCTGCATCTGGATCTCTTGCTCTTTTCCCGTTTGGTATGGTTTTTTGACATCAGAAGTACTTTCCAAACGGATTTGATTAAGTTTTGTTCTTAGATCAGTTGGAGGTAAACATTGATTTTTGATACTTGGAGTTTCCTTCCATTGATCTGGATATTTGCAGAGAAGGAAGAGTTGAACCACCCCTTGATTAGGAGTTGGTAACAGACCCTCTTTTATAGACAAATTCTGTGCCCAATTCGAAGAAGTCGTAGAAGAAGACATTAAGGAATGTTTCTTCTTAGACTTATCAAGTTTTGAGACATAGAATGTCCAGAAGGAAGAGTAGTCAAAAGACCATCTCCTTTTCTTTGACTAACAAAATTGTCAGTCAAAGCTGTTCCTGAAGTAAAGACTACAGGAGCAGAAGAAACAACTAAAGAGTTATTTCTTTTCGAGGGACTTTGTGTGGAGGAGTCTAGCAAGACCACCCCCAGTTCTAGTAGAACTTGGCACAGAAGAAGAGATAACTAAAGAGCTATTCTTCTTAGAGTATGCTGGTGACAATTTGGCTAAGGAGCCAGTATTGTCAGCGTAGAAAGTCTTGGCTAAAGAGCCAATTTTGGTACACACACTGAGTCAGAAAGAGTTGTCTTGGAAATACACGCTGAACAGTTTTGGCTAAGGAGCCAGTGTTAGCGTGACTTTTGAATTTAGAAATACACGCTGGGAAGATTTGGCTAAGGAGCCAGTGCTGTCAGCGTGACTATTGGGATTGAGATTACACGCTGGAACAGGCTTGGCTAAGGAGCCAGTGCTGCCAGCGTGACTTTTGACTTTGAGATTGCACGCTGGAACAGGCTTGACTAAGGAGCCAGTGCTGTCTGCGTGACTTTTGACTGCTGTCGTCTTCGAGCACACAAGAGTGTGCGTGCTTGAAGTAGAGTCCTTGCCAGTGTTAGGAGTAGACACTGTGGCAGAAACTTCACCCTTGGTTGCCAACAGATTCTTAGGGACATAGACAGATTGCCCCTTCGACTTGGCAGTAGTGATGGAGGCTGAAGTGGGCTTGCCACCCTTAGCCCTGTATTTTTTCGTAGGCGAGTTGATCGAATTGGATCGATATCACCTTCTTCGTCGAGCCGATTGACGAAGTGTCGCATTGAGTTGTTGTCATCTCAGAAGAGGAGATGGTTTTCCCCAGCAGAGTCGCCAATTTGTTTTCCATAAATAAATTCACTTTATTTATTGTGTTTCTGGGAAAATTACAACTGTAGGAATCCGATCTAGAAGACGATCGCTTTATCCCTTGGACTATGCGAAGAAGAAAAGCTCTTAAAATTTTAACAGCAAGTTAGATATCTATGTATCTGTACAATGAATGAGAAAAAACTCTATTTATAGAGTCAAAAATAACTGAAAAGATAACTGTCTTCACAGCCTGTGCATAGTTAAAAATTATGCAGGATTTAACATACGCAAGGTTATGAGCAGTTACTGGACGTGGCCTGTAACTGTTGGACACATGGCAATCATGCATGAGTCGTGTGCAAGTTACAGGATACGCAGGCGAGAGATCAGTGGCATGGCTGCCACGTACTCCAATTTGATGAAATCCACGCAGGCTTATTGAAGACGAAATCCACGCAGACTTGGGTCAGAAAGCTTCAAAATCCACGCAGACTTGGGGTAGGAAGCTTCAGAATCCACGCAGACTTAAGAAAAAAAAGCTTTAAAATCCATGCAGACTTGAGGAAGGAAACTTCAGAATCCATGCAAACTTGAGGCAAAAAGCTTCAAAATCCACGCAGACTTGAGGAAGGAACATATAAGTTCAAAATACATACAGACTTGAGCCAGAAGGCTCAAAATATACGCAAGATTGAGGCAGGACTGCCAGCTGTCTTGATTCGACGTGCCTCGACTGACACAAAATCTCTGACAGTGATTGCCTTGTCAGTCGTATTAAATGACAATAAGCTCTTTTGGTACGCCAACTTGACGAAGGCTGAGTCTTGCTGAAGAAGATTTCAAAAATCACGCAATAGTCGGCTGTGATCTCTCGAGTTCCGTGCATACGTGGCATACGAGGAGACATTCTTCGACTGTCGTGCTGTCAGTCATAATGACACTCTGACAAATGATGAGCTGTCTCCCAGCGTAACTTTTAAATATTGTCCTGATCAACTCAGCGTGACTTCTAAACTCTGTCTTGATCAACTCAGTGTGACTTTTGGACTTTGTCCTAATCAACTCAGCGTGACTTTCATTTTTAAGGCCTACAATATCAGATTCGATGAATTGGATTTCTTCTGAATCCGATGATTGCGAAGAGTTGGAAGAGAATTCTTCTTGTATATCATCATTAAACATGTGGGACAGATCATATCCCAACCCATGACGAGTTTTCTGGTAAAATGTATTACCACATAATGGTAATCGTCTACCCTTGCCTTGATTGAGACCTTGCATAGTCTTCAGATCATATCCTATATTCTGGATAATTTGATAGATTGTTAACTATATTTGTCAATTCGGATTCTTCTTTTATTTTTATCTCTCAGATTATCTGTCTGAGTGACAGGGATACTTCTGGCTAGGCCAAACACAATTTGGCGCTTATTTTTCTTATCAGACGGAATCACAAAATAAGATTCTTCATGACGTCTATAAGTTACACAAGCTTGCGATGAAGTGGCTACAGGAAGAAGATAAGGAGAAGATGTTAAGAACTTTTGAGCATATGGTCCAACATCGATATGAGGGAGAAAGGAATTTTCCTTATAGTCAATGTATAAGGTGTCTTCTGTGCTTATGTCATCTTTATATTGATGACCTTGATCGTCAGGAGATAAAGTCATTCTATCTATAAACTTGACAGCTATATACTCGAAAAGGAAATCTTCATTGATATCAAAAAGTACAGAATGATCAATATTTACATCATTTACAATTTGACTGCTACGCTTCGGATTAATCACTAATGGACAATCATCCGTCTTTTGCGTAGATTTGCCAAGATTGACAATCAATGGTGGTTCTGGATCATTCGTACAAGAAGTACGCCCTTTGACCTTGATCATAAAAGGTTGAACTTCGCTTTTAGCAGGAACATTTATTGATTCTTCAGATGAAGCTTGAGTTCTTCATTTAACTTTAATCATCAAAGGTTGATTGTTGACAGGTTGGGATTGGATTCGTCCTCTGACTATGATCTTCAAAGGTTGCTCTTCTGGCGGATCTTCATTAATAGACTGATCTTCAGTAGATGATTGATCTTCAGCTATGTCTGATATCTCTTTCACATGCTCTTGTTTGTAAAGCTTTGAATCAGAAAAATAGGCTTCGACACCCTTGAAAGGATTGATATCAGCAAACTCAGTCTTCATAACTCCTTTGGAATCCACGTACTTGAAACATTGATGGAGAGTTGAAGGCACAATGTTATGTTCATGAATCCACGGTCTTCCAAGAAGGATATTGTAGGATACGTCTGAGTTGATAACATAGAAGGTTACCATAGTTCGAAGATCACCAATCTGAATCTTCAGACGAATCTTCCCCAGTGGTTTACTCTTGCCAGAGTTAAAACTAACTATTATAGTACTAGTGTAAGTCAGATCACTAGTAGGAATCCTTAGTGGTCTTAGCATACTCTGAAGAATTATGCTAATTGAAGACCCAGGATCAATATAAATCCTGTCAATTTCAGTGGATCCGATATACCCAGTGTAGCACAGAGGCCTGTCATGCTTGTTATGCTTCAACAGCATATCTTCTTGTGTAAAGGTGATATTGGGAATTACTTCCATCACACTATGACATTGTGGACATGATATGGGTGTATTATCAGGACTCTTGAGCTGAGCCAAACATGAATCTGCTTGAAGTAAAGCTTCACTCAAAGTCTCCCTGCTTTCTTTGACAAATGAGACCACCATGCTGTCAGGAACCTCTCGCTCGAGCTCTACACGAAGGATGTCTAATTGAGCTCCGGGGCAAAGTTTTGGCTCAAAAAAAGAATCTGTTGACGGAGCACATCTACCATGCTGTCAGAAAAAATAGTAATGGTGAGAGACCCATCTGAGTAGGACGTACACTCTGATAATATCTCCTCCAACACTCAATCCCACTACTGATATCATTCTTGTAAAGGTAATTTCTCAGAGTATACGTCCTACTCAAGGATGTCCACTCGAGCTCCGGGGCAAAGGATTGACTCAGAGCGGATTTCTGGACAGAGATGACGAAGAAGATGGCTACCAAAGCTTATGTAAGTGCTACTTAATTTTATATTACTGTAATTAAAATCGATCATTGCATCGTATCAATAGGTGATTTTGTACATTAGTTACAAGTGCTACTTAGTTAAAGTTCAAGTGCTACTTAGTTGTGTCTTTCTCTCTATCTATCTCGCTATCAACGCTATAGTGTTGTTCCCCTCGTAATATGGAATGGTCTGATACCGATACTCTGAGTATCAGACCATTCCTATGTGTATCGGTATCGCAATCACAATACCGATACTCAAGTATCGCATTGATACTCAAGTATCACATCTGATAGTTCTCTCATTTATTTGTCAATTACTGTATTTCAGTTCTAGTTAGTTTTATGTGATTCACTGATAGTTCTCTCATTCATTTCAATCGCTCCGCTCCCCCTGTGAATATTGATTTTACCAGATGGCACCCATGACCCGAGGAGCGGCACATCGTTTGAGGGAAATAGTGAATGCTGAGGTGGCTCCTCCTACTGTTAAGGAGGAAGTGGCACCGGTAGCTAGTGAGACCGGGAGTTCTATTCATCTAGCACCGGTAGCTAGTGAGGCCGAAAGTTCTATTCATGCAGCACTTGCAAGGGACTACATCTCTCCTGCCGCCGTCGATCCCACTTATTCGAGGTGGTTGCGTGATCGTATCACTGAACGTTTGCGTTAGCTGCGTGGTTCTCATTAGCTATTAGTACTTATTTGTATTGGACTATTTGTATTGTGGCTTATTTTTGTATTAGACTATTTGTATTGCACTACATATATGAATTAGTACTGTGTCAATCTCTGGATTGTATTGGACTACGACATGGTGATCAGGACATAGTCCCTGCAGCCATTCGACTGGCGAGGCAGAAACTATGTAGCCGTAGATAAAGTTGACTGTCCTTCGACCCTCATCTCTCGGCAATGATGATACGACAAACTATCATTATATCTTATATAGTAGTAGATGATGTTTTAGTATTATTATGTGAGTTCATCTTGATTTTGTTACATTCTTCAGATACTAGATACTAGATTCGATAAGAACGTATACTACACCATATGTACAAAATATAGATGATTCACACTAATGTATGCTAGAATGAATTTTGGGTTGTGTTCTGAGCCATCCGTTCTCACACTTAAAACACATGAATTAGAACTGTTTGTCAATCTTTGTTTTTGTATTTTCGGCGAACCCAGGGATTGGATTCTGTATTTTATATTTTGGATTCTGTATTTTTGCTCCAGCTCCCGCTCCATTTGCATAAATCTATGGTACGACATGGTGATCAGGACATAGTCCCTGCAGCCATTCGACTGACGAGACAGAAACTATGTAGCCGTAGATAAAGTTGATTGTGTCCTTCGACCCTCATCCCTCGGCAATGATGATACGACAACCTATCATTAATATATAGTAGTAGATGATGTTTTAGTATTACATTATGTGAGTTCATCTTGATTCTGTTACATTCTTCAGATACTAGATACTAGATTCGATAAGAACGTATACTACACCATATGTACAGAACATAGATGATTCACACTAATGTACAGAACAAGGTTACTACATAGGAGGAAAGAGTTGGGAGGATTATGTCAAAACACACGGCTTAGAAAATTATGACATGTTAGTCTTCCGACACCGTGGTAGCATGGTTGTCACATTAAGGGTCTTTGGCAAGGTGACATGTTGTGAAAAGATATATCCTTATAGTTCTCCTACGGATGTTGAAGAAAACCTATGTACTTCCTCCAGGTCATGCCGCCGGCTGTGCTGCTTCCCCCCATCTTCCTGCCCACTTCTTCTCCCCCCCTCAGAACTATGAAGAGTGAGAAAGGAGAGGGGGGTCTTTGATTTTTGCGTTCATCATTAGAGGGAGCAACACTGGAAAAGTTGTGACGTTGATAGAATGAGAGAGGGAGAGGGGGAATGGAGGGAGGGAAGTGGCTGCATGCCTTTGGCTCATTCTGAGCCATCTTTCTCACACTTAAAACACATATGAATTAGTACTGTGTGTCAAATCTTTGTTTTTGTATTTTCGGCGAACCCAGGGATTAGATTCTGTATTATGTATTTTGACTTTGTAAGTATTTGGGAATATTCAGTTTTTTCGTTGAGGATACTAAGTTTGTACGTATTTGCGGATATTGATTTGGTTGTTGAGGATATTATATATTGACATTGTTCGTTGCGGATAGTATTTTTCTTTATATTTTTTGTATATTCTGGAATGTATGTGCGTGCCGGTGTTGAGTGTTCCATCGAGGGGGTCGGCGAACCCAGAGATTAGATTCTGTATTTTCTATTTTGTATTCTGTATTTTGGCTCAGGCTCCAGCTCCAGCATCATTTGCATTCTGGAACCTATTTTTTTTAATTTAGCGACATTTTTAGCGACGTTAGTATTCGTCGCTAAATATTAGCGACGTCAATAAATGTCGCTAAAAACGTCGCTAAAGGCCGACGTGGCAACACGTGGCACCAAATCTTATGTCAGCACGTGGTCGCCAAAAACGTCGCAATAGTGTCGCTAAACGGCGACCACACGATAACGTCGCCTTTTACGTCGTTGATTAGCGTCAAAGAACAAACGTCGCAAATAACGTCGCTAATTAGCGACGTTAATAACGTCGCCAAATGACGTTGCCCTAGCGACGTTTTGCGACGTTTTCTCGTTTAGCGACACGTTTTTTTCCGTCGTTCCTGAAACATCGCCCTAAACGTCGCTAAATTGATTTAGCGACGTTTTCGCTGAGGTTAGCGACGTATTGAGACGTCGCTAATCTGACAAATTTTTGTAGTGGTCGGGAGGCGGTGGAGAGGGGATCGGGAGGCGGTGGAGAGGGTGGCGGGAGGCGATGGAGAGGGGTGGAGACGGGATCGGAAGGCGGTGGAGAGGGGTGGAGAGGGTTGGGGTCCATGATTTTTTTTTTTTTTGTGAGAGCTCTCCTCCCGTGAGAGAGCAGAGAGACACGAGAGTGAGAGATGGGGGAGCAAGTTTTATTGGATTTTTTTAGTGGGTTGTGCATTTTTTAATTAGGTTTTTTGACTTATTATTATTATTATTATTATATATTATTATTATTATTATTATTATTTTAAATAAAATACTTATCGTATATGTTTTTTTTGTTATAACATATTATTTAACTTCCCACTTTTTACTTCCTATCTCAACCAAACACCCTTGTTCCCTACTAGGGAGACAAGAAAATACATGAATTCCAATCCTTCTTTCCTCCTTGAAAGTCTAAATCCAAATCCAAATTCACTTCATGTTTACCAAACAGCCCCTTATGCAGATCACAGTATTAACAAAATGGAATATGTTCTGGGCTTATTCCTTTGAATTAACATTTGTTACGCACAAGGATTTCTATATGATTTTATGGACATCAAATTAATGTCTAGCATCAGCTCCTTCGGAAGCTTAAAATTTATCTTTCTCTTTCTTGTTATGCTTCAAATTAACTACACGGTTGTATATACCTAATAATTACAAACAAAAACATACAAGAAAGAGGAAGATGCCAATATCAAAATCTCTACGTTACAAGTCCATATATAATGGTAACTAAGGACACTCTATTTCAGTTTTGAGGAATTTCTTTGCAGGTATTTGACTCGAACTTCAAAGTATCTTATTTGCTAGAAACTTATATCTACCTAGTTCTGTTGCAGAACTGACTGACTCTCTTTTTTTAATGTTTTTTTATTTATTTTCCCTTGGGTTATCTTTGAAAATATTTGAATGTGCATTGCAAACTTTTAGGCATAGTTTACTAATTATGACTATAGTCCTTGTTGGCTGTAGAACAGAAATTTTAAGCATCCAAACTTTGGTAAACTCCAACCAAAAGCATCAAATTTTACCAAATTTTTAAAAAAAACACCAAAACGCCCTTAGGAAGGGCATTTTCTATTTTTTAATATTTTTTATTTCTCTGTTAACTTCGTTAAATCCAAAAAAATAAAAAATAATAATAAAAAATAGAAAACGTCTTTACGAACGGCGTTTTCCTAAGGGCTTTTATTATTTTTATTTTTGTTGGTTAAACGAAGGAAACTGAAAGTAAAAAAAAGCAAAAAGGAAAGAAGGAATGTAAATATGTCAGTAATGCAACCATTCCATTATTATTAATATAACTAAATTAGAGGGAGAGCAAAGAAGGAAAAAAAAAATGAAGCATTAATTACACTCGACTGCAAATATGTCAATAATGCAACAATTCTATTATTAGTAAAATAACTAAAATAGAGGGAGTAAAGAAGGAAACAGAAAGAAAGAAAGCATTAATTACACTCGGCTGCAAATATGTTAATAAACAACCATTCTATTATTATTAATATAACTAAATTAGAGGGATCGTAAAGAAGGAAATATAAAAAAGGAAGCATTAATTACACTCGGCTGCAAATATGTTAATAATATAATCATCCCATTGTTATTAATATAACTAAATTAGAGGGTGAGCAAAGAAAGAAACAGAAAAAAAAAAAAGCATTAATTACACTCGTCTGCAAATAATGGTTGACATATTTGAATTCTTCTTTTCTTTTTTATTTTTACTTTTTTTATATTTTTTTGTTACTTTCTATTTGTCATTTAACAAAAAAAAATTCTAAAGTAAGGACGCTTTCTATTTTTATTATTTATTTATTTTTCCAGTTTAACATCGTTAACAAAAAAACGGAAGATAAAAAAATTAAAAATAACGTCCTTAAGAATGACGTTTTGGTGCTTTTTTCAGAATTTAGTAAAATTTGATGCTTTAGATGGAATTTACCAAAATTTGGATGCTCTGAATGAAAATTTCCGGCTGTAGAATTTTTTTTATGCTAAGCGTAGCTGTTACTAGGTGGTCACTTGGATCAAGATGTGTATTTGCCTATGTAGTTATTCTTTTGTTATATCTGGCCGAGTTGTGAACTATGTTATATTGTTTGATAGCACGAAGCAAAGTGTCCTGATCACATCAAGATGTAATGGCTGTTGATGGCAGATCTTGCTGTTATGTTGGGAAATGTGGAATAAGAATTGGCTAAATATCTTCGGTCAAAATTTTTTTCTTATTGTTGAAGCGGATCATATTTCTATAATTTGCAAGGTTCTAATATTCAAAAAAAAATAGTGCTGATCGGAACTTTATTTAGTTTATCCGTGGTAGTATACAATCGGATTACGCACCAATCATAATCTTTATATCGGAACTCTTTTTCTATTATATTTTTTCTGTATTATCCAGCGAGTTAGGTTACACCTACAACCCAAATGAAAACCACACGTTCCGGGGAGGCACATCATGATTTGCTTAACAACTAGCATCTGGAATGAATATTGCACCTGTCCCTGTGGATTCTATTGGAGTCACATGAGTAACAGGTTTTTTTTCTCTCTTTCAATTATACATATATGAAACACTGTGGTTATTATTTAATCAATTGTTCCATCTTGAAAAGTTTTATAGGAACCTTTCACCTTTGTAACCAAAGTTAGGTTAGATGAATTGATTGTTATATATATTTGTGTCAGATTAGCCTCACCTGGCTCACTTTAGTTTAGGCCCCCAGATCCAGCTGCCTCCCATTGAAGTTAAAAAGAAAGGGTAGGGAAAAAAGAGAGCACTTTGCCAAAGGAAAGTTGCATTGATTGATGTAAAAGGTCACATTGCATGCAATGTAGTAGTGGAGGGGGCGGAGACTCTCAGTATCCATATATAAACTGGCTATTCAACCAAATTATAAAGTGAAGAAGAAGAAAAAAAAAGTACAATGGGGAATTCAAATTGCCATATATAATTTGGATAAAATGTCAGAGAAAATTCTAGATCCTTGAATCCTGAGGGAAGTGGTTTCACCTGCAATGTGTATCAAGTATAAATTCTTGGGCCGCTGGTTGAAAAAAATGTTTTAGTGATGTTTGGTTTTCTTGACAAGTAAGTCCATCTAAAGGTGGAGATTTCTGCAGAGTTGTCTCATTCACGAATTGTATAGAAGAAAGAGATTCAAAATTGGTTATCTAAAAACCATTATATCTTTGGTATACTGTCGTCAGTATATTGTTCATATTGTTTTGGCTCAGTTTGAGTTTCGGTTCAGCTAGCAATTCTCTGTCGCCTTCGCCGTAACTTCTGTCGGCGTTTCGTAACGTCCAGATTGTCCTTCCACACCTCGAATCGAGGTTGAACTCCAACAATCAAAAGCACATAAATTATGCTAGCCTAGTGAGGCAACATTCATAGCTTTAAGGACTAATTATTGTTTAGATCCTAGATTTTATATCAGTTAAAAAATTTGAAACCTGAATTTTAATTTGAGCTTCTTCTCCTTTTTTTCTTTTCATTATACCCTCTTTTTAAATGTGTTCATTGTTGTCCTTTTATTATGCTTACAGTATAATAGAAAAATAAAATTCAAAATTCACTTTCCAATTGAATATGTTATGACTTAAACTTTAAATTGATATAAAATTCAAATCTAAACCTTAATTAGCCCTAACTCAAATCACTTCAAAGAGGGGTAATTGACAACAACCGAGCTTCATGGCTGGCGTAGTACCCATCCAGTTGAGTACGGCAGAACGACAGAACAGGAGGAGGGGGAGGTGGGGGAGGCGGCGGAGGACAGTAGAGCATGAAGGGAAAGGATGGGAGGGTTGGAGACGGCGATGGACAGTGGACGGTGGCTGACAAGTAGGAGGAGGAGTGAGATGCAGCAGCGGGCAGTGACTTGCGCGAATACACGAGTACTACTTGAGCCACCGCTCATCGCAAGCTAATTCGGAAATGAAAAAAGGCTACCAAAATGGGTACTTGTCTGATCAATCACACTGTTCAATAGTTCACTTTTTTTTCGGATTCCGAGGATGAGCCGGTCGATCCTAGCATAGTGAGGACCGACGACGACGAAGCCGCCTCCTCCTCGAGATAAAGATGTCTCCCAAAATGAACTGTTTATATAGAAAATCCTTAGCAAGTCGAACAACATTCATGACAGAAAGGAGGAAAACAAAATAGAGCATATGACATATTCTAAGGTGGTGTCTCTTCACATCATGACACAATTTAGCATCACACAAATATTATAATTGCAATACCACCACATATATACAATGCATAGACATAAACTACCAGGGAACATCTACCAAATTCCTACAATTAACTATCCTATATGTATGACTGACAGGATATATCTTACCAGAATCCATCAGTGAGTAGATCGAGGGAGAAAAATATTAAAAATATTTCTAATTAATTAACTGACATGAGCCTATGGTTGTTGGTGCTGTGTGTATATGTAATCCAAGTGGCCTTCAGACATGAGCCTTCTTTTCAGGCATTCCTCATCTCCATCTTTGCAGTACTCCAATCCCATCAGCTGCGAAATAATTAATTAATTAAAGATCATGGTCAAACTACTTATAATATTAATTATACGAGTAAAAGTAGGTCCACTTTCCCAAATCTCTGGAGCTACAAAATAAAACAAAAATTTATATGGACAATGTTCATTTTATGTATTTTTATAAGGTATATATTTGGATTTAAATGTGAGTTGCCAAGCTGTTTACAATTTATTACATTTTCCAAAAATAAAATTTATAATTTTTCTTTAAAATTAAGAAAAAAAATTAGTAACCCATTTTGAAAATATATCGACATTGTAAAAGCTTCCTTGGCAAACTCTTTCGTAAAGCACTTACAAATTGCTAAAACAGCAAATTTATTCTAAACTAAATTTTTGGAGATGGACTATTTGAAAATTTTCTTCCATTCAACAATACTAAGAGATATGTCCTGCAATTTAACATTAACAATACTAAGAGATATTGAGAAATGAAAAAGGACGGCTATCGGACTATACTCACATTCCAGGCCTCTTCTTCTTGCATCTCTCCAGAATGGTGCTGCAGTACTACTTGTGTTGGTCCATCCATCTTCACCATCTCCTCTCTTCCTACAACTACACAGGAATATATATGAGATGAAATGAATATGAGCAAATTAATGCAGGAGAGAGGAGAGAAGTATATATATGTACGCAGTACTCTGTTCTCGGTCAACAGCCTGCAGGAATGGAGTTCTGGCGCTTGTAGCGTTGAGGATGGAGATGGTGAAGACGAGGAGAAGAGAGAGGACAAGTTCGTTGAAGGGGAAGTTGAGCTTCATTAGCTTTAGTAAACCGGAGAGAGAGAGAGAGAGAGAGAGAGAGAGAGAGAGAGAGGGAGAGGAGAAGGTGGTGGAAAATGAGAGATATATAAATGCATGCACTGCACACACTTGAGCTCACATGAGAGTGAGAGAGCTATAAGAACTGTTTGGACGACGGAAGATCAAAGAATCGAGTTATGGAAGCATATTATTCTTTTCATTATTTAATAAAAGTTAAAAAAATAGTGTGTTCAATAAACATGCAATATAGCATATACAAAATTTTGTACATATCGTCAGATATCTTGAATAAAAAAAATAAAAATAAAAACATGCGAGAGAGCCAGCCAGGCCAGGCCAGGCCACAGAGGGAGAGGAGAATAAAACCCTCAACTCAAACTCTGATGGTGGAACCCACCTCCACTCTCACTACTGCTAAAATCAACCAGCACATATGATATGATGCACCCATATATGTCTGTCCATGCTCATGTCATGCCATCTCGAAGAAAAGCAGTACAGTGAACTAACCCACTTCATGATTTGCGCATGAAGGTCACTCACTTTAGGGCGAGCATTATTCGATTTTGGACCTAAAATTGAATCCAACCGAACTGAATAGACTCGGTTCGGTTTCTATTTTAAAATACTAAAAATTATTTGATTTCAATTATGGGTTTTGGTTTCGACCCAAATCAAAAATCTAATAAAACTTATACAATTATATAGATACCCTCAATTTATACATATTTATGATTAAAAATGTGTACATTTTGAACAACAATTCTATGTGTATGTTGAAGCCCAACTTTGATAATTTAACAATAGTCTAACTTTGTGCGCAACTTTAAAATTCAACACATTATGTGTGTGTAAAAATTATAGTTTTTAATATAATTTAAGCATGATTTTAACTTTGTGTCTGACCGTTAACCAATAGAAATTGTCCAACCGAATAAATCGTTTGGGACGGGAACGGCAGCGGCCAGTGGCGGTCACGGGACTGACCGTGGATTGCGCACGGTCGGGTCTGGCACGAGGTGCCGGCCGTCGGGACGGCAAGTCGCGGGTCTGACACGAAGGTCGGACACCGGTTGGGCACGAGACAGGCAGTCGCGGGGTCGCGCGGGTGAGAGGGTGGCGGACGTCAAGAGCTGGCCGCGCTGGTAGTTTGGTTGAGTGGTGGTAATGGGGAAATGGGTTGTGTGAGCGTTGAGTGGTGAGGGGTTGCGTATATTTGGTTTTTTTTTTTTCCTTTTTTTTTTTTCTTTTTTTATATTAGAAATGAGTTTGGGTTTAGAAATAGGTTGGACTAGGATCCAAAATAAAACACAACCCAATAATTTAAAATTGAAATTTACAAAAATAATTTAATTAGCCAACTAAATAATAACACTAATTCTAATAACTAAAAATTACACTAATAGAAATTTAACCTAAATTAATTAAAACCGAATTTGGGTCTTACACATATATTTCAACTATACTTGGTGGTTGTGATTATTATGTCTGATATTACTCAGATCAGATATTGATGACATGTCCACAGAAGAAACCTCCAGCAAAATTCGCGTTAAAATGCAAAGCACATCCATTAGGCTATATTTCAACTTTACATGGTGTTGATTATGCCTGATATTTACTCGGATTAGATAGTGATGAGACCATCCAATAGCTATAGCGAGAACAAACGACGCGTTGATTAAACCTGCACAGACTGAAGAAAAAAGAGAACAACATCCACGCCTATTACAAGAAGAAAGGTTAAGCTAAAGCCACACGTCTCTGGTTGTCCAGCAGTTGGCATGATTTATTACATATTGCACGATCCATAACCAAGCAACAAGCAACGGACATGGATGACAAACATGACAGACATCAAGTTCCTCCATCATCTCTACTAACATGACATTGACCACAAGGTTAAATTTGCGAGAGAGAAACCATACACTAAATATCCCCCCGTGTCCTTTGGGGGCTTCAAGCCATTCCACCACTTGTGGCTGTCCTGATGATCTGAAAAGAGCTGCCAGGCAGTAAGGAAAGAACTTGAATCAGCAGTAAAAATGTAGGGGTAGTGCATAACAGTCATCAAGCAAAACAATCTAACAAATGTCATGTAAAATATGTGATGTAGAAGTGCACTATGATAAATCCGAAGCACCCATGCTCACTTTGGACAAGTCTTTTTTTTTTCCCTTTCTCGAGGCGTGGGCACAAACCTAGGACCTCTCCATAACCCTCCCCAACTGCTAGGCCACCCCCTGGTGGTGACAGGAAGTCTTGAAAAACACAATCGGTTGGTTTGCGGAAAGGAAAGGAACAAAAATCAATCTTTGTTCTTTCCTTTCCTTTGGGAAATTTCCCATTTCCCATTTCCCAATACTTTTTCTTTCCGGTGTTTGGAAAGGTCCGGAAAATTGAAAGGAAAAGTGATAATTGGGGGTAGGAAAGTGAATACATGGGGTGAGTGGGGAACTATTTTCCCTCCTATCCTTTCCTTTCTCTAGGAATCAACTTCCCTTCATGCTCATTTCCTTTGGTATCCAAACATTGGAAATGAATTATTTTCCTTTCCCAAGGTCCTGATTCCGAGATCCAAACATGCACAACCTAACCAACCTTCTCACTCCAGTAGTTTTTGTATCTTACAACTCAATTTCCTCTCTTGACACAAACACAATGCATAATGCCATCGCTTTTCGGAATAATGGTTTCACTAATTCAATCGTTGAATGCCAACAGCTATTTGTTATAACGGAAACTTAAATAGTAACGACAACTTTTTATTGCAGATAAATTACAAAATATTATAAAGATAAAACATTGACAAATTGTTATTTATTCATTGCTCAGTAAATAATGGAATGCCAACTAGCAATTTGTTATGCAACGAAGTGAACAAACAAATAGCTGTTGGCATTCAATCGTAAATTGTTATTTATAGAGCAAACTAATTCAATCATTGAATGCCAACAGCTATTTTTCACTTTGTTGCATAATAAGTCCACTTTAGACGTTTGGTTAAAAAATAAGAAGTGGAAAAAAAGTGATTGAATTTCACTTCCTAAAAAAAATGCTGAAATCTCCGCGGATTGCAAGGGACAAATTTTCTTGCGGAACTGCAAGGGACAAATTCTTGCTGAACTGTGCGAAGAGCATGAGGACCACGTCGACGCCTCCGCTATTGAAGTAGCAGCAGAAGGTCTCGTGGAACAAACAATGATTTCTCCGCGGAATTGCAAGGGACAAATTTTCTTGCGGAACTGCAAAGGACAAATTTCTTGCTGAACTGTGCGGAAGAGCATGAGGACCACGTCGACGCCTCCGCTTTTCGGAATAATGATTTCACTAATTCAATCGTTGAATGCCAACAGCTATTTGTATAACGGAAACTTAAATAGTAACGACAACTTTTTATTGCAGATAAATTACAAAATATTATAAAGATAAAACATTGACAAATTGTTATTTATTCATTGCTCAGTAAATAATGGAATGCCAACTAGCAATTTGTTATGCAACGAAGTGAACAAACAAATAGCTGTTGGCATTCAATCGTAAATTGTTATTTATAGAGCAAACTAATTCAATCATTGAATGCCAACAGCTATTTGTTCACTTTGTTGCATAATAAGTCCACTTTAGACGTTTGGTTAAAAAATAAGAAGTGGAAAAAAAGTGATTGAATTTCACTTCCTAAAAAAAAATGCTGAAATCTCCGCGGAATTGCAAGGGACAAATTTTCTTGCGGAACTGCAAGGGACAAATTTCTTGCTGAACTGTGCGGAAGAGCATGAGGACCACGTCGACGCCTCCGCTATTGAAGTAGCAGCAGAAGGTCTCGTGGAACCCTTCGCAGTTGAAGATCTGGGGTTCAGCAGCTCACCAACCGCGTCGAGAGATTCCAACCGACTTCTGGCATTCGAATCCCCGTGGATCCCTTTCCGGCCAGGTTCCTCGGTCGCACCACGGTTCTCGAACCCAGCCACTATAGATGTACTAATATCAGACAAAAATAAATTACATGTACTATTTAGACAAAAACTATAATTGAGCACAACCACTCAACAGACAACCTTTCCAAATTGGCAAAAAAGAAATATTAATCCAATTCAAATCGGATGTAGGACCAACATTGAGCAAAGCAGCCCCAGTGAACATCTGTGAAAAAGAACACATACGCGGATCGATCTCCATGTGGAATACATGATCTTTTGATAAGTTCATGTTTGGTGTTCTAGGTCTTACGCTGGAATCATTATGTAAGCATGATGTTATTATAAGTTGGATGGGTCTTACAAAGTTTTGTCAACTTCATCTCACCTATGCCAACATAAGAATCTCTGGACCTTCTCCAAATATAATAATTCTATGTTTTTTGTGCCTTCCCATATGCCCCTCAAAAGTGTGTTTTCATATGGGTGATGGGCCCCTGCAACTTACTTAATAGTGGTGCAAGTATCTGACTTTTCAAAGGTTCCTAATTCCCTAAGCCAGCCGAAATTATAGTCTCATTGTTGAACGATAGAAAAATAGTAATAGTACAATACAAAGCCCTATAATCGATTCTTAGTAGAAATTGAAGGAAACTTATTTGAATATTGTCGGGCAAAGATTACCAAGAACTATAAAAAAGCCATTTTAGCAGCAATGTGAATATGAAAGGGACACGCAGACTACATGACCTGTTTTTTTCCATAAACCCAAGTTCCTAAGAGCAAGAAAACAAATCCCCAATTAAAAAAATGCTCAAATTCTCCAGTGGTTGGCTACAAGTTATTTTTATTCATCCATATATTCCTTCACCAATGCACAAGAGTCCAAATGTATCATGCACAAATTAATAAGTTGGTAGCAGCAGTCATGGGATACTGAGGTTTTATCCAGAGTTTCATCCTCTGGAAGGATCTACATGAATTCTTATTTAATCTTAATCCTCGTGTTAGTTCCACAGTTCCACCTCTCCACATTTAGACGTTTGTGCTCTGCAAGCAGATTGCACCAAATTTGAGGCGCATCACTATAGCGATCCAGGCTTCGACTGCACCTGCATATAATAATAATAATAATAATAATAATAATAATAATGCTTTCATGTGCTCTAAAAACAAGTCACAATATTATTATTATGTACATGATTCAATGATGTTTATCATTATTTCAAACGAAAGTAACATGACATTACAATAAAACTCTGGATAAAACCTTCCCAAATAGGCAATCTGCTTTTATTGTAATGTCATGTTAGTTTCGTTTGAAATAATGATAAACATCGTTGAATCATGTACAGACTATAATAATATTTGTGACTTGTTTTTAGAGCACATGAAAGTATTACTATTATTATTATGCAGGTACAGTCGAAGCATGGATTGCTATAGTGTTGCGCCTCAAATGCTTGTGCAATCTGCTTGCAAAACACAAACGTCTAAATGTGGAGAGGTGGAACTGTGGAACTAACATGAGGATTAAGGATTAAATAAGAATTCATGTAGATCCTTCTAGAGGATGAAACTCTGGATAAAACCTCAGTAAATATCCCATGACTACTGCTACAAACTTATTAATTTGTGCATGATACATTTGGAACTCTTGTGCAATGGTGAAGGAATATATGAATAAAAATAACTTGTTATAGCCAACCACCGAGAATCTGACCATTTTTTTAACTGGGATTAGTTTTCTTGCTTTCAGGAACTTGGGTTTATGGAATGAAATGTTAAAAACATGTCATGTAGTCTACGTATCCCTTTCATATTCACATTTTTGCTAAAATGAATTTCTTATAGTTCTTGGTAATCTTTGCGCCCGACAATATTCAAATAATTTTCCTTCAATTTCTACTAAGAATCGATCATAGGGCTTTGTATTGTACTATTACTGCTTTTCTATCGTTCAACAATGAGACCATAATTTCGGCTGGCTTAGAGAATTAGGAACCTTTGAAAAGTCATAGATACTTGCACCACTATTGAGAAAGTTACATGGACCCATCACCCATACAAAACACACTTTTGAGAGGCACATGGAAAGACACAGAAAACATAGAATTATTATGTTTTCAAAAGGTCCAGAGATTCTTATGTTGGCATAGGTGAGGTGAAGTTGACGAAACTTTGTAAGACCCATCCAACTTATAATAACATCATGCTTACAAAAAGATCATGTATTCCACATGGAGATCGATCCACATATGTGTTCTTTTCCATAGATGTTCACTAGGGCATGTGCTTTGCTCAATGGTACTACATCTGATTTGAACAATATTTCTTTTTGCCTATTTGGGAAGGTTGTCTGTTAGTGGTTGTGCTCAATTATAGTTTTTGTCTAATACTAGTACATGTAATTTATTTTTTGTCTAATACTAGTACATCTATAGTGGCTGGGCTCGAAAACCATAGTGCGACCGAGGAACCTGGCTGGCAAGGGATCCATGGGAATTCGAATGCCGGAGGTCGGCTGGAACCTCTCGACGCGGTTGGTGAGCTGCTGAACCCCAGATCTTCAACTGCGACCCTTTCCGCGAGACCTTCTATTGCTACTTCAACAGCGGGGGTCGACTTGGTCCCCATGCTCTTCTGCGCAGTTCCGCAAGAAAATTTATCCTTGAAAATGTCGCTTGCAGTTCTGCGGAAATTTCATTTTTTTTCTAAGTGAAATTCAGTCACTTTTTTTTCACTTCCTATTTTTTAACCAAACGTCTAAAGTGTACTTATTATGCAACAAAGTGAACAAATAGTTGTTGCCATTCAACCGACTAACGGCCGACTAGCGATTTTTACAACCTTGTTCATGATGACATTATAAATTTATAATACAAATTAGGCCAGTTCTGATGATCCTAAAGCTGAACCCAATACCTTCACTTTTATGTAAAACCTAGGCCTCATTCGGTTAACGGAAAGGAAAAGAAATCAATTCTTTGCACTTTCCTTTCTTTGAAAAATTGCAAGTTCCATCAATTTTCAATTCCAGTGTTTCGAAAAGCCAAGAAAATTGGAAGGAAAAGTAAACCCTTAGAGGAGGAAAGTGAACCCCTGGGTCGGTGGGGAGAACCATTTCCCCATCAATTTTCTTTTCTTTGGGAATCATTTTACTTTCCTCCTCATTTACTTTGGCATCGAAACACAGGAAAAGAATGACTTTCCTTTCCAATGCCATAATTTCGCAAACCAAACGAGGCCCTATAGTACAAAAGAGAAATATGAATAAGCCAGTAATAGTCTCGCCTTCTCAATGTTTGCTCTATACCAGGAATCGCCTTCTCAATGTTTGCTCTATACCAGAAATGGTTCCTATGAACTGGCCATATAGTACAAAAGAGAAATATGGATAAGCCACTAATAGTCTCGCCTTCTCAGTGTTTGCTCTATACCAGAAATGGTTCCTATGAACTGCATCTGCTGCAATTTATAAATGCTATAGCCACGAAACATAGTACCCCTATGTGCTATTTGGTTCAAGTTTTAGAGGTTTGGGAATAGGTTTTGGATTTCTTATCCATGTTTGTCAAGTCTGGAATTGGAAATTGAGAGGGAACATGAGTTTTTGGTAAGTAAAACCCAGGCCCCTTGAGAATATTTTTGCTTTATTGGGAATATAGGTTGGGTGCATTGATTTTTTTTTTTGGATGGTAACACCCTCAATAACACCAACTGAATTTAGGTAATAGTAGCATCATGAAATTAATGAAAATGTGTAGCATTTATGGAAAACTAAACAAATTAAGATTCATATTCTTGTCTAAACTAAACATGGGAATAGAAGGAATACAAGACCAACTTAGGTAATAATAGCATCATGAAATTAATGAAAGGATAGGGTATTTATGGAAAACTAAACAAATTAAGATTCTTATTCCAGTTGGAAGGAATACAAAACCTCCACCCAAATGTCATCTTAAAGGCACAACCAAAGTCACAAACTAAAATGGGAGCCCATATCAACTTGGGTGGCATTGAGCTTTTAGGGGCGTTTGGATGAAGGTTTTGTATTACTAGGAATCAACTTCCCATTCCTTTTCCATGTGAAAGGAATTCAATATTTATATACCATGTTAGCTCGAAAAATTCAAATTTTCCATTCCCATGTTTGGTTTAGGCAGGAACATGAACATGAATCTTAATTTGTTTAGTTTTTATAAATACCCTTACATTAATTTCATTATGTTATTATTACATAAATTCAGTTGGTGTCATTATGGATATTGTCGTCCAAATTTTTTGTAATTAATGCACCGAGTCAACATTCTCAGGAAGCAAAAAAATTTCCAGGAGGCTTGGGTTTTACTTTCCTACATATGTGGGAATCTTAAGCCCCCAATATTCCCTCCCAATTTCACACTTAACAAACATGTGTAAGAAATCCAAAACTCATTCCAAGCCTCTAAAACTTGAACCAAATATCCCATTAAGTATCACTTATGGCTAGGGGTGAGAAACGGTTCGGTTCGGTTACCGAACCGAATATATAAAACAGAAATAACCGTAAACAAGGTTCTAGACGGCGATAGACGGGTGCGGGGCGGAGAGAGTCCGCCTACCGCATAGAAGGTCGGTACGTTTTGAACATTTTTTTTACTATTCTACTATTTTTTGCATAGTGTTCCATGCATAACTAAGCTGTAGAACAAAGATTTATAAAATTTTAGTTTTGTAAAAGTGAACCATAGGCTTATAATGTTTACAAAACTTTTTTGGCCAAAATATCTTGTCAGGTATTGCTCCGCCTAGGCACCCGCCTATGCTGACAGCCTCCGTTGGTCGCCTACTCCACCGCCTCCGAAAAGCAGTGCAGAGAGGAACCGCCTAACGCCTAGGCAGGCTAGGCGGCCGCCATTTAGAACACTGATCGTAAACCGTATTTCTCAAATGAGCCAATTTAAATAATAAATCTTCAACAACAAAAAATTTGACGTTGTTGTATTTATGAATTATTTCAATTACAGAGAATAGAAAATATTAGTATATATAGATTTAGGGTAAAGAGGGAGCGCTCAAAGAAGCGGCGATAATGCCAACAGAGAATGGAAGGAGAGGGTGCACTTAGAAAGGGCTAGCAAAAACATTAGTATATATAAATTGAGGGTGGATTGGTAAATTATGGCTTAATTGCACTTTGATACCCTCAACTATTCCGATTTTTCAACTTCATACCCTACTTTTTTACTCAACCACTACCTCAACTATATTTTTTTTTCAACTTCATACCTAAAAATTTAAAAATTCCAAAAATGCCTTATCCCTTCTCTCTCCCCTTCCCCTCCCCTCCCCCTCCCCTCCCCTCCCCCCCTCCCCCCCCCCACTCCACCACCCCCCTCCTCCCCACAGCCCCCCCCAGCCCCCCCCCCTCCCTCCTGCCCTGCCCCCCCTCCAGCCACCCTCCTCTCCCGCTTCCGGCCACCCCCCCTCCCACTTCCGGCCACCTCCCCCCCCCTCCCTCTTCCGTCCGCACTCCCCCAGCCCCCCTCCTCCCACGCTGTCGTGCCCTAGGAGGAGAGCGGGGGCGGGTGGCCGGAGCGGGGCAGGGGCGGGGGGGGGGGGGGGGGGTGGACGGAAGCGGAAGGGGGGGGAAGGCGGCCAGAAGCGGGAGGGAGGGGGGGTGCCGGAAGCAGGAAGGGGGTGGGGGGGTATTTTCAAGTTTGACCATGGGTATTTTCGTCCAAATTTTTTTCGGGTATCAACTTGTTACAAAAAAAGTTTAGGGTATCAAGTTGAAAACAGGAATAGTTGAGGGTATCAAAGTGTAATTAAGGCGTAAATTATTGCATCTAATTCGGTTTCTGTTCGTTACTCGGACCAAAACCGAACCGATTTTAAAATTTCAAATTTCCAAACCGAAAACCGAACCTATAACCCGAAAACCGAACCGATGGTCATATTTCGATTCGGTTCGGTTTTCGGTTTTCCAACCGTTATATGCTACCCCTACTCGTGGCCCTTGTGAGTATCAAAACACTACTTTCCCCTTAGACCAGCCCACAGGATGCCTAATAAATCATAAGAAACACGGACCCTCCAAAAGCAATGCCATGTCGTGTCGTAACGAACACGCGTATCCAAAATAGGTGACTACTCCGTGTCGCCATGTCTGAAACATGTCATGTGGAATCCGTGTCCATCCATTATAGTAATAATTATCCCTAACACAATTTTTTCAAATCCAATACAAAAGGTTACATGTGTTCTCAAGTTGTTATATATATATATATTATATATATATATATATATATATATATATATATAGAGGAGGGATCCGCATCCCCTCACTTTTGCATTTTCCATGTATCCCCACGATAACATCCATTGGATCTTGTTTAAGTCATCTAATCTTAACCATTGAAAAATCAACGATTAAGATTAGATGACTTAAAACAAATCCAACAGATGTTAAAAAGGGGATGCAAAAGTGAGGGGATGTTGATCCCTCCTCCTATATATATAATATATATATATATAATATATAATATATAATAGTCTACATGTACGTGTTTTACATGTATTTTAATTAGAAATCATAAGGTTAGTTTTCGTCTTTCCATCTTTTCCAGGTGACTATTCATGTGTTTGTGTTTTCTTTTTACAATGCCAAAAAATTCGAAGTACTAATTTTATTTTATTTTAATTTTCTTTGAAAATAATAACCTTTAAAAAATGGTAAGGACATAAAAAATTACCACCATTGGAAACATGAAAGTTGTATAGAAAAATAAAACTTCATAGCATTTAAACTTTATTTCTTTGACTCTTAAACATAAATGACATGCAAGTTGACAATAATGACATCATGTTTATAAAATACTCAAGGGCATTTTAGGAATATATATATATATATATATATATATATATATATATATATATATATATATATATATTATATATATATATATTCTCCAAACTCTCGTTGTTGTCCTTCACAAAACCCAAAAGTCAAATATCTCTAGTATTACTTATATTAATTGAATTTGGCATATTGTTGTTGTCTTTGCACTCTGAGTGTGTAAATTCCAATTCAACCAACAGTGTGCATCATTTATTTTTTTACTAACTCTGGTTTAAATTTAAGTCACAATAGAAATGTCACAGTGGAAATCAGTATTATTTAATTAATGTATAAATTTACGTCACAATAGAAATGTCACAGTAGAAATCAGTATTATTTAATTAATGTATAAATTTAAGTCACAATAGAAATGTCACAGTAGAAATCAGTATTATTTAATTAATGTATAAATTTACGTCACAATAGAAATCATTATTATTTCATTAACGGTTGGGGGACTGTGAGCAACATACAGGATCCGATGACGACGAAGACGAAGAAACCGAGCAATATCGGGCCGACGGGGTAGTCATTGCCTTTCTTGACGGCCGTCTCCGGGACGGAACCCCTCCTGGTAATGTTCTTCTGGAACTTGGCAGTCTTCCGGTCGGCAAGCCGCCTCGAAGTGGTCTGAGAGTAATGGAATGGAATGGATGGCAAATTTTCATTATGGGTTGCGGCAACAACAGTGAATTTACACAGACAATTGGGGAAAAAATATCAGGAACAGTTATGATAAATGTACACCAACAAAAAAAATTGAAATTAGGGTTTGGATCGGACTAGAAGAAAGAAAAGTAGCAAAATTGAGAATTCTAGTTCAATTAATTTCGAATAAAATATGGGAGGAAAAAAAATTGAAATTAGGGTTTGGATGGGTGAGAATATTTACCATTTTTAGTTTCCCTTTTTTTTTTTTCCTCCTTTTCGGTCTGCCCAATAGCTCTTCCTCCCGGGAAGAAAAACAATGAAAATGGATTTATTTATAAGAAAACAGCTGCCGCTTGGAAACGTCTAAACGGTGTGCGAAAGAAGAGACTGGGAACCGGTTGGGAACATGGGATTGGTGCTCCCATATTTCACAGGAAGGAAAAAAAAAAAAAAATCCACGGATGAGGTTCACGGATGAGGTCTTTCCAATAATAGTAGGCAAATATTTTTGGCCCACCCCTTTTTACTAAGGATCACCAACTTAAAATTTTAAAAAAATTATAAGTTTGCCATTTTGAAAACAGTAAAGGCCTCCAAGTCATGGCAATGTCTTCTTCCTCCATTCTCTTCTTCCTCTTTTCTCAATCTCCAAACCACTTTCTCAATCTCTACCTCCATTGTTCCCCACCCCCCTCCATTGTTGTCCCCACCTCCACCATTGGTGTCCCCCACCTCCAGTGACATTAGTCTTTCTCAATTTTTTCAAAAAATTCAACCTACAGTGACTGCAGGGACACCCTGCAGTCCTATTTGAAGAGAGGACTACGGGCAAGTCATGCAGTCCTATTTGGGTTTTCTTGTTTTCTATTTTCTTTTTGTTTTTGGTTTTATCCTCTTGGTGGCCCTTAGTAAACTTGTGAACTTTAGGTTGCCCTTAGTAAAAAAAAAAAGAAAGCATGGTTGCCCTTAGTAAAAAGAGGGTGGCCTTTAACATTTGTCTAATAGTATGACACATTCTTAGTCCTTGTTTGGATTCAAGAATTTGAGTTTGGGAAAAGAAAATGATTTCTTTCATGTGTTTGAAAGCCTAAAGGAAAGAATGATTCCCAATTGGCAAAAAATGGGGAAAAAGTGGTTCACCATCAATGTAAGAAATCGCTTTCCCTCCACTTTTCTGTATTTATTACAATTTTTTTGACTAAAATATCCCTGTTCAAAAATACTATTACCATTTTTTTCCCTAATACCTTCACAAAATTTCATACAGAGGAAAAAAGTATATCCAATTTGCATAGAACATGGTAATTTTGGAATATTTATAATAAATGGGATCTGGCGCCAGTGAATAAAATCAGGAGACAGTCACACTAGCGCCAAAGAAAAATAATTAAAATATATATATTCTCAATCCTGGCGTCAGTGCAGTTGGCACCAAACCCCATTTTTTTGGTATTTTCGATTTTGTAAAACCCATAAAATTGAAATTTATTTAATAATGGATTTTTACGATATTTAATTGTTTGTTATTATTATTATTATTATTATTATTATTATTATTATTATTATTATTATTATTATTATTATAATTATTATTATTATTAGTCGGTTAAATAGGAAAAATAATTTTAGTTATAAAAGATTAATTAAATCAAATTGATAATTATTATTGATTGATTTTAGCTAGGTATTAGAATTAAATTGCTAATTATTTAAAGCCTAATCCAAACCTATTTACCCATTTCCCTATCCAAATCCATTTATCCATTTTCCTATCCAAACCCAACTACCCGTTCAACCCACTCCCCCTAGTCACCCGACTATCCCGACTCATCACCCCCACTCTCGGATCTACAACTTCTCTCCCTCGTACGAACAAAAGAGAAACTTCCCCGAAGCTTTTTCACATAAGCTTCTCTCCCCAAACCTTCACAAAGCTCTCCCATCTCCTTCTACCTTCACCCTCTTCCAAATCCGCCCGCACCACGACGCTCCCAACCACGTGCCGCTCGATTTGACACCCCCTCTTGGGGCATTTTCAACGCGCCCGTCCGACCGACCGACCGATCGACCGACCGACAGACAGACCAGCCGTTCCCCTCCGCGCCAGCTGCACGACCTCCCACGCCAGCCACGTGACCCCCGCGCCAGCCCGCGCACCCGCGTGCTCGGCGTTCGGCGACCTCCGTGCCCTTGTCCGGTACTTTCCCGGCTTTTCGGCGCTCCGAGCCCCTTCGTCCACCGACCCGAGTCCGAGACCTCCCCTCGGATCTCCTGCATCAAACTTCAGGTAGGTTCCCTAAACTTGCTGTGTATTTTTTCAGTTGAGAAAATCTTATGAATGTCCGACCAAAATGACAGAATGAACATCTGTCAGATTAGGATAGCTACTTTAGATATTAGAACCAAATTTTAATATAATAATTATACTGGTTTCTGTACCTTAAGAAACTGGGAACCATAAAATAAATTGTTTCCTGACAGTATAGGAATTAGCATGTTAGCATAATTAGTTATGGTAAATTATTAATATTATCTAGAGAAACCTTGGTATTACACTATTGCTAAAAGAATATTAGTTTTATTAGCTTCATCAAAAGTAGGTCACGGTGACAATTTTATGGTTTACTTATTATTAAAATAAAAAATATTTTTGGATAAATTACTTTCATTGTCACAATTAAACACTAAATTGTCATGACCTATTAATTAACTTAATGATAATTCCATTTAAAGAAATAACAAGTTTTATTATTTTATTATTAAAAATGTATTTTCCTTATACTTCTCGGTTAGAGTTTCTCTAAAATGTTTTATAGTTAAGCAATTGCTTTATTATAATTATTAGTAAATTTAGAGTCTAGATTATTTTTATATTACTAATAAGTTAAATTAATTAGAATTGTAGCAAATCTTAGATTAGCAACTAAGACATGTTTCACTAATGTAGGGTTTAGTTCCAGACATTAGCTTGAGTATTTTTCTGTCGTCACCTACAGCATCAGAAAACCAAGGTAAGTTTTATACTATTCAAATTCATATTTTACTTGATAATTAAATGCATTGCATTATTAGGATTATATGTTGTATCGACACTTCACTCACGGGATCCCTTTCGGACCCAAATCGATTGCTTGATTGACTGTTTGACTCGGGGATTGGGGAGTAGTGTTAGCGTCTGTGACCAAAGGCCAATTTACTATTATTGACTCTCTTACGCTAACCCCTATTGCACAGGGGTTGAGCCATACCATATGCTAGCATTAGGCCCAATGTTAGTATACATATTGACTCTACCAGCCGGTCAAAGATTGCTACACACTCAAATCACTATTGAATCATTGTAGATTGAATCATTATTGCTCTTGAGATTTTATTGTTTCCTTGATTCATTGTTATTACTTAGAAAATATAATAATGCTTTAAAACTGTTTCTTGCAACTTTTATTTATTTATTAGAATGTTGGATTGGATATATGTTTCTTGCTCATCTCTTGACGGAAGACCAATATTTTTAGGTGATTGTGATGACGATGAGGTGCCCTTTAGTACCTATTATGGATTCGATTTGAGTTCCGAAGAGATAGTTCAACCCGATCAGGGAGCCCAGGATTTCTAGTGGCACTTGCAGTTTAGTTTCTTTGATTTAAAGTTGTAATAAAAGATTAGTTGTAATAATTTGACTATTACCATGGTTGTATGTTTTATTTCTTAGACAGACATTAGTTCTGGATTTAAATGTTTTAAATAAAAGTTTTGTTTAATTTTCGCATTTTAGAATGTTGTGCTTGAGTTACTACTGATTGATACAGCTTACTGCCACCGTCTCACAACGGTGCAGGCTGGGCATCATCCGACTGGGCCCAGAATCTTGACATCGGATCGTGACATATTTTTAGTGGTGGCCCATGCAGTTCTATTATGCAAAATTGGTCTAGTCAACTTAGTTTAGACAAACATGCAGTCATGCACCTTGACTTAGGTCTAAGTATGACTTTAGGAAAACAGACTTTAGAAACAATTATAACACTTAGACTATTTGAGAAATTTCAACCCGTCACAATATATGACCGAAATTATCTATGAATATATCTATTTTTTGCATGCTTATAGCTTTGTAGGTTACCTTGCTTATGTTTACATCCTAAAACATTCCATAGGATGTCGAGAGGAAAGACAACCCATTTCGGTTCTGCCATTGAAGAGGGTTCATCCTCTGAGCAACCCCTACTCAAGCACATTTCGACCCTTATCCGTTGCAGCTTACTGATCGTCCTCATGCTGCACGAGCTTCCCGTACTGCTTATTTTCCTCAGTACATGCAGCATCACCTATTCCTCCCAAGAGCACACCACCACCTCCTGCCGATGTGAATCCTCCCCGTTGCTCCACTTGTGCCAGTGAACCCCATCGAGATCGTAGGCCTACTATGAGGAGTTCTTGAGTCCCAGAGGGCCCAAGCTGAAGCCAATCGCGAGCAGACCGCGATTATGAGAGAGGGCATGGAGAATGCACATAATGTGGCCATGACAGAACTAGATTCATCTCAGTCCGATCAGAGGCCTGCTAAGGTAAAAAAAGAATTTAAAAGTTTATGTTTCATTGGAGAAATTCAAGCCTGACAAGAAGCCTATTATCCAGAAAAAGGTTGGAACCATCGAAAACTTCAAGAAATTGGACCCACGCCCTTTCAAAGGAACAGAGGGCATCATCTACGCAGATGAATGGCTGGATGATATGGAGCAACTTCTCAGCGTCGCTCAACTCCCTACCGACCTCATGGTTGAGGTTGTCGCTCTTCAGCTTAGGGATTTGGCTAGCATTTGGTACAGAAATGAGCCAAGATTCTAGACTGGAGGAACCTCCTGGCGTTCCTTCAAGTAGCAATTCAAGCGAAAGTTCTTTTCGGAAGCCGTCCTAGAAGCTATGGGAAGGCAATTTCATGACCTGAAGCAGGGAGACCGTACTATCGAGGAGTATGCAGCTGAGTTCAACCAGCTCGACAGATTCGCCACCCGTCTGGTAGACGATCTAGGGGAGCGTGCCAAGAAATTCTGGCATGGTTTGCGAGAGGAGATCCGCACCTTGGTAGCCACAAATGGTGTGAAGACTTACGACAAGATGTTGGGGGTGACCCACGATATTGAGGCCAATTCGTCTGCCCGGCCCAAGAGGGAGCACCCACGGTCCAGCAGCAACAACCAGGACAACTCCAAGAGGCACAACAACAACAGCAACAATAGCAACAACATGCCATCTTACCCCCAGCGATCCCAACAGACAACAGCACCCAACAGAGTACCCCAGTACAATCAACCGAAGGCGCCCAACTGCACCTATTGCAAAAGGCCCGGTCACGCTGCAGAGATCTGCAGGAAGAAGTTGGGACATTGTCTTGCTTGTGGGTCTGCCACCCACCAAGTAAAGGACTGTCCAATGGCGTTCAATAAGACTAGAGCAGGACAGCAGAGAGGTCCACAATGTACCTAGCAACAGCACTACAAACCAGCACATGGCACGACAAGCTTTTGCCTTGGCCGTTGAGGAGCCAGAGACAGAACCAGAGGCTGCAGGATATGTCATTGCAGGTGCTATACTATTACATTCGCACCCGATATTAGCTTTATTTGATTCGGGGGCTCTCATAGCTTCATATCATCAAACTTCATTGCTGCATATCACTTAGATATATGATGTAGTAAGATAATTTGTAGAGTAATAACCGGAGGTGACCTATCCCAATCACGGAGACTTGCACCTGTCCTATCACTATTTCTGGTCATACCATCTTAGCACCCATTTTAGTAATACCTCTCCCTAACTACGATGTGTCACGACCCACACCCGAATATTCGGATACGTGTCGGACACATCCAACCTACGCTATGAGTCATAGCGTAGTAAGCTGTTCTAAACCTTTAATTAATTATCTTTAAATATTGTATTGAATCAGATTTATCGCAGCATCTATATCGAGATAAACTAGAAATAGGTCCAAAGGTGTCACTTAGTTACATTCCCAAAGTAAGAGTAAGCTAGAGACAAGTCCAGCAAAATAAATGTTAACTATTTATTACAAACCAAGTTCAAAAGCGAAAATGTAAGCTAAGTTATATGGTATTCTCCAGCAGGGACATCCTTTGGGATGTGGGCTAGCATCTCAGTGGCAGGTCCATAGTATGAATTGCAAAGCAACTCTTCCTCATTTAATTCACCTACAACGATACAATCAGGAAAGGAGCAAAGTACAACCCTACAACTTACAGTTACTGAAACATGGAAAAGGACAAATACGAAAATACATGGAAATAAGGAAATGACAACTAGTATTTGTAATTGCAACAAGAAATAACGGTTGCATATGACAAAATATATGAATTATGTAAAGTGATTTTGAAAAGCTAGTAGACATGTGATCGGCTATAATAGGAGAACTTGTAATATGTAAATAAAGACAACATGGGGGTATGGCATTGACTACATGTGCATGATGTGCAGTCAAGTTCGGATACATGTACTACACTACGGAATTTGATCACATGTTAACAAGACATTTCTTTAACCCATGCAAAGTGTAAGACGTGTAAGAGGAATACAACTTGAAACATATAAGGATAGTACCACTTGAAACATGTAAGAAAAGTACACTTGAGAAACACTAAATAAAACTTGAGATACTTGTAAAGAACAACTTGTAGGAAAAGTAAGAAACATGTAATGAAAGTCTAAAATACAAAATAGGAATCATGAACAGAAACGTAAAGTTTTAGTGTACTTGCCTTATTTTACCGAAAATTATCGTTGTTAAATGTTGATGTCCAAAATCCTCAAGCGGTACCAAGGTATAATGTTTCTTAGTTTAAAGGTTAAGTGCTATCTATATGTTGTGCTACTTACGGGGTCACGTTGTGCTATATATGGCACACTAGTCCTAATATTGAACATTAAGACTAATACAATATATAATACACATCAAAATTAAGTCTTACTAAGTTAAAATCATAAGTCATGGATTACTTATATTTTACAGGAATTTAATAATAATTAAAATATTTTATTTTAATTATTAATAAATAAAATATTTATGAAAAATGGGTCCAACAATGTTCATTTAAATAGTTAGAGGTCTCAAACTAACATGCTACTATTTCTCAAACTAACATGTTACTATTTTTTATTAGTCAAAATTAGGCAAAATAATGAAGGTATCAAGTTTGTAGAATTTTGGACATAAATTACTATTTATAGAATTATTTGAATCATAAATATTTTAAAAAATAATTATGTATAATTAATTGTTAACATAAACTAATTTTTAACATATCAAAACTAATGTATAATTAACATTTAAATATATAAAAATGATCTATACATGTATAAAAATGATCTACAGAAAATCTAATATTTGATTTTGAATTTTATTTAACTTTAAAGCACTGTTTATATTTACTAAAAATCAATATACATAAAATACATTAAATAGTACTTTCAGTTTTTAATTAATAGAAAATATAAATAATAATATTTAATGTTGAAAATTTACAAATAAATACTAAATATGAAAACACTAATTATTAGTATTTTTCTAACATTTATTAATAGTACTAAACGTGCATTAAAAATTAGAGTACACAATTTTCATAATTTTCTAATTACTGTTTTTAATTACTAAATAATATATTTAATGAATAATAATTCTGCAAAAATTATAAATGAATACTAACATTAAAATTACTATTTATCTTAAATTTTACATAGTATTAAAGTGTTGATAAGCATATAAAATACAAAACATATGATAAAAAATACAATTTTTGTATTATTAATAGTACACACACACACACACACACACCACACACATATATATATATATATATATATATATATATATATATTATATATATATATTATATATATATATATGCATACAAAGACACAGAGCCAAGGCTCAAACTCTGGATTCCTGACAGGGTCTTAACATAGCTGCTCTGTCTAATAGGTCAAATTTGGTTCTATGTTAGAAACAGAACCCAATAGTTTATATTTTATCCTAGACACTTATATATTAAAAAAATGCAAGGGAGGGCTCGAACTCTGGTCCGTGAGGATAGAGACCAAAGATGGGCCGATGGCCACTTGGCCAGGCTCAATTTCATATTTTAAAGGGTTTCTATATATATAAAGTATAACATGGGCTAGAAATCTCACCAGGGAAGAAGGTGGCGGGCGTGCGGTGTTGCTTGCACGGCCGTGGGGTTGGCATCGATTCTCGACTCGGCTTGACAGTTGTGGCTAGGAATTGGAACGGTGGATTCGACAAGGCTTTGCCGAGTGGGTGAGGTGAAAGAGGATGAAGAAGTGAGGATCAAACTCTACATATATATAAGGGATGGAAAGAAATGAAGGGATGGAAACGGATTTCAGTTTCAAAGAATAAAAAAGAGATCTCTTTCTTTTTCTCCTACGGTTTCTAAAGTAAGGGACTTCTACCATTCAACCACAACTTGCTTCATTCAATGGTTCACAAGATTGGTTATAGGTTGGATTTTCGTCATTTAATGTTAACGGAAAGAAATGAAGGGTTGAAACTGATTTCAGTTTCAAAGAATAATGGAGATCTCTCTCACTCTCCTACGGTTTCTAAAGTAAGAGACTTCTAGCATTCAACCACAACTTGCTTCATTCAATGGTTCACAAGCTTTTCAATTCTGTTGTTTTAACTTTCCATGCATTAGTTGTAAATAAGTTCCCCCCACATTCTATATTTCTCCATAGCATGCAATATATTTATTTACATCTCTAAACTTTTATTATAAGTAAAGATATTTATTTGCATAATTTAACCGAAATCCTAGTTCACTTTAATTACTAAATTTTAATTCTTTATTATCTACGAACAATAATTCTTATCTAATATTAATTACAGAAGTGCCCTTTACCATTTATAATTTATAATTAAACTATTTATCATATTTTATTCTATTTTATTTAAAAATAATTTAATAATAACAATATTAATAATTTGTATTAAATTTGTAAATCCTCAATTTATTCAAACAAAGAAAATATTAAGGAGTTACAAAACTTCCCTCCTTGAAAAAATTTTGTCCTCGAAATTTCCAAGGATTGGTACATATAATCATACCTGAAAAAGATAGGGTATTTCTCCTTCATCTCGTCCTCTCTCTCCCATGTCGACTCTTCAGGAGAGTGATGTCTCCATGCAACCCAAACTAGGGGTATAGCTTTGTTCCTAAGCCTCTTCTCCCTTCGGTCCAGAATCTTGACAGACTGCTCCGCATAAGTGAGTTTGGGTCCAACCTCAAACTCTGAATGGTCCAGTACATGACTGGGGTCTGTAATATATATCCTCAGTTGAGAAACATGGAAGACATTGTGAACACCTTCAGGTTTGGTGGCAATGCAACCCTGTAAGCCACCTCTCCAACTCTGCTAAGTATAGTAAAAGGTCCAATATATCTGGGGCTCAGCTTTCCCCCTCGACCAAATTTGATCGTCCCTCAAGTAGGAGATATTTTCATAAACACCATATCACCATCAGTGAATTCCAAGGGTCTTCGACTGTTATCGGTCCAATGCTTCTGTCTGTCTTGGGCAACCCTGAGTCTGTCTCTGATCATCTTGACCTTGTCTGCAACCTCTGTGATCATCTCTGGTCCAAGCATAACTCTCTCTCCAATATTGTTCCAAGAGAGCGGTGTCCTGCATCGTCGTCTATATAGTGCCTCGAACGGTGTCATCTCAATGCTAACTTGGTAGCTATTGTTGTATGAGAACTCTACCAAGTGCAGATGATCCTCCCATGATCCATCGAAGTCCAAAGCACAAGTCCTCAGAATGTCCTCCAAAGTTTGAATGGTCATTTCGAATTGTCCATCAGTTTGGGGATGGTACGTAGTGCTGAACTTCAACTGAGTACCAAGTCCTTCATGTAGGCTCTTCCAGAAGTACGAAGTGAATCGTTATCTCTGTCGAACACAATACTCACTGGAAATCCATGATTCGCACTATCTGTCTCATATATAGCTCTGCCAACTTCTCAGTTAAAAGTCCCACTTTGAAGGGAATGAAATGAGCTGATTTGGTTAGTCTATCGACTATAACCCAAATGGCATCCTTCCCTCCTTGGGAACGAGGAAGTCCTGAGACGAAGTCCATCGTGATATGTTCCTATTTCTATTCCGGAATGGGTAATGGTTGTAGCAGTCCAGCTGGTCTCTGTCTCTCCGCCTTCACCTGCTAGCAGACAAGGTATCAAAAAATGAATCTGGCAACGTCCTTATTCATACCGTACCACCAGACGTGTTCTCGCATGTCCTTGTACATCTTGTTAGCACCAAGATGTATAGAATACTACAACTAGTGAGCTTCTTGTATTATCTCCTCTCTCAAACTGCCTTTCGGTACGTACAATCTAGTGCCATGCCTCAATAATCCATCGTCAGCTATATTGAAATCATCTAGAAGTCCTGCATCTACTTCTGCTATGCGTTGACGAAGCCTAATATCAAGTAACTGAGTCTCCTTGATCTTCTCTATTAGGATGGACTGGATCTGTAAACTCATTATCTGCATCTCCGCTCTAGGTAGAATGATCTCTACACCGAGCTTCTCCAAATCTTCAGGAGATGTCTATCCATAGTCAGATACATAGACACCGAGTATATGCTAAGTGCATCCGCTACAACATTGGTCTTTCCAGGATGATACTGTAGGTCAATGTCAAAATCCTTCATCAACTATAGCCATCTCCGTTGCCTCATATTAAGCTCTTTCTGGGTAAACACATACTTCAAGCTCTTGTGGTCTGTGAAGATTTCCACACGCTCTTCATATAAATAGTGTTTCCACAACTTCAGAGTGAATATTACTGCTGCTAGTTCTAAGTCATGGATAGGATAGTTCTTCCCATGAGTCCGTAACTGCCTAGATGCATAAGTAATTACCTTTCCATTCTGCTGGAGAACGCATCACAACCCCTTCCCTGAGGCATCACTATAGATAGAAAATCCTCCGTTGCCCGAAGGTAATAACAACATTGGTGCGGTCGTCAGTCTTTTCTTCAGCTCCTCAGATGCTGCTTGGCATTCTTCTGTCCAGATGTACTCCTCATTCTTCCTTGTTAGCTTGGTCATAGGCTCAGCCACTTTGCAAAGTTCTTCACGAACTTTCTGTAGTAGCCAGCTAAGTCTAGAAAACTCCTGATCTTTGCAACTGATTTTGGAGTGGTCCACGTCTCTACTGCTATAATCTTCTTCGGGTCCACTGTAATACCTTCTCCTGTGACCACATGACCAAGAAACTCCACTTGGTCTAAGAAAAACTCTCACTTGGATAGCTTGCCGTATAATTCTCTTTCCTCAGAATTTCTAATACTATCCGTAGGTGCTCAACATGTTCTTCAGGAGTCTTCGAATAGATAAGTATGTCGTCAATGAATACTACGACAAACTTATCTTGATACTCATGGAAAACCTTGTTCATAAGGTTCATGAAGATGGCAGGTGCATTTGTGAGTCCGAAGGGCATAACTAGGAACTCATACTGCCTGAACTTGGTATTGAATGCAGCATTCAGAATGTCTTCAGCCCTCACCTTCACCTGGTGATATCCCGACCTCAGATCTATCTTTGAGAATACCTTTGCCCTATTCAACTGATTAAATAAATCGTCTATCTAAGGCAAAGGATATTTGTTCTTGATAGTAACATTGTTCAAGGCCCTATAGTCGATGAACATTCTAACTGTGCTATCCTTCTTGGGCACAAAAAGAACTGGTGCTCTCCATGGAGATGCTCCGATCTGATGAAGCCCTTGCTCAGCAACTCATCAATTTGATCCTTCATCTCCTTGGATTCCTTGGGTTCCCTCTATAGCAGCTTCGAGATTCCGATCTTGATCTTGGAATCAGATCTATAGAGAACTCCATATCTCTGTCAGGCAGAAGACCGGGAAGATCTTCTGGGAAAACATCCATGAATTCTGTGATGATAAGATGGGGAGGTACTTGCTCTTCAACTATAGCAGCAAAGTTGGTCTCGCCCATAATCTCTGGCATAGCTCTTCTCACTCTAAACACCTCCTTTTTCGAGGGACTAAACATAATACTGCCCCCCGAAACAATCTAAGACTGCATGTGAGTCACTAAGCCAGTCTATTCCCAGTACGACATCGTACCCGGGAAGAGGCATTACGAAGAATTGTGCCCTAAACTCTCTTCCAGCTAAGATGATAGGGCAGCTATACATATTACTAATAGATACTGCTCCCCCTCCAGTCATAACTCTACAATTTCTTTAGTAGGTCTAGTGATAAGGTTATGTCTATGAACAAACTCAAGCGACAGAAAACTATGTGAAGCGCTAGAATCAAATAATGCAGTAGCTGGATAAGAATGTAGTAAAATAAGACATGTGATGACATCAGCTACTAGCTTATGCTCTAGCTCCGGTACTATTTCTGATACTGGCTCTGGTATATCAATAGCCATAGCATAGGCTCTCCCTTAAGCCGCTTTCTCTGCTGCTTGCCCAAACCTCTGTTGTTGGGTCAGGAGCGGTGCTTTATCTAGGCAGAAAAACTAAAATAATAATCCTAAGTATATATACTACTGGTACTATGCTATGGTGATTCTTTTTAATCTAACAAGCCCACTAATTAACATTATATATCCTAAGTGTTATTAAGTTGACCTAACTGGACCACTACTAAAAATATGTCACGACCCGCACCCGAATATTCGGATACGTGTCGGACACATCCAGCCTATGCTATAAGTCATAGCGTAGTAAGTTATTCTAAACCTTTAATTATCTTTAAATATTGTATTGAATCAGATTTATCACAGCATCTATATCGAGATAAACTAGAAATAGGTCCAAAGGTGTCACTTAGTTACATTCCCAAAGTAAGAATAAACTGGAGACAAGCTCCAGCAAAATAAATGTTAACTATTTATTACAAACCAAGTTCAAAAGAAAAAAATGTAAGCTAAGCTATATGGTATTCTCCAGCAGGGACATCCTTTGGGATGTGGGCTAGCATCTCAGTGGCAGGTTCATAGTATGAATTGTAAAGCAACTCTTCCTCATTTAATTCACCTGCAACGATCCAATCAGGAAAGTAGCACAGTACAACCCTACAACTTACAGTTACTAAAATATGGAAAAGAACAAATATGGAAAGACATGGAAATAAGAAAATGATAACTAGAATTTTTAATTGCAACAAGAAATAACGGTTGCATATGACAAAAGATATGAATTATGTAAAGTAATTTTGAAAAGCTAGTAGACGTGTGATCGGCTATAATAGGAGAAGTTGTAATATGTAAATAAAGACAACATGGGGGTACGACATTGACTACACATACACGATGTACAGTCAAGCTCGGATACATGTACTACACTACGGACTTTGATCACATGTTAGCTAGACATTTCTCCAAACCATGCAAAGTGTAAGATGTGTAAGAGGAATACAACTTGAAACATATAAGGATAATACTACTTGAAACATGTAAGAAAAGTACACTTGAGAAACACTAAATAAAACTTGAGATGCTCGTAAAGAACAACTTGTAGGAAAAGTAAGAAACATGTAACGGAAGTCTAAAATACAAAATAGGAATCATGAATAGAAACGTAATGTTGTACTATATTTGCCTTGTTTTACCGAAAATGATCGTTGTTAAATGTTGATGTCCAAAATCCTCAAGTTGTAACAAGGTATAATATTTCTTAGTTTAAATGTTGAGTGCTATCTATGTGTTGTGCTACTTACGGGGTCATGTTTTGCTATACATGGCACACTAGTCCTAATATTAAACATTAAGACTAATACAATATTTAATACACATCAAAATTAAGTCTTACTAAGTTAAAATCACAAGTCATGGATTACTTATATTTTTAGGAATTTAATAATAATTAAAATATTTTATTTTAATTATTAATAAATAAAGTATTTATGAAAAAGGGGTCCGACAATATTCGTTTAAATAGTTAGAGGTCTCAAACTAAAATGCTACTATTTCTCAAACTAACATGCTACTATTTTTCATTAGTCAAAATTAGGCAAAATAATGATGTTATCAAGTTTGTAAAATTTTGAACAGAAATTACTATTTATAGAATTATTTGAATTAGAAACTATTTTAAAAAAATAATTATGTATAATTAATTGTTAACAGAAACTAATTTTTAACATATCAAAACTAACATATAATTAACATGTAAATATATATAAATGATCTACAGAAAATCTAATATTTGATTTTGAATTTTATTTAACTTTAAAGCACTGTTTAATATTTACTAAAAATTAATATACATAAAATACATTAAATAGTACTTTCAGTTTTAATTAATAGAAAATATAAATAATAATATTTAATGCTGGAAAATTTTCAAATAAATACTAAATATGAAAACACTAATTATCATAATTTTTCCAACATTTATTAATAGTACTAAACATGCATTAAAAATTAGAGTATACAATTTTCATAATTTTCTAATTACTATTTTTAATTACTAAATAATATATTTAATGAATAAATAATACTGCAAAAATTATAAATGAATACCAACATTAAAATTAATATTTATCTTATATTTACACAGTATAAAAGTGTTGATAAAAATATAAAATACAGAACATATGATAAAATAATACAATTTTTGTATTATTAACAGTATACACACACACACGCACACACACACACACACACACACACATATATACATACAAAAACACAAAGCCAGGGCTCTAACTCTGGATTCCTAGACAGAGTCTTAACATAGCTGCTCTGACCAATAGGTCAAATTTTGTTCTATGTCAGAAACAGAACCCAACAGTTTATATTTCATCCTAGAAACTATATATATTAAAAAATGCAAGGGGAGGGCTCGAACTATGGTCCGCGAGGATAGAGACTAAAAGATGGGCAGCTAGCCACTTGGCTAGGCTCAATTTCATGTTTATAAAGGGTTTCTATTATATATAAAGTATAACAGGGGCTAGAAATCTCACCGGGGAAGAAGGTGGCGGGCGTGCGGTGTTGCTTGCGCGGTCGTGTGGTTGGTGTCGGTTATCGATGAAGCTCGGCTTAACAGTTGTGGCTCAGAATTGGAAAGGTGGATTCGACAAGGCTTTGCCGAGTGGGTGAGGTGAAAGAGGATGAATAAGTGAGGATCAAACTCTACATATATAAAAGGGATGGAAAGAAATGAAAGGATGGAAACTGATTTTAGTTTCAAAGAATAATGGAGAGATCTCTCTCCCTCTCTCCCCTACGGTTTCCAAAGTAAGAGACTTCTACCATTCAACCAGAACTTGCTTCATTCAATGGTTCACAAACTTGGTTATCAGTTGGATTTTCGTCATTTAAACGGAAAGAAATGAAGGGATGGAAACTGATTTCAGTTTCAAAGAATAATGGAGATCTCTCTCTCTCTCTCTCTCTCTCTCTCCTCTCTCTCTCTCTCTCTCTCCTGCGGTTTCTAAGGTAAGAGACTTCTAGCATTCGACCACAACTTGCTTCATTCAATGGTTCACAAGCTTTTTAATTCTGTTGTTTTAACTTTCCATGCATTAGTTGCAAATAAGTTCCCCCTACATTCCATATTTATCCATAGCATGCAATATATTTATTTACATCTCTAAACTTTTATTATAAGTAAAGATATTTATTTGCATAATTTAACCAAAATCCTAGTTACTAAATTTTAATTCTTTATTATCTGCCAACAATAATTCTTATCTAATATTAATTACGGAACTGCCCTTTACCAATTTATAAATTTATAATTAAACTATTTATCATATTTTATTCTATTTTATTTAAAAATAATTTAATAATAACAATACTAATAATTTTTATTAAATTTGTAAATCCTTAATTTATTCAAACAAAGAAAATATGATGGAGTTACACGATGTAGTCTTGGGATTGGACTGGTTGAGTGAGCAGCATGCTCTGATAGATTGTCGTCGAGGTAGTGTCATCTTTAGTCCACCTAGAGGACCTAAGTTCGAGGTGGTTCGAGCCCCGTACAACATGGGGTCCATCACAGAAGAAACCGGACCCCCTCATCCCCTTATAGCAGAATTTCTAGACGTCTTCCCTGACAATCTTCCAGGATTACCCCGTGATCGAGACATGGAGTTCACTATCAACCTAGTACCTGGCTCTTCACCTATCTCACAATACTTTAACCGAGTCAATCCTAAGAAGGCCAAGGAGATGAAGGACCAGATCGACGAGCTTAAGGCTCAAGGATTTATTAGGAGTGGCGCTTCACCCTGGGGGACACCAGTCTTATTTGTGCCCAAGAAGGACGGAACTATCCGAATGTGCATAGATTACCGGGCGTTGAACAACATCACCATCAAGAATAATTATCCTCTACCCAGGATTGACGATCTTTTCGACCAGTTGAGCAGAGCGGGTGTTTTCGAAGATATATCTCAGATCCGGGTACCACCAAGTCAAAGTGCGGAAAAAAGACATTCCAAAGACAACATTTAACACAAAATATGATAATATGAGTTATTGGTCATGCCCTTTGGACTAACAAATATCCTACTAGTGTTCATGAACCTCATAAACAAGGTCTTCCATAAGTACCTGGACCAGTTTGTCATTGTCTTTATCGACGACATTCTGATCTATTCGAAGACCAAAGAAGAACATAAGCAGCACTTGCGAATAGTCTTGGAGACATTAAAGAAGGAGAAGCTATATGGTAAGTTGTCCAAGTGCGAGTTCTTCTTAGACAAGGTGGACTTTCTCGGCCTCGTTGTCACAGGAGAAGGCATATCAGTGGATCCCAAGAAGATAGCTACTGTAGAGACATGGATGACGCCCAGTTTAATTATAGAGATTAGAAGCTTCTTGTGTTTAGCTGGGTATTATAGGAAGTTCGTAAAGGACTTCACAAGGATTGCTGAGCCCATGACAAAGCTAGCAACAAGAATAAAGAATTCATCTAGACCGAAGCGTACCAGGCATCATTTGAAGAATTGAAGAAAAGGTTGACATCAGCCCTGATCTTGTCACTACCCTCAGGATCAGGTTGATTCTCCATCTATAGCGATGCTTCCGACAAAGGATTGGGATGTGTACTACAGCAGCATGGAAAAGTAATTGCTTACGCTTCGTGGCAGTTACGGACCCATGAGAAAAACTATCCGACGTATGACCTGGACCTGGCAGCGGTCATCTTCGCCTTGAAGCTCTGGAAGCACTACCTATACGGCAAAAGAGTAGAGATATACACAAACCACAAAAGTCTCAAGCATGTCTTTACACAAAAGAAGCTTAACATGCGCCAGAGGCGATGACTGGAGCTCATGAAGGATTTTGATGTCAACTTGTAGTACCATCCGAGTAAGGCTAACGTAGTTACTGATGCGCTTAGTCGGTACCCCGATGGCGATGTTTCTAACAAAGGATCGGCATTTGCTAGAAGGCGTGGAGAAGCTTGGGCTAGAGATTGTGTTACCAGAAGCAGTGATGATGAAGCTTGGGAAAGAAGCTACAGTACCAGGAGTTGACTCACCCATGATGCAGTTACAAGTAAAGTTTGGCCTAATCAACAGAGTCAAGGAGACTCAATTCTAGTATGAGACACTGTGCTAGCTGAGAAACCGAGTGCTAGCCGGAACACTTGAGGGTTTCTCAATAGTTGAAGATAGAGCATTAAGACGTAGTGCGAGACTTTGCGTGCCGACTGGTGAATTGAGGAACGAACTGATGCATGAGACATATCAGTCGCAACATTCCATCCATCTAGGAGAAAACAAAATATACAAAGACATGAGAGTACATGTGTGGTGGCTTGGAATGAAAAAAGACGTGACCGAATTCGTCTCTAAGTGCTTAATCTGCCAGCAGGTGAAGGCAGACCGTCAGAGGCCAGCAGGATTGCTACAGCCGCTTCACATTTCGGAGTGGAAATGGAAGCATATCACCACGGATTTCATAACGGGGTTACCTAGATCCCAAGGAGGGAAGGATGCAATCTGGGTAATTGTAGACAAACTGACCAAGTCTGTCCACTTTATTCCCTTTAAGGTTGGTTTATCCACCGATAGGTTAGCAGCTCTTTATATGCAGCATATCTACAGGATTTATGGAATTCCAGTCAGCATCGTATTAGACCGAGATAGCCGGTTTACCTCCCACTACTGGAAGAGTTTACAGAAAAGTTTGGGGTCTCAACTAAAGTTTAGTACCGCCTATCATCCACAGACCGATGGATAGTCAGAAAGGACTATTCAGACACTGGAGGATATGCTGAGATCATACGTCTTACAGTTTGGAGGATCTTGGGAAGATCACTTACACCTAGTCGAGTTATTTTATAAAACATCTACCAGGCCAGCATCCGCATGACACCATTTGAGGCACTGTATGGACGCCATTGTCGTACTCTACTAGCTTGGGACAACGTAGAAGATCGAGTTATGCTGGGGCCAGAGATGGTCACGGAGGCTGTAGAGAAAGTGAAGATGATTAGAGATACGTTGAAGATTGCACAGGACCGCAAAAAGCATTCGATATACAGTAAACGCCGAACACTGGAGTTCGAGGCAGGAGACAAAGTCTTCATCAGGATTTCCCCTACCAAAGGCACTTTCAGATTCGACAGAGCTAGGAAGCTTAGTCCCAAGTATATTGGTCCTTTCGAAGTGCTAAATAGGATTGGAGAAGTAGCATACAGAATGGCTCTTATTTCACCTAACCTTGAGGGCGTGCACAACTCTTCCACGTATCGCAATTGAGGCATTACGTATCAGACCCGAGTCATATTTTGGATCACTTAGAGTTGGAAATTGGGCCAAGTCTCACAGTACCGGAACAGCTGGTAAGGATCTTAGATCGCTGTAAAACCCCTAAATTTCTACTATTTTTAAAAATAAATTTGGTACTGATTTTTTTATTTTGTATTTGTACGTCGCGTAGTTGTATTGTACGTCACGCGCAAAATTTTGTTTTACGTAATTGCTCGACGAGTGCGAATATGTGCGAGCGTACATATTTTTAGAAAAACATTTTTCTATTTTTATAGTTTCAAAATAATATATATAATAATTATTCTTGCTATCTTACCAAAATTTTCTAAGTTTGTTATTTTAATTATTAAATCCATTCATTTATAACAGTTATTAATAATAAATAATATTCTTCGTGCATACATATATATTTCATAATATTTTATTAGTTTATTTTTAAATAATAATGTAATTTTGAAATTATAAATTAATAGAAAATTTGAAAGTGTATCTAAGTTATTATTTATGAAAATTTAAATTAAGATTTAATTATTTAATTTAGCTAAATTTTCTATGTATAAAATCTAATTGGATTTGGATTTGATTTGTTTTAAAACAAATGTGACAATTATCTAATGTGGTGTTTAAACAATCCTAATCCTTATCGAAATAGGGCTTCCACCTACTATATAAGGAGAGCCCCCTTATTCTCTTTTTCTTCATAAACTTCACCATCCAAATTCCTCCACCACAACCCAGGGTGTATGTGCATTGTGTCCGTGCGTCCATAGCCATGTCCGTGCACCGTGTCAGTGTCCACCCATTCTTATTCCATTATTGTTATATAATTTATCGTATCCGACACATCCCGAAGCATTAATTGTAGCTCCCCTTCTCGAAATTTTTTGAAATATTTTTATTTTATTTATTTGATTTAAATGGTGATTTTTAGACCTTTTGTAAATATTATTGAGTTAATTATTACCGTAAACGATTTTAGTCATGGTTAGGAATTTGAGTACAAGGCGACTAGGAATCGTGGCATGGATAGTGCAGTGGCGTGCTTTGACTAGTTTTTAGCCATGGTAGGGGAAGGCCGAGCCATCGCGTAATAGCCGATCCCCCCCCCACGTTCGGTTCCAGAGTATATACAAAAGTATATCGAGAAATTGAAACCAAACCCTACCCGTGCGACCACCCAGTGTCGACCCAGCCACCTCGGGCTTCCGCGCGCACCCTCGTCGCCGACGCCACCGCCGCGCGGGCCGGAGTCAGCCAGGGCCGCGCGTGCGCACACGCGCACGAACAGCGGGACACAGAAGCAGCGGCTGCAGATGCACCAGTTCGAGACGTGATTTCTCCGTCCTTACTCTGCCGTTTTACGAACCGATTGGTCAGGTACGTCGACAACCCTACCCTCTACAACCCCCTTCAAATAGTTTGAATTAATTCTCTTCGTACGCGATGGAAAATGAGTTCCAAAATCGAGAAAAATTTCGATTTTCGGGATTTAGAAATTGTCCCGAAATCCAAAGTTGGCGGTCGATTTACGACCAGGATATCGTGAAACTTGGAAAACCGCTTAAACAGCCTTGTAGGCAACATAACCGAGACCCTATTTTTAGTTTAATTTCTAGTTAGTTATTTTCTGTTAAAAATCAAATTGAAAATAAGGAAAAACTTGGCAAAAACTGTTTTAAAAATTAGAAATTCTTTCGATCCAACGTGCGTTCCGTCGATCAGGACAACATGGCCGTGAACCAAAAGCATCGAAAGGTGCGTAATGGTTTCGTGGACGTGTGAGCTTTGACGGAATTCAAATTGGTCGCGTGTGCGCGACGAATTTGATGCGTATCCGTCGAAATTCACCGTATCGGCCTCTGTGCAAAATTTTCAATTACTTTGTGCACGTTCGTCAGATCGAGACGAAACTTGTGCCAATACGACCGTATTATTTTTCTGGTCCTGTATGCCAAGTTTGGCCCAATTCTGAGACAGCTGATTGGATCGTTGTTTTGCAGGCCCTACGGTCCGATTCAATGGGTGATTTTGTGCATGGCCTGCCGAAATCCAACTTTGAACATATGATTGGGTTCGTATCATCAAAATGAATCCGTAGACATATAATTTGATGACTTTAGAGACCTTTGACTCTGGCATGCTTTTCGGCGCAAAGCGGGTCCAACGGCGGACACCGTTTTGACCCAAAATTATCGTTTTACCCCTGTGTCCAGAATTGGACTTAAGGACAAGCAATTCTAGCTAATTTGACTATTCTGAGAACATTGGTAATATTTATTTCAGCATTCGGAGACTTTTTACATGTGTTGACTTTATTGACTCATCTGATGTGGTTGTATTATCGGTTTCACCAGCTAAGGACCTCAAGCACGTTCACTTTCTGATTGCTTTCGATTCATAGTAGTCTTTTTATTTCATGTTTATACATATGTCTTGCTGTTTGTTGACACGCTCGTCACACGGAGTAGTCAGGAAGGGAAATATCTTAGTAGACATGTGGACTACCCAGAACTATCCCAATATGTCTAATCTTGACTGATAGCAGCTACACACGACACGTGCAGGGTGTCGTATTTATCCCTTAGCCGTTCACATGTCGAAAAGGATATTTCAAACCATATAGGTAGTTGTCTTTTATTTGTTTTCTTATTTTCTTTACAGCTTGCCGCGTCATCATTACTTTCTAGTTTTCATCTCTTATATGTTATTTTCATGTCTTGTTAATTCTATTGTGTTCTCGTATTGCCGTCGGTTTGTGTGCTTGTTCCATTCCTGACTGTAAACCAATATTTTTCAGGTTTAGCCGTGATCACTCTTAGCACTGGGAAGGCATGGGTAAGCTAAGGTCAACTTAGAAATAGATAGCCATTGTATCATTTTCATTAATTGTGAGAACTTTGTATTCTCTTTAATTTTAAATATTATAAATATTGTAATAAATTTAAAAATGTGAATGAGCAATAAAGTTTAATTTTTTGAGCATTTATTTTCTTGCGGGCTTGACAGCGTTCTACCGTCGACTCTGCGGCGTAGGCTGGCTTGGACACGTCTCGTATCCGAAAAACGGGTGCAGGTCGTAACAAGTTTTTGTGGTTGCCCATGCAGGTCAATTTTTGCAAAAGATTGCGAACTCGTGATGGTACTTAAGTTAGACGTACCATTACGAGCCTGCGCCTAGGAAATGCTCATTCACAATTAGGATTAAAATGATTTAGGAGGATAACTAGGATAAGGGTCCCTTATTAATTTGACTAATTAGATAGTTAAGATTGTCCGACAGACCATACGGTTTAGATAATGAATTATTAAATTCAGATAGCTTACTAGATCTCTATAGATACACTATTGCTTTTGATTTAACGTTATGGTCCAATGTGGAAATATTATTCACTTGGTAAGTTAGGCTTTCCTAGAATTACGGCTATAATCTTGATAACCTGTTCAATTTTTTTTTGCTCTATTAGATATAAACCTCATATCATAATTTAGAATTGCCTATTTAAATTCTATTTTGCTGTAAGGAATTGGTTTATAATTCCTGATTCTGTTATTTGTATACAAATCTCGAAGTAGATTGATTCAAGGCCTTCCCTCAACCATTTGAAATACGTATGAAATAAGGATTATGATGTTCTCACTCCCTTGTCTTTAATTATTTCCTTCTCGACCAATCTTTTACTTAAGGATTGAGACTTATAGGTAGATGTTTACGCTTTCTATCATAGCCAACTAGTTTGAATCTCTAGCAGCTCCTTGAAGTTCTTAGGAATATAGTTGGAATAATTTTAACGACTGCGATGGCCAGCCAGCAGCGTACTGACGAGGCACGACCCATAGAGTTGAATTATTTTAAGAAATCGTAGGTTATGGAACATTGCTAAAACTATATCTTTGTTGACCTCTTTTGAACTTGTGTCAATCTAAGGTAGAGTATCTGATAGCCTATCACTATTGAATCACGGAACCAAGGGTTTGCCACAGCCAGAGTATACGGGCGAGGCACAATTCTCGGTGAGATGAATTCAGACATAATTACAAATTTAGGATACTATAGAGGATAAGAGAATACCCTGTGTGTTCCATAGGACCCAAAGCCAATACTAGTAAAAGTTCTGTAAGTTGAGTAGCATGTCTCCCAACCTAGCATTATGTGGTCCTTGTGATCTATTGACGAGATAATTGACTGACACTAATAGGTTTACCTAGAATATAGAATTTAAAGGTCCATAACCCATTAGACGACCAAGGCCTTATGAATAAGAAGATAGTAGGACGACTGTATAAGCAATAACACCATGTAAGGTTTTGATTCTCACAAAACTCGAACTAGTTGTACCTCCTTTCAAAAATCTCGCATACTTGTATTTTGACTAACTTGACCAATGCTGCTAATATAGCCTAGTTTTGCAAGCTTACTCTTTTATCGAGCTTGATTCAAGACATATGTTTAATGGAGATGCCCGCTAACGTATTGTCTAATCAGAATCAGTGTATTATGATCTGATCAACCATGATGCATTTGGTTCGCTTTTCATTTAATTACCCTACGTGGATTGAGATATAGAGGTATCCAGGGTCTCATCCGCGATTGTATTGACAATTCTTTTTGGATTATACATTCGCCCTTGAAATACGTAATTGTATTCGACATCTTTCTTGAACTCCTTATTGTTTTTATCTTTCACTAATTGGAAAGACGAACGCTCGTATTTGATAGATAGATAGATAGATACATAGTATCCCCATGGCTATGATAGTTGTATACACAAGTGTAGCTACCGTCGGCCAGCCATGTGACTAGAACCTTGCCTTGAGTTATTCGTTCTCCTCTCGACCCTCAAACTACAATTGGGACCTTCTAGCCATCTAAATTTGAGAATGATTCGGGTTTTACCCTTAGTCAAAATGCCAACCTAGGAGTCTACCTATTCTCAAGAGACCAATTGTTGTGAGCCTCTAATTATTTGTTTGAAGCTTGCTTTAGATAGACCCCTTGTGACAATAGTCTGGCAGGCTCGACACAAATAAGAATTCATGACCCAGTGGTTAGAAATATTTTCATATGATGTGCCTTAGAGTTGGTTACCCCGTCGATAACTCTAGTATGCTATGGACGTGTAGATCATTCTATTTCATCGACCATGTGTCATTGTACACACTCGTTTTCATTTATTGAGGAACGATCCTTGACTTGACTTATATCTACTGTATCCCGTATGTTGTGCCTTATTCTTTATTAACAAGAGTCGAGGCACACTATCCGGACTTTGAAATTCTTTTAACCGCATTATTCCTAAAACCATAGCCTAGCTTCTAAGGTGGGTAGACTGTAAACCTTCTAAATTTTGGGATATACAAGGATTACCGATTGATTAGAATAATTTTCCATTAGAATGATAGTTAGTGCCCCATGGACTCCCACTTTCCATTTAGATCATTTTGTGTCTCCGGTCGTGTCATTAATATTCAGAGCACGAGACCAGCTGTTACCTTCCAACAAATTTCGTATGTAAGATCTAGATAAGTCCACATTTATCTATGTATATCATGTCCTACTCAAACACGTCCCCTTGTACTCTATTTTTATGGTACAACTTTTAGGTCAAAAGGACTAGCTATAACCCTTACCATAATACTGGTATACTTCCTGACTCCTACTAGAGCCTCAATCTTGATTCAATTCATTCGACCCAATATATGGTTGTAATCTACTCGAAGCCCACTACGCACAAGCCACTAGCATGCCACCCAATTGAGGTCTCATGTGCTACTTAAACACAAAAGTCACTGCAGGCACATTTTTTAGCTTTAGGGACCTAGCTAACCAACCTGACTAGCAACTAGCTCAACCACTTAGGTGGAAACCTATTTCAGGTTACCCTAATCTAGTAGAAATATTCTTATCATTGGGATCTTATCCAGTCCATATAGATTGAAATCCAAGGTTCATCCAACCAACGAGTGATGCCCAATTAGGGAACCCATTAAGACCCAGTAGAACCTATCCATACTTACCACCATATTTGGACTATAAAACCGAACTGTTTGAAATAGGTTCCTATACCAATTATGTAGTTTCCACCTCTTAGGATGTGTAATCATTCGTAACCATTATTCCATCTACCTGTAAGTCGCGATACGATCTTGTATTGCATCTATATCCTTTGCTCGTGTGTTAAAATAACCACGGAAAGGATCACAATCTTGATTTCTCAAATTCCGTTCTATTATGGAACCTTGTTTAGATTAATTTCGAGAACGAAACTTCTGTATTGCACGGATTGCAAGCCCCTCTAAGAAGCGAAGGGTTCTTTGATTTAGCAAGTGACTGGGCTAGAGTAGCCCAATCTAGCAAATAAGTTAATGATCCATAAACTTTCTTTCTATCTGCATCATTGGAAACTCCCTACCGCTCTTGATACTTCACATTTGCTCTCGATTATTATCTTTATGTCCTTCCTATTTCAGAGTGACGAATGGTTATGCTTATTAGAATTTATTAATATCTCTTAGCTACTTGTGTAAATTATTGCTTGTTAATTGGTTTGCTTGATAGATAGGAGAGGATTATAAATGCCATGTGCCCTAAATATCTGTTGGTAGGATTGTTAGCAACTAGTTAGATGGTTATAAGGTTTTAGTGACCTGTGTTTCGAGGGAGTAGTGTGACCAAAGGTGGATAGAAGTCCTCGGGGATTCGTAGGACAAAATGACCATGAGAATAGATGATAGCTAATGGAACCCGTCTTCTATCATAACTGATGGACCCTTCCCTTAAATTTTGAGGACGAAATTATTTTTAAGGTGGATAGATTTGTAGCTCCCCTTCCCAAAAATTTTTGAAATATTTTTATTTTATTTATTTGATTTAAATGGTGATTTTTAGACTTTTGTAAATAATTATTGAGTTAATTAATACGGTAAACGATTTTAGTCATGGTTAGGAATTTGAGTACAAGGCGACTAGGAATCGTGGTACGGATAGTGCAGTGGCGTGCTTTGACTAGTGTTTAGCCATGGTAGGGGAAGGCCGAGCCATAGGATTGTCCTAACTAGAAAAACTAGGCCAAGTTACAGCTTAACCTCTATAGACGTCTTAATTATTTGATTATTATTGATTATTGACTTGTAGGAGACCCGGCCGTACCAATATAGTTCAGAATGGACCCAAGCCAAGCACAAGCCCTTGTAGTGATGCAGTGCATCCAAGAATAGACCATGTAGGGATATTTTATGTGTGTACAAATATTTCTTAATTAATTTAGGACTTGACGTATATTTTCTAAATATAATTGACTATATTTTATTTGGGTTTGCAGAGTTAATGTACAAATGGTATTCAATATACATTAGGTCGTATATTGCTATATACATACTTCGTATTTATTTAATGGTCTATTTATTATTTTATAAATCAATAATGGTTATATTTAATTGTTATAATGTGATTTATAATTTATGCACAAATATATTATATATGTGTGTATGTGCATGTATATATAAATATATTATATATGTGTGTATGTGCATGTATATATAAATATATTGTATAATGTGTGTATTTGTATGTATATATAAATGTGTATTTGCATGTATAAATAAATAAATATATAAAGGAATATGTGTGTGTGTGTATATATATATATATATATATATATATATATATATATATATATAATAGAAAAGGAATTCAAAAAAAAACAAAAACAAAAGAAACAAACACGAGCCCTGGGCCCAAGCCCGAACCAGGCACCCTCCCGAGCGTTAGGAAATCCCAGCCAGTGCGTAATAGCTGACCCCCCCGTTCGGCTCCAGAGTATATATACAAAAGTATATCGAGAAATTGAAACCAAACCCTAGCCATGCCACCACCCAATGTCGACCCAGCCACCCCGGGCTTCCGCGCGCACCCTCGATCGTCGGCGCCACTACCGCGCATGGCCGGAGTCGGCCAGGGCCGCGCACGAACAGCAGGACACAGCAACAGCGGCTGCAGACGCGCCAGTTCGAGACGTAATTTCTCCGTCGTTACTCTGCCGTTTTACGAACCGATTAGTTAGGTACGTCGACAACCTACCCTCCACAACCACCTACAAATAGTTTGAATTAATTTGCTTCGTACGAGATGGAAAATGAGTTCCAAAACCGAGAAAAATTTCGATTTTCGGGATTTAGAAACTGTCCCAAAACCCAAGGTTGGCGGTCGATTTACGACCAGAATATCGTTAAACTTGGAAAATCGCTTAAACAACCTTGTAGAAAACATAACCGAGATCGAGACCCTATTTTTAGTTTAATTTCTAGTTGGTTATTTTATGTTAAAAATTAAATTGAAAATCAGGAAAAACTTGGCAAAAACTGTTTTAAAAACTAGAAATTCTTCCGATCCAACGTGTGTCCCGTCAATCCGGGCGACGTGGTCACGAACCAAAAGTATCAAAAGGTGCGTAATGGTTTCGTGGACGTGTGGGCTTTGACGGAATTCAAATTGGTCGTGTGTGCGCGACAAATTTGATGCGTATCCGTTGAAATTGACCGTATCGGTCTCTGTACAAATTTTCTAATTACTTTGTGCACGTTCGTCAGATCTAGACAAAACTTGCACCAACAGGACCGTATTATTTTTATGGTCCTGTATGCCAAATTTGGTCCAATTCTAAGATAGTTGATTGGATCACCGTTTTGCGGACCCCACGGTCCGATTCAACGGACGATTTTGTGCACGGTCCGTCGGAATCCAACTTTGAACATAAGGTTGGGTTCGTATCATCAAAATGAATCCATAGACATATAGTTTGACGACTTTAGAGACCTTTGACTCTAGCATATTTTTCGGTGCAAAGCGGATCCAACGGCAGACAACATTTTGACCCGAAATTGCCGTTTTGCCCCTGTTTCCAGAATTGGACTTAAGGACAGGCAATTCTAGCTAATTTGACTATTCTGAGAACGTTGGTAATATTTACTTCAGCATCCGAAGATTTTTTGCATATGTTGAATTTATTAACTCATCTTATGTGGTTGTACTATCGGTTTCACCAGCTAAGGACCTCAGGCAAGTGCACTTTCTGATTGCTTTCAATTCACAGTAGTCTTTTCATTTTATGTTTATACATATGTCTTGCTGCTTGTTGACACGCTCGTCACATGGCGTAGTCGGAAGAGAAAATATCTTAGTAGACATGTGGACTACCCAGAACTATCCCAATATGTCTAATCTTGACTGATAGCAGCTGCACACGACACGTGCAGGGTGCCGTATTTACCCTTTAGCCGTTCACATGTCGAAAAGGATATTTCAAACCACATAGGTAGTTGTCTTTTGTTTGTTTTCTTATTTTCTTCATAGCTTGCCACATCATCAGTTACTTTCTAGTTTTCATCTCTCATATGTTATTTTCATGTCTTGTTAATTCTATTTTGTTCTCGCATTGCCGTCGGTTTGTGCACTTGTTCCATTCCTGACTGAAAATCAATATTTTTCAGGTTTAGTCGCGATCACTCTTAGCACTGGAAAGACATGGGTATGCTGAGGTCAACCTAGAAATAGATAGCCATTGTGTCTTTTTCATTAATTGTGAGAACTTTGTATTCTCTTTAATTTTAAATACTGTAAATGTTGTAATAAATTTAGAAATGTGAATGAGCAATAAAGTTTATTTTTTAAGCATTTATTTTCTTACGGGCATGACAGTGTTCTACCGTCGACTCTGCGGCGTAAGCTGGTTTGGACACGTCTCGTATCCGAAAAGCGTGTGTGGGTCGTGACATTAATCCTAAACCAAACCGCCACCATCTTCGTCATCATCCCCGCAACCTCCATCGACTCCCCAGTCACCAACATTCGACCATCGTTCCCGCCATCGACCCATCACCTCCGCCTTCCCGAGTGCCTCTCGGCCATCGCTGGAAACCCACCAGCTTTCTTTCCTAAACCCAGCACCCCCACCACCTGAACCGACGACCACAAGCCCCTGCACCATCGCCACATCTGGCATCATAACCAGCCCTTATTCCCGTCTGCCACTACCGACACCGTTACCAACCAAACACCATTGCCATCACCATCACCGCCACCATCAGCCAAAAATGCCCCCGCTACGGCCATTATCGGCCGCAGTCACCACCATAAACCACGACCACCACCCAAAATTCAACACCACCAACCAAAGATACAGAGAAACCCCAAACTCACCTCGCCACCCCAGCATCCCCTCTTCCGACGTACGTCTCGACCCGTACTTCCCGGATCTGACGTGCTGCTGAGCGGCCGAACAAGGCTTCAACTCCGATGAACCGCATCCACTGCCATCTGCTGCATCCACGAACCCGACCGCCGTGCTGACCTCCTCCGCCGTTCGCTTGCCCCCGCCTCGATGGCAGCCACCGGTGAGAAGCCCTTGGCCAGCCCACCGGAGCAGCACTTCCGCCCACGCGTGTGCGCCATTCTGCGGCGCTGGTAGTCGCCGAACGCAGTACCAAACTTGCGGCGCTGGTAGTCGCCGAACGCAGTACCAAACTTGCGGCGCTGCCATCCTGGCTTCCGTGCAACCGTGAGACCCGCGGCCGAGTATCGTCCCTCAGGTGTCGGAGACACGATCTCGCCGCCACGCCGCCGCCGATCCCCTCCGGTAAAACCCTCACTTTTCCCCCTTTGATGGGAACCCGTTCCTTGGGTTCTTTATACTGCTTCTCTATGCTGGTTTCTTATACTATTTTTTTATAATATTATTTTTTATATATTATATTTTTCAGTTATATTATTATTAATATTAATATTAATAATAATAATATTATTATTATTGTTTAGTATTACTACTATTATAATTAAGTTTAATACTGTTGATATATTTGTTACCATTATTAAAAATTTAAATTGCAAATTCTAGTTTTAAACCTAAAATATATTAATAGGATATGGTAAATGAGTTTTACCTAAATTGTTTTTATATTATTATATTCTTTTTCTAAAGAATATCTTGATTAGTAAAATATAGTTTTAAATATAAATATCTTGACCCTTAAAAGTGTATCTTCTTGATTATAAAATATTTTATAGTATTTTTCAAATATTTATTTAATTAATAAAATGTAGATTTCTACTAAAAATTTATATATTACGAACTTAGAGTAATTATAGCCTAAATTTTTTTTCGGTTCTTCAAGTGTTTTATGGACATATATTTGGCTAATAAAAAGGTATTTCTTTTCCAAAATCATATATATAAGGTATATTCAAGTAATTACGTAAAGTTATTATAAAAATAGTTTCTAAAATTAGTACATGTATTTATTTCCACAAATTCTCTTCAACTATCTTAGCTTATCATAACTAATCGTATCCTTACTTCCTTCCCGATTTCGGACCCCTACGCCTCGATCATCGCTATTGGACTATTGAGACATGACAGAACATCGCATCACCAGGCGACACACCAGGCAAGATACCTTGCCATACTTTACTGTTTATAATTAGTCTACATTTTATTTATTGCATATCACTGTGTATTTATTTTCAGTTCTTTTAGCTGTACCATTATTACAGTTCCTAATTTACTGCCTGTTCAGTGATATTAACTGCACCTTGTTATTTATCCTTTGATTGCATGTGGACCTAGAGTTAGGAGACTACCATTAGTCTAGCACATCTACATAAACTTTGACACAGAGGTGGCACGAGATGTGTGAGTAGCATATAGTCTCCGGACTTGCGTGTTGGCTGATCACTGATGCGTATGGGACGTACGTTAAATTGTCAATAGCTGCATGTTAGAAAACTTGATAGTTAGTAGTGTTACATAGTCGTAGATGCGACTGGATAGGTGCATCGGGTGGGAAGAATATTTTTTTGTCGTATGGGCTTCTATTACACATTTCCATATAACCCGTAAGCTCTGCTGGAGATAAGGGTATGATGACCCTCTCAGGTTTGCCACTGTCATTTTTGAACGTCATGCGCTTAGGTCACTGGTGCCCAAGTGGGGACTATACCAGATACTATTTACAGCCAGGGCTCATGCAACAAACGGTTTGTTCTTAACTGCATGTTTACTTTAGTATGGTTAGGTTACCTTATTAATGTCATATCACTTACTTTTATTTGTGGCATATTTTATATTCAGTATTTATGTGGCATGTTCTTTATGTATCTTGTTACGTCCCTCTAAGGACCTGGTGATATCTCCAGGTGTGTTTTGTGACTTTCTGCAGGTGCTCTAGCTAAGGCCAAAACTTGAGCACTAATCCTTTGAGATGTTGCTTTTGGATCGTCATCTCCTTCTCTAGACCAAATCATTTTCTTTGTATAATTCTTCCTTATTTAAATTAGTTGGTAGTGGATTTGTCTCCGCCCAACGATTGTATACATGACAAATTCAAAGTTGCTTTTATATCATTATTTATTTTCGTGGATGAGATTTAATGCCTTGGTTACTGTATTTTATAGCTTATATATACATACGAGGGTATCTTACACTTCGTATGTATACAATTGGCATGATTACGTTTTAGTCCTTCTATTTTTGGGACTGAAGCGTTACATGTATTTGTGGTGGCCCATGCAGGTCGAGTTTATCACTTTGGTTACGTGACTGTACCGATGTGAACCTGTATATAGGAATAGAGTTTAGGATCTCATCCACAAGCTTGACCTCCTTCCTTGTTTCAAGTTTCGAACTCTCGTTACCATCCTTGATTTGCATCCTGATTGAACTCTTTCTACCGAGAATTCTTAATTTTCGTGCCTAATGACAGCTAGAAAGATGACTACACTATTAGATGCTCATAGGTCAAACACATGGCTAGGAAGATTACATTGACAATTAGTATACATTGAGATCTTATTTGAGTTATAAAGACATTTTTCCTAAAAGTATGATTTTAAAAATTAGTTAATTCCAAATTGGGTAGTAGCATATTACCGTCTTCAAAGGATAGTTGGAATTTTTTTGATATTACAAGGTGGTATATATAAGAGGATAGCTAGATCGAAAAAACAAATTGATTTGATTTTGAAGGTCTTTGAAAATACTTATGAATTATTGAGTTATAACTATACATCACTGGATAGATATAAACTTGATTTGAAAAAAAAGGATCGTAAATTTTTTAAATGTTGAAGTAGGATTTACGATTTACCAAACTTTGAGGACGATTGATAAATTTTGGGTAAAATGTTTTCTTGAATTAAATTGTGTCATATGATATATGAATTATAAAGTTATTTAATATTTAGAATTCGAGTTTAAAGCCTTGATTATGGATATTTAAATTTTGGTAAAAAAAAGAAGAAGAAGAAGGGATTTTTGGCTTTTGAAGGTTTTAGAATAGTTGTGACTCATTGGAAGTTTAGATAAAGATTTTGAAAGATATAGAATCAATCTGAGGATTTATTTTAAATGCTCAATTTTTGTTTGAATCACGATTGATAAGATTATTTAAAACTTGAGCTTACTTTTTAGGTTGATTGTAATATGCTAAGAGTTATCTCGAGGTTATTTAAGAAATTTTAATTTTTGTTTAGCATAATTTTATGGAAGTTTAGTATAAAATAATAATAAATGGGGGAGTTGACGACTGATAGGATTATTTGAATATTGAGTTTTATTTTAAGTTTGGGAAAAGTTATTAATGATATGATGAAAATTTATTTAGATTGATTAAAGGAATTTATATTTTAAGTTATGATTATGTTAGACGATTTAGAATGAATAGAAATTATGGTAGATTTTTTTTCGAGAATTTTTGTGGAGGCTGGAGTTCAAGAAGTTAGACTTATAATGGTAGACAACCAAGAATAGAGTAGTCCACATTAGTGACATATCACCCATGGCCATGATAGTTGCAAATACTCAAGTATAGTTAGTCATCTACTAAACTATGTGATCATATCTCAACCTTGACCCACTCGACCTTCCCACAAATCTAGATCTTTTATCGTGACCATCTAATTATTTAAAACTTAGAAATGATTAGAATCATTCCCTTGACCATACCCTTATCTATGAGACTATTTTCTCTCTAGAAACTGTGTCCCTAACTTATTTTACCTTGATCTCCAAAATTTCCTAAATTATCTTTATTTCGTGCTTCAACCTTTTATTATTGTGCATTAATTAGTACCTTATGAAAACCCACTTTCTATTTTGATCATTTGGCGTTCCCTATCGTGACTTTGATATTTGGAGCACAACACTAGACTTTTCCTTCCAATAAATTCCATATGCAAGATCAAGACAAGTCCACCTTCATGTAGACGTATCATGTCCCACTAAAACACGACCCCTTGCACTCTATTTTTATGATGCGACTTTCGAGTCAAAATGACTAGCTATAAACCCTACCATGATAATGTTGTCCTTCCTGACTTCATTTAGAGACCAAAACTTGACTCAAACCTTTCGACCCAATGTATGATTGTGATCTACTAAAATTTCTAAATGCTTGATTTGTGTTTTATCTCAATTGCTTAATCCTTGTCCTTTTGTTTCATGCCTTATCTTGTTTACTTAGACCCATACCACCTTTTACTCTCCATGCAATATTAACAACCCTACTTTCTCCCTTCCAATTAAATTGCTTCACCCGTATTTCGCTACGATTCCTCTGTAGTTTATGCAACCTTGTTCTGTTTATGATTCTCTTATGTAAAGATGAACTTTGACCATGACATCCCTCGGTTAGTAGAGGTTAGATTAGAAATGGAAATTTTGTTATTGAATATGCATAAGTGGAAATTTTGTGGAAAAATTGAGAAAGGTGCTATCATTTTTCGAAGGAGACAAATCGGTTCTTCAAGGTAAACCCATTATTGAGAAATTTTTATGAGGTGATAAGTAGGATGTTGATGTAGTAGATTTCGAAGCTACCCAATATTAAAAGGTGGAAATTCTTGATATCCTAAGGAAAAATTTTATGATGATTATGAATATGAAGTTTCATGACTAAGACAGAGTTTGATTGCTCTAACTAATTGATTTATTGAATTTAAATTTTAAAGAGATTATGAGGTCAAAATTTAGTTTGAACAAAACTATATAGATATGATGGAAGAAGAAGAATCTAGAATCCTTGAATTCAAAAGTTTGGTACTTATTGAAATTTATATTGTAAGATATAGGAATTGAGAATATTTTTAAGGAATATAAATTTTGTGATTTAATCTTAAGGAGAAACATCAAATGAAATAAAGAAGAAAAAAAAGAAAGTGTCTTAAGAAAAATTAAAGTTTTATGGAATATGAATATTGAGAAGAAATCGAAGCTTTTGGAGATTTATTACTAATAAAAACCATAGTGATTACTCGAAGATCATGATGATATTTAACGCAACCCGAATATGTAATTAGTAGTCTTAGAATGAGATAGAGGAGTTATTAAAAATCTTTGAGATTTTGGTGATTCTAGGATTGATGGCAGTATGACCAAATTAGACACAGAAGGATGTCATGCGCATGATCATTTCAAAACTACACCATTGATTTATTCGTTTAAGTTATCAAATTGTCCATTTTTGTTGAATGTCGTTTCTTCTCCTCGTCTAATGAATTAACTCGTGATTTCTCATCCTTAAACTCTTTCTATCTCCTAAAGCATACCTACCCTAATTTTTCCGAAATTTTGAAGACAAAATTCTTTTAAGTTGGGTAGGATGTAAAACCCCTAAATTTCTACTATTTTTTCTAAATAAATTTGGTACTGATTTTTTATTTTGTATTTGTACGTCGCGTAATTGTATTGTACGTTGCGCGCAAAATTTTGTTTTTCGTAATTGCTCGACGAGTGCGAATATATACGAGCATACATATTTTTAGAAAAACATTTTTCTATTTTTATAATTTCAAAATAATATATATAATAATTATTCCTGCTATCGTACCAAAATTTTCAAAGTTTGTTATTTTAATTATTAAAGCCTTTCATTTATAACAGTTATTAATAATAAATAATATTCTTCGTGCATACATATATATATTTCATAATTTTTATTAGTTTATTTTTAGATAATAATGTAATTTTGAAATTATAAATTAATAGAAAATTTGAAAGTGTATCTAAGTTATTATTTATGAAAATTTAAATTAAGATTTAATTATTTAATTTAGCTAAATTTTCTATGTATAAAATCTAATTGGATTTGTATTTGGATAGGATTTTGATTTGATTTGTTTTAAAACAAATGTGACAATTATCTAATGGGGTGTTTAAACAATCCTAATCCTTACCGAAATAGGGCTTCCACCTCCTATATAAGGAGAGCCCCCTTATTCTCTTTTTCACCATAAACTTCACCATCCAAATTCCTCCACCACAACCCAGGGTGTATGTGCATTGTGTCCGTACATCCATAGCCGTGTTCGTGCACCATGTCGGTGTCCATCCATTCTTATTCTATTATTGTTATACAATTTATTGTATTCGACACATCCCGAAGCATTAATCCTAAACCAAACCGCCACCGCCATCTTCGTCATCATCCCCACAACCTCCATCGACTCTCCAGTCCCCAGCATCCGACCATCGTCCTCGCCATCGACCCATCACATCCGTCTTCCCGAGTGCCTCCCGGCCATCACCGGAATCCTACCAGCCTTCTTTCATAAACCCAGCACCACCACCACCTGAACCAACGACTACAAGCCCCTGCACCATCGCCACATCTGGCATCATAACCAGCACTTATTCCCGTCCGCCACCACCGACACTGTTACCAACCAAACACCATTGCCATCACCATCACCGCCACTATCAGCCAAAACCTCCCTCGTCACGGCCATCATCGGCCGTAGTCACCACCATAAACAACAACCACCATCCAAAATTCAACACCACCAACCAAAGACACACAGAAACCCCAAACTTACCTCGCCACTGCAGTGTCCCCTCTTCCGACGTTCGCCTCGACCCGTACTTCCCGGATCTGACGCACTACTGAGCGGCCAAACTAGGCTTCAGCGCCGATGAACCACATCCACCGCCGTCTGTCGCATCCACGAACTCGACCGCCGTGCTGACCTCCTCCGTCGTTCGCTTGCCCCTGCCGCGATGGCAGCCACCGGCGAGAAGCCCTACGCCAGCCCGCCGGAGCAGCACTTCCGCCCACGCGTGTGCGCCATTCCGCGGCGCTGGTAGTCGCCGAGCGCAGTACCAAACTTGCGGCACTGCCACCCTGGCTTCCGCGCAACCTTGAGACCCGCGGCCGAGTATCGTCCCTCCGGCGCCGGAGACACGGTCTCGCCGCCGCACCGCCGCCGATCCCCTCCGTTAAAACCCTCACTTTTTCCCCCTTTGATGGGAACCCATTCCTTGGGTTCTTTATACTACTTCTCTATACTGGTTTCTTATACTATTTTTTTATAATATTATTATTTTATAATATTATTATATTTTTTCAGTTATATTATTATTAATATTAATATTAATATTATTATTATTATTGTTTTGTATTACTACTATTATAATTAAGTTTAATACTGTTGATATATTTGTTACCATTATCAAAAATTTAAATTGCAAATTCTAGTTTTAAACCTAAAATATATTAATAGGATATGGTAAATGGGTTTTACCTAAATTGTTTTTATATTATTATATTCTTTTTCTAAAGAATATCTTGATTAGTAAAATATAGTTTTAAATATAAATATCTTGACCCTTAAAAGTGTATCTTCTTGATTATAAAATATTTTATAGTATTCTTCAAATATTTATTTAATTAATAAAATGTAGATTTCTACTAAAAATTTATATATTACGAACTTAGAGTAATTATAGCCTAAAATTATTTTCGGTTCTTCAAGTGTTATATGGACATATATTTAGCTAATAAAAAGGTATTTCCTTTCCAAAATCGTATATATAAGGTATATTCAAGTAATTACGTAAACTTATTATAAAAATAGTTTCTAAAATTAGTACATGTATTTATTTCCACAAATTCTCTTCAACTATCTTAGCTGATCATAACTAATTGTATCCTTACTTCCTTCCCGATTTCGGACCCCTACGCCTCGATCATGGCTATTGGACTATTGAGACATGACAGAACATCGCACCACCAGGCGACAAATCAGGCAAGATACCTTGTCATACTTTACTATTTATAATTAGTCTGTATTTTATTTATTGTATATCACTGTGTATTTATTTTCAGTTCTTTTAGCTGTACCATTATTACAGTTCCTGATTTACTGCCTGCTCGGTGATATTAGCTGTACCTTATTATTTATCCTTTGATTACATGTGGACCTAGAGTTAGTAGACTACCATTAGTCTAGCACATCTACATAAACTTTGACACAGAGGTGGCACGAGATGTGTGAGTTGTGAGTAGCATATAACCTCCGGACTTGCGTGTTGGCTGATCAATGATGCATATGGGACGTGCGTTAGGTCTAACAGTCAATAGATGCATGTTAGAAGACTTGACAGTTAGTAGTGTTACATGGTCGTGGATGCGACTGGATAGGTGCATCGGATGGGGAGAATATTTTCTTGTCGTATGGACTTCTATTACACATTCCCTTGTAACCCGGAAGCTCCGCTGGAGATACGGGTATGATGAACCTCTCAGGTTTGCCACTATCGTTTTTGAACCTCATGCGCTTAGGTCATTGGTGCCCAGGTGGGGACTATACAGATCCCATTTACAGCCAGGGCTCATGCGACGAAAGGTTTGTTCTTAACTGCATGTTCACTTTAGTATGGTTAGGTTACCTTATTAATGTTATGTCACTAACTTTTATTTATGGCATATTTTATATTCAGTATTTATGTGGCATATTCTTTATGTATCTTGTTACGTCCCTCTGAGACCTGGTGATCTCTCCAGGTGTATTTTGTGACTTTCTGCAGGTGCTCTAGCTAAGGCCATAACTTGCGCTCTAATCTTTCGAGATGTTGCTTTTGGATCGTCATCTCCTTCTCTCAACCAAATCATTTTTTTGTATAATTCTTCCTTATTTAAATTAGTTGGTAGTGGATTTGTCTCCGCCCAACGATTGTATACATGACAAATTCAAAGTTGCTTTTATATCATTATTTATCTTCGTGGATGAGATTTAGTACCTTGGTTACTGCACTTTACAACTTATGTATACATACGAGGGTATCTTATACTTCATATGTATACAGCTGGCATGATTACGTTTTAGTCCTTCTATTTTTGGGACTGGGGCGTTACAATCACAGAGAGAAGAAGCTGTGAAATACCGTGATTCCACTAGTCAGAGTGGAGTGGCGTCACAATTCCCCAGGCGAGTCAACCTGGGAGCGAGAGACTGATATGAGGGAGAAGTGCCCTCATCTATTCTAGGTATGTTCTAAACCTCTCTTTTTACCATTAGAAATTTCGAGGACGAAATTTTCTAAGGATAGAAGGTTTTAAAACCCATAAAATTTGAATTTATTTATAAATAGATTTTTACAATATTTAATTGTTTGCTAGTAATATTAATAATAATAATAATAATAATAATAATAATAATATTATTATTATTATTATTATTATTATTATTATTATTATTATTTTACATATAATTAGCCGGTTAAATAGGAAAAACAATTTTAGTTATAAAAGTTTAATTAAATCGAATTGATTGCAAATTGTTAATTATTATTGATTGATTTTAGATAGGTATTAGAATTAAATTTCTAAATATTTAAAGCCCATTTTCCTATCCAAACCCATTTACCCATTTCCCTATCCAAACCCATTTATCCATTTCCCTACCCAAATCCAACTACCCGTTCAACCCACTCCCCCTAGTCACCCGACTATCCCAACTCCTCACCCCGACTCCCGGATCTACAACTTCTCTCCCTCATACAAACAAAAGAGAAACTTTCTAGAAGCTTTTTTACAGAAGCCATCTCTCCCCAAACCTTCACAAAGCTCTTCCATCCCCTTCTACCTTCGCCCTCTCCCAAACCAGGCGATACCACAACGCTTCCCACCACGTCTCACTCGATCCCCTCTTGGGGCATTTTCGATGTGCCCGCCTGCCTGCCCGTCCGGCCATTCCCCTTCGCGCCAGCCGTGCGACCCACCGCGCTAGCCACGCGACCCCCGTGCCAGCCCGTACGCCCCGGTACCCGGCGCCCGCATTCGTGCCCCCTCCCGTACGCCCACTTGCTCGTCGTTCGGTAACTCCGTGCCCTTGTCCGGTACTTCCCCGACTTTCCGGCACTTCGAGCCCCTTCGTCCACCGACCCGAGTTTGAGGCCTCCCCTCGGTTCTCCTGCATCAAACTTTCGGTAGGTTCTCTAAACTGGCTGTATATTTTTTCAGTTAGGAAAACCTTATGAATGTCCGACCAAAATGACAGAATGAACATCTGTCAGATTGGAATAGCTAGTTTAGAAACCAGAACAAAATTTTAATATAATAATTATACTGGTTACTGTTGTCAAATCCCTATTTTAAAAATAGGTATCTGACTGTATTTTTGCATTTTGAGGATTTTTAAATTTGGGTATTCATAAAATTTTATTATTTTTTACTTGGATGTGAGTTTATCCTCATTATTATTTTTATTATTGTTATTCTTATTATTATTTTTACCTACATCTACCCCTCCCCAAACCCTAACACTCTCTCTCCCCCTCACTTTTACTCAGTCGCCCCCCTTTTCTCATTTCTCTCTCTCTCCCGACCATCCCCACTCTTCTTCCTCACCCCTCTCCTGAGCTTTCTCTTACTCCTCTCATTTCCCTCCCCCGCTCAGCTCTCCCCCTCACCCGAGCTCTCCTCTCTCACCGACACCCTCCCCCTCTTCTTCTCGGCCCCATCCATAGCACCTCCGCCATGACCCCCATCATCGTTGCCGCCTTCGACAACCTTCAGGTGCCGCAACCATTGCCCCTACCACAGTCGCCTCCAACACCAGCACCATCTACGACCACCTCCATCAACATCGTCGTCTCCATCATCTCCACTGCCTCCATGGCCGTGATCGCCACCGTCTCCCACCACAGCCACCGCCACCACTTCCATCCTCTACCACCCTCCAGCACGTCCCCCTCCTCTGCGACCACTGCACCACCATCTCCTCCCCTTTTCTTCTCCGGCAGCCCGTGCCGCCCCGACTTGGCTGTGCTGCCGCTGCTGCCGTTCGTTCCCTCCGCCAGGGCCCGACCGACACCGGCGAGTTCCTCCTCCGCCTCTCCTATTTTTTTGGTCTGTGCGCTACTTAGTGCAGCATATTGCCTCGGGTGGCGCACCCTCGGTTGGTGTGCCCCCTTTATTTTTCATGCCGCCTCGGGCAGCGTACCTCGAGCTTCATGCACGCTTCGAGCAGCGGGACGCTATGGGTCCCGTGCTGCTTGGGTTGCGTGCTATCTCGATTCGCATGTTCTCTCGTTTCCTGTGCTTCTCGGGATGTGTGCCTCGATTTATGTGTCGTTCAGTTTTTCGTGCAACCTCGATCCACGTACTGCCTTGGGCAGCGGGACGCCTCGATCCCTGCATTGCCTCGGCACCGTGCCATCTCAGTTTACGTATTGCTTCAGTTTCTGTGCCTCGAACTTTGTGCCGATTTTGATTTTCGTGTCGCTCCGATTTGCATGCATACATCGATTTACGTGCCGCCTCGGTTTGCATTCCACCTTGAACTGTGCAACGTTTATTCGTGCGCCATCCTGATAAATTCCTCAATCTACATGCGCATCTCGATTTACGTGCACGTCGTCTCCTGTTCATCTCGATCTTCGAGTCATATCGATTCTCGTATGCATTTCGATATACGTACACGTCTCGGTTTGCGTGTCTATATCGATCCGCGTGCCTCGATTTCTGTGCCAGATCCCTGAACTATTTGTGGGACCCACACGGTATAGCTTCGTGCCTTTCTTCGTAATTTTTGTCATTATTTTAATATTTAATTCTAATGATTATTTATTGTGTGTTCTGAGTCTCTCGATGGACGTGCTAGCTTGAACCATGATTGTCGAAGACTTACTTACCTAGCCGACCCCTCTAGGCAAGTATCCCTTGCTCATTGACGGCTCTTGCCTTCTCTCCTGGAATTTATAGATTTAATTCATTTGTAATTGTAATTGTATAACCATGATTAGTGTAGCCTAGCAGTAGAACTGCCATGATGATAATCTAGGATAGGTTGGTTCGATACCGGTTTACAACCGTATCGGACAACTCGGACGGGTCATCTACACCTCCGAGGACACGAGCACGACTCACGAGTATGGATTGTCCCCATATGCCTCGTGTCCGACTCGCGATTGGGTGACGGCTTTGGCTAGCTATTTTTGTGACTGTGTTTGTGGCTTAGATGTGACTGTGGGTCTATGATGTACCCTACATGGCGATTCCTATTGTATGTGTTGACTTGGCACCCAGTATGCATCATAGTGCTGCTGGAGGCCGAGACTTAGTGTTCTCGGCTATGGTTTGGTTTCCAGTACGCATGGTAACGCTGCTGGAAGCTGAGACTTAGTGTTCTCAGCCTGTAATTCTACGGCGGGTTGTGCCGATGGATTTAGCCCCAACTCGCTGGGTGCTTCGGTCCAGAATACAAAGGAGACTCTGCCGAATTTTTTCAGAATTCTCGATCGGGACTTTGGTTCGAAGATTTGGGCAGAACCGTTCCTTTGGTTTGCTGAACTAGATTTGTGCAGATTTAGTTTGACCTGATTCCAGTACCTGCTAGGTAGACTCCTGACTAGATTAGTCGCCTAGCTCTTAACCTGTCTTATCCGTCGGATAGCGTAAGGAGCGTGGTTCCACTCGGGCGACGGTCTGCAACCCGGGTTCTTGTTTGGTTTAAGGGTTGTGGATCTGCTTCAGAGTAGTTTATGCAATCCTTGCCATTTTCTAGCGGCATAATTAATAGACTCTTGTCCCCCTGACCATTCTTTCTAGGAGTTATCCTAGTCTAGCCAGCTAGGACTAATAGTTGACCTATGTATCGGGATTTGTGATTTTTGGATATATCTGAGGAATGAGTATCATGAAGAGTACGATCTTGGGATATCAATTTGATGGACTCACGTGGATTCTTGGATAGTGTTATTTCTTTTGATGATGCTCTAATTCAATCAGGACATGACTGTGGATTCTTGGATTTTGATGATCGCGAATATTTCGTAGAACGAAGAGAATATCGAGGGTATTATTATATAATTTTTACTCGACTTTCCAAGCACCCAAAACTTGGTTTGTTTGCTATATCTTGGTAGTGGTGAGACTTATTTGCTGATAGCTTGTGATCATTGATTCAGCAGATTCTTGTGAGCCAGAGGGCCTAGCATTGTTTATAGTGATGATCTTGGTATTTGGTAATTGTGTTTCTTGATGTGATATTCACTCCATTGTGGATGGGAGACTCCTGATAGATTGATTCGGTGTATAGACCGACTTGATGATTAGAGCTGTAGGCTCCCTTGTATGCTTGATGGGATATTATAGTAGATATTCTGATCTGGTACTTGACCTGATATCTATGCCATGATGTGGGCAGATGGTTCATGTGACTGACAGATTTGACCTTGTCCTCGACATGACTATTTGTATCCGTGCTATAAGTCCAGCTTACCCTTTGAGGTACTGGCCCTGATTTTGCATTGCGGTGCTCCTTGTCTACTGGCACTTGAGGTGCTACTTCCATGATTATATGGCCATGCGATGCCATCTTGATATTCTAGCTATATTATATGATTACATGCACGAGTATCTGGTAGTTGGCTTATAGAATTAGCATGGTCAGGATTGCTTGCTTGCTTATTGCATAACACTAAGGATGGATCAAAACTGGGACTATAGGTGCCGAGGTTGATTCTTACTTAGTATTCTTGTACTGAGGTACGACATCTAGGAGGATGATCATGTGACCACGGCATGTGATTCCGGATAAATGTATGGTTAATCTAGGCAACTTAAACTGGTAAAAGCATTGAGAGGGAACGGAATCTCGAGATCGTGCAGTACTAGCCGCTTTCCAAACATCTAGTCATGGAGTGCAGGCTGGCTGCTACGGATAGTGTTACCGTCCGTATTAGAGGATGGCAGTATCCGACTACTTTACTATACCTTATATACATGGCATGCTCAGCACGGTGGCCTTACGAGGGACCGGTGGTGACATGCAGAGCCCGGTGGTCTTACGAGGGATCAGTGCTCATCTAGTCTTGATATACTTGGCCCCGTCAGCTTGCTAGATCGGCAAGATCTGAGGATTCCTATATTGCATTATTGGGGTAACCCAACCTCCACATAGACAGCCGTAGACAATTGAGTGGCCGCTTATTCACCTCAATTGTATGGATTGCTGCTTGCTAATCTGGCTGGTCCGTAACGCTGCCCCGGTGTGGTAGTTCATTCCCTTGTTCTTGTTTGATATAGGGTGGATCACTGTCCCGTTGACAGATTACGAGTTCTGGTTGGCGATGCAGGTATTATTGGATGTTAGGAAGATTGTGATGATTGTTGGTTATTTAGCTACATTAGATGTGGATTTTTATCGTGCGTTGGTACCGCATGATCCTTACCCTCTTTTACTGTTTATATGTGCTATTCCTGTCATATTTTATCATGCTGGCTTTTCTTTGTCCGTCCTTGAGCCTTCCTTTCTGTACGGTTGGCTTGACCAACCCTGAATTGTTCCCAGATTACCTATGACTGACCCTGTGGATCTTTCAGACTCGACTTGGAGGATGTGCTTCAGTTCCCGACCATGCTAGGAACTGTGGAAAGGTATACTCATCAACATTATTATCTTATACTGTAGATTTCCTGATTATCATATAAGTATTTTTCTGCTTTCCATATGATTCTCTCTCTTGCTTAGTATTTCATTGTTATTGCCTATGGATATGAGATCGAATTTAGGCCATAGAATGATTGCGTGCTAGGATACCCAGCAAGATTAACAGCCGTCATCGTCGTATAACGTATTTGTACCTTATACGGTGTAGCTGGCCGACGTCCGTCCCCGTATGTCGGTACTGGGGCGTGACAACTGTACCTTAAGAAACTGGGAACCAGAAAACAAATTGTTTCCAAACAGTATAGGAATTAGCATTTAGCATAATTAGTTATGGTAAATTATTAATATTATCTAGAGAAACCTTGGTATTACACTACTACTAAAAGGATATTAGTTTTATTAGCTTCATCAAAAGTAGGTCACAGCCCTAATGACAATTTTATGGTTTACTTATTATTAAAATAAAAAGTATTTTTGGATAAATTATTTTCATTGTCACAATTAAACACTAAATTGTCATGACCTTATTAATTAACTTAATGATAATTTCATTTAAAGAAATAACAAGTTTTATTATTTTATTATTAAAAATGTATTTTTCTTATACTTCTCACTTAGAGTTTCTCTAAAATATTTTATAGTTAAGCAATTGCTTTATTATAATTATTAGTAAATTTAGAGTCTAGATTATTTTTGTATTATTAATAAGTTAAATTAATTAGAATTATAGCAAATCTTAGACTGACAATTAAGACATGTTTCACTAATATAGGATTCAGTTCCGGACATTAGCTTGAGTATTTTCTTGTCGTCGCCTACAGCATCAGAAAACCAAGGCAAGTTTCATATTATTCAAATTCGTATTTTAGTTGATAGCTAAATGCATTGCATTATTAGGATTATATACTGTATCGACACTTGATTCACGGGATCCCTCTCGGACCTAGACTGATTGCTTGATTGACTCGGGGATTGGGGAGTAGTGTTAGCGTCTGCGACCAAATCCCAAGTTACTATTATTGACTCTCTCGCGCTAACCCCTACTGCACAGGGGGTTGAGCCGTATTGTATTCTAGCATTAGGCCCAATGTTAGTATACATATTGACTCTACCAGCCGGTCATAGCTTGGTACACACTCAAATCACTATTGAATCATTGTAGATTGCATCATTATTGTTCTTGTGATTTTTTTGTTTCCTTGATTAATTGTTATTATTTAGAAAATATAATAATGCTTTAAGACTTCTCTTGCAACTTTTAATTATTTATTAGATACTGGATTAGATATATGTTTCTTGCTCCTCTCCTGACGGAAGACCAACATTTAAGATGAATGCGATGACGAGGAGGTGCCCTTTAATACCTATTACAGACCCGATTTGAGTTCCGAGGAGATAGCTGAACCCGATCAGGGAGCCCAGGATTTCTAGTGGAACTTGCAGTTTAGTTTCTTTGATCTAAAGTAGTAATAAAAGACTGATTGTAATAATTTGATTATTATCGTGGTTGTATGTTTTATTTCTTAGACAGACATTAGTTCTGGACTTAAAATGTTTTAAATAAAAGTTTTGTTTAATTTTCGCATTTTAGAATGTTGTGCTTGAGTTACTACTGATTGATACAACTTACTACCGCCGTCTCACAACGGTGTATGCTGGGCATGATCCGACTGAACCCAGAATTTTGGGATCGTGTCGTGACAGTTTTCTTAGTTTGGTTTGATTTAGATTGGTTTGATTTATCTTTTAGTTTGATTTTGTTTTATCTTTTAGTTTAGTTTAACCTATTAGTTATTTTGTTATTATCTATATTATGGGTAATAACAAAATATATATTAGTTAATATTTTTTTGTATATAATAATTTTATACTAAATAATAAATTTTGTTATTATCTGTATTAATTAATATACAAATTAATATATAAAAATAAATAGATATATGTGTTTATAAACAAATTAATTTGTATTTTTTGTATTAGTAACAAATTTCATATAAAAAATAAATATAGTGGTATAGATAATAACAAATTAATATACTAATCGGTATAGATAATAACAAACTAATATATTAGTATACAAATAAATATAAATAATAATACATTAATAACAAATTAACTAATAGGTTAAACTGATATATTTTGTTATTATCATAGTATAGATAATAATTAAAATTTATTGTTTAATATAAAATTATTATATATAAAAAAATATTAACTGATACATTTTGTTATTATCCATAGTATAGATAATAACAAAGTAAGTAATAGATTAATAAACTAAAAGATTAAACAAAATCAAATTAAAAGATAAATCAAAGAAATCTAAAACAAACCAAACTAAGAAACCGAAAAAAACCAAAAATAAAATAAAGTTTGGCGCCAGTTGCACTGGTGCCAGGATTGAGAATATATATATTTTAATCATTTTCCTTTGGCGCCGGTGTGACTGGGGCCTTTTTTTTTTTTGACTGGCACCATTGTAACTAGCGCCCGATTTCGTTTATTATAAATATTCCAAAATTGTCCTGTTATATGCAAATTAGATAAACTTTTTCCCTCCATATGAAATTTTCTATAATAAATTTAGACAAAAATATTCCAGTAATAAGTTTTCTCATTAGCACGAGGATATTATTGAAAAATTGACTTGATTTTGTTTTCTTTCCTTAGAAACACCAAACACTATAATGGAAAATAAAGGTATATTTCGTCTATAATTTTGGTATTTCCAAACACAGGAAAAAATTGATAGGAATTTCAATTTTCCAAAGGAATGGAGATAACAAAGAATCAATTTTCTTTCCTTTCCTGTGAACCAAACGAGGCCTTATAGTGTTATTCTACTTGTTCTTTTTCGTGGTGTGTCATGTTGCTGTTAGAGAAGAGTACGACCTCACCACTGCCACACGGTGAGGCCGGACAATCCAATAATTTCTCCAATGGAGGTTTTTATCTTCCCTAATTCTATGGTATAAATCATTTTAGAATAAAAAAAAAATCTTCCAACATTGATTTATATTTCAATTTACATTCTATGTAGGATGAGAATTTCTATGAGGATTTTTACATCTAGAAACTCTCATATAAATTCTCTACGATCCCCACCTTTAAACTAAATTATTAAATACAATTTTCCAACTAATATTAGACAGCAAGATAGAAATTGAAAATCGTTGGAGAATAATTTTTTTGGTTAATTTCAATTTGATACTCTCAACTATTCTAACTTTTTTAATTTGATACCCTAAATTGTATTATATATCAATCACTACCCTCAACTATTGAACAAGTCGATACCCTTCGTCAGTCAAAGGTTAATTTTTCTGTTTTAACAAAAATAAATAATAATTTTGACAAAATTATCTCCATCCTCCCTTATGGAGGTATTTGAAGTGATCACGAATTAGAGAGGTATTTTTGTCATTTTGAATTTTTCTTTAACATTGTTAGGTATTAAGTAGTACAATTACATTTAAGATATAAGTTATCTAATGTTAAAGTTTGTGGTATCAAAGTTAAAAAATTTGAATAGTTAAGAGTATCAAGTTAAAATTTAGTCTATATTTTTTAATTGGAAACTCTGGTAACTAGAATAGAAAATTCTTATAGTACAATACAAACTACAAAGTATGATAGAAACTCAATTTCCCTTACAAAATAGCTTAAATGGAAACGGCAACCATAATAAGCAATCACAAACTCAGTATAAGATCTGGTTTGAGAATATAATTCCAAGCCGACTGACAAAAATCAAACTGGACAAGAGTTCTTTACTAAGTTACAGTTACTAAACAATTTTTGATTTTTATTTTAAATAAATAAGCATGAACAATTATGATAATTAAATATAAACGAATAAACATGATCTCAGTTGAAACCTTGTCATTTACTTTCCTACAAATATAATCGTTATTAATGTGTATAAGTTATTCAAAAATGTGGCATTGGCCTTGTGGTAACTTTGGAGCTCATCCATGTTGATTGAGCGATGCCTTTTGAAAGCGATGATTGAGCTTTGGAACGAAAGCGATAACTTATAAAAAAAAGTCAGAATGGAAAGTAGAGAACAATTTTCACAGTCGACGTCAATTTGTTTCAACGAAAAATGGGCTTGAGCAAGTTCAGTTAGTTGAGGGTTCGCTTGGATTGAAGTTTAAGAGAGTTAAAGTGAGGAAAAATAAAAATCATGCTTGGCTTGATAGTGGAGATTTAGAAGGAAGAATTATAAATGGCTAAATGAGGGTTTGTTTAATCCTTCTTTTATCTATTTTTTCAACTCCAAATCGGAAGGTTGACGTCGGAATTAAAAATTTTTGTTTAAAAAATCATAAATCTTTATTTGTCATATAAAATTTTATAACTTTTGGCTCCATTTGTTTTGATTTCGTTTATGCTACTCGGTAGCTTCCTTATTTGTGAATACATTTTTAAAAATTTGAGCTAAAATTACAATAAAATTTAATTTTATAACATATCTAATAAGTGTTTTTTGTAACTACTATATTTTTATTAATCATCTCACTCAAAATCTCTAATTCAAGCAAAGTTATTAAATACACCACACTTAACTATTCCTCTAATCTAAACAAGATTATATATATTGACTCTACTCTTTCACGTAATTTTCTTTCTGCTGGAAAATGTGAATGTATATTTGTTATAATAATAATATCAATTTTTTTCTGTCAACGAATCTATGAAAAGGTGTACGAATCTTTTCATTGGAAAAGGTGTACGAATCTATTTATTGGAAAGGTGTGCCCTTTCCATCGTGTCTCTTTATTTCTATAAATACACATGTGTTTGGAGCATTCAAGCATTCATTCAATTCATCCATATTGCATTAGTTAGTCTAAGAGAGAGAGACAACCAACGTTGCTTCGACGAGTTCCTACGGTGTGAAGTGCTGCTACCGAAGGAAAGAACCGTTGTATCCTGGGAGACTAATCGCCATTAAACCGTAAGCACCAGTGCGGGGCGAATATTGTCTTAAGGACATTGAACCAAGTTCAAGGCTCGGTATCATTTATTTATTTATATTTTATTTTCAGAATCTAAATACAGAGTTGGAAATATTTCTAATAACACTTTCACTTAACCCCATCAATTCTGATTATTTTTCCCCCCCAATCCAAATGGCACCGGGAAGGGTGGGGGGGGGGGGGGGGGGGGGATGGGGGTCCTCGTTGAAAATCCCTAGGAAACTCAGGTTTATAATAAAAATTCAATTTTTTTTACAAGCTATTGTTACCAAACAACATTGAACTTCTTTCCAATAGAAATGTAAATTATAAGGGCATATCTAAAGTTACTCAGGGCTAGTCCATATATGATTTTGATTTATTTACAAGTTTGCCACTTGAAAAAATACTCAGGACTAGTCCAACTACAGGATATAAGTCTTTTTTTTCACTCTTTCTTCTTCCCTTCTCTCTCCCAAAATCCTAAATATTTTCTCTTCCAAATCTCTCTCAATTCATGTTCACTCCTAAATTTTATCTTCTAGTAACTAAAATTTGATTTACTATTCATTCTAGATATATTTTTGAAGTTTTGAACCCATTTTAAACGAACTTCAAAAGTTCGTCTATAGTCGCAACGGGGACAATGATGGACTGTCCAAATTTCTGACAGTCCTGATAGTGGATATGACTGCCAGAAAATTGGACAGTACTAAAATAGACTTGCTGGACAACAACTCCATTTTAGAACTGCCCAAATTTCTGGCAGTCCTGACAGTCCAAAAAAATTGATAGTCCTGGAAGAAAGTTTTTAATAATCATGGAAACATAAGTCACGTAAGGATTTTATATTTTTATATAATCATTAAGTTACTTTATAAATATTTTTAAATATATTTTAGAGATAAATAAATTAATCGATTTAAAAATAAATAAATTATCAACTCGATTAATTTTTTTTAAATATATCTTATAGATAAGTGTCTTAATTTTGCTCATTTTAAAATAAACTTTCATATATACAATCTATAATCCATTTTAGGTATAAATCTTAGAGGTAAGTCTCTCAATTTTATTCATTTCAAAATAAACCTATTTTAGAGATAAGTCTCTCAATTTTAAATCTATTTTAGAGTCTCCCAATTATCTATTCGGTTTAAAAAAAGTTCAAAATTTTAAATCTATCTTATAGATAAATCTCTCAATTTTTTTTATTTGAATATAAATCTCTATATCTACAAATCTATTTAAAAGATAAGTCTCTCAATTTTAAATTTATTTTAGAGTTCTAACCAATGTTTTTACATCATCTATATCTATAAAATAGGATACACAATATGAGACGTCAATATGAGCCACAAACACGGATACGACAATATGATACACAAAATGTACGACAATATGGATCACAATATGATACGGTATTAATATTAACAAAGGGTTACAATCATATTGCACGGATGCAATTAATATAAAATTTAGCATATTACATGCGTTCCTTTCAAAAGTATTACATCGATTTGATAATTTAGCATATTACAATTTGATAAATCAAAGTTTCACAAAACCAAACGATCGAGATGTCGGTTTTCATTTGGTGTCGGTTCATGTCGATCTTCACAAAGATTGGGACCGGCGCCAAGATCCTTCTCCTTTGGGTCGCAACTATTTGATGGCGAAAGATGAGACCGGCGTCAAGATCCTTCTTCTTCGGGTCGCAACTATAAAATAATAAATATTTCAAGTTAATTAACAAAGATTTAAATTTAATTTTAGGAACTTAATTAAGGAATATTTAAATTTAATTAACAAATAATCTAATTTTGGCATTACAATAATTTAGGACTGTCCAAATTTCTGGTAGACCTAAATACTTATAGGACTAGCAAAAATACCTGCAGTCCTAAAATGGACTGCTGTACAGCAAGTCCATTTCAGGATTGACAATTTCTGGCAGTTCTCAATACTTTTAGAGCTGTCAGAAATTGTCTGTTGTACAGAAAGTCTATTTCAGGACTGCAACAATTTTTGGCAGTCCTAAAAGTATTTAGGACTGCCAGAAATTGTGGCAGTCCTAAAGTCGACTTGACCGATTGTTAGGATTTATTTCAATCATGATAATGGAATGAAACAAACATTACAATGTTAGGACTTAATCATTACAATGTCTGTTTCAATCATGATAATGTATACCGAAGAATAAATATTTTAAGGTTTATTTTCATGCATTGTTTGTGAGTAAGAAACTATTGGGGTTTGTAGCCTATTTCTGAGGAGCCTTTGGGTGTCATCGAAATAGAAAATGAGAAAAAAATTAGTGTTTTGATGGAGATTGGGAAGATGGAAATGGTGGAGAAGAAGTATAGACTTTTGGAGGTTAAAACTAGGATTTTGGGAAGTGAGAGAGTAAAATACTGAAATGAAGGTAAAAATTTGGGTTTGAAAAGGGTGTTGGGTTGGAACAGCCCAAAGAGTAAAAAATTGGGTTGTTTTGAGTAATTTTTTTTCCCAAATATGGGCTAGTCCCAATCCGAACCGACCATGAGTAACTTTTGATGTGTCCTTATCTATATCTATATATAGCAAAATAGTTGAAACAAAATTGCAAAACTGCCATTTTCCCGCCTAAACTCTGCCATAATAAAATATTCATTAAAAAGTACAAAAAAACTGTACAATTATGTAACAAAGTAGTGGCTGCATTAATCACAACGGTTTTGCACAGTGCTTTTAAATGTACACAAAAATCACAACAGTCTTTTAAATGTAGCATTACACACATTTCAGATTTGAAATTTTAAACCATAATCAATCTTTGAAATGAAGGCTGCTTCAACCCTTTGGTGTTTGTGCAAGTGTTTGAAAACTGGATCAACATTCAAGGCACCTGTTGGTTTCCCAATTTTTGATACATTAATACTTTTTAATGCAATCTGTCTATAAATAGATGGAAAAATGATTCCATCATACATAGTTTGGAACTTGCCATAAAAAACTCAGCAGCATCTTCCGACTACATCAATGACTCCTTTCTTTTCACTTATTCGTGATGTGAGTCCTTCAAAAACTTTCTGGAATTTGAAGGTCCGACTCATTCGTCTCTATGAGGTACCCGGATACGGAGGGAAAGGGCAACCATTCAGTCTTGAATGTGTTTTTCATGATAATGAGGTAATTTTGATTTACAAATTATTTTCTTAAAAATAAAAATGTCTTCCATTTGTTTACAATAATGGTTTAAAAAAACATAATCGATTCTTTCTCTCAAAATGAAAATGTCTTTCATTTGTTTAAACTCAGCAGCATCTCACAGACAACATATGATTCAAAATATGACCAAATATTATATTAGTCCTTTAAAACATGTTTGTTCTTATCTGAACTAAAAAAATTTGAACGTTACAAATTAGTTGTAGTGGTTCATTTAAAATAATAAGTATCTTGCATTTTTTATAGTTATTTCATATGTTGAATAACTTTTTTTTAGGTTAATTTACGGCAAAAAAAATAAATATCTTACAAATGCATATGTAAGCCCATAGAGACGGATGAGTAAAAAAAAAATTATGTGATTTTAAAAAATTACAATAAAAGTATGCGTAGACAGAAAGTTTATTTAAAAAATGTATGAACAAAATTGATAATTTTTTAAATTTAGGGCCATGGTAAAGAGTTGAATTAGATGTTATACATCAAAATTTATATTCCTCAATGATTTCATAACATTTTTATCTAGGCACATCCAAAATATAATAAACAACATTTGATGTCAACATAAAAATATATTGAAGGCAAGTGCAGTAAATTTTAAAAAGGAGAAAATTGAGGAATATAATATTGTATACGTGAGCATTATATAACAAAACTGATCGATAGTAAATCTACCATATATTGACACATAATGCAATTATGATATATATGGTTGATCACAAAATTTTAGTTCAGTTCAACTATACTAAATAAATTCAATTTTAGTAAATTCAATGTTCAGTTCAACTATAATAAATAAATTCAATGTTCAGTTCAGTAAATTTTACTGCCAAAATTTTAGTGCACATGTAATATGGTATATGTGAGTATTATATGAAAAGTATTATGTAAAAGTCCAATATGAAAAGAACAATAAAAAAATGTATTAGAATTGCAATTAATTTGACTACCAAACATTGAGTAGTCACATAATATGCTATATGTGAAGTATTTTAAATCAAAACAAATAGACAATCTTATATATATTATGTATATGTGAGCATTATACATGAAACATATCATATCATTCAAAATTGATCATAATTAAAAAAATCACAAAGAAGAATATAATCAAAAGTAGACTAAAAGTTTATTTATAAACTGTATGAACAAAGACATTTTTTAAATATCGGACCATTTTGTTATAGAATTTAGCCTTTTTCTGTGTAAGCCCAAAATATATATCACGTTAGAACAAACATACTGAATTATGTTGCCCAACCAAAAATAAATTTAAGTTAGAAACACTTACATCAATATTTCTAACATACTCAAAATCATAGCGTTCATTTTTTAAATGTAGGACCATTTTGTTATAGAATTTAGTCATTTTCTCTGTGTAAGCCCAAAATATATTTCACGTTAGAACAAACATATTGAATTATGTTGCACAACCAAAAATTAATTTATGTTAGAAACACTTACATCAAAATTTCTAACATACTCAAAATCATAGCTTTCATTTTTTAAATATAGGACCATTTTGTTATAGAATTTAGCCATTTTTCCTGTGTAAGCCCAAAATATATATCACGTTAGAACAACCAAAAATTGATTTAAGTTAGAAACACTTACATCAAAATTTCTAACATACTCAAAATCATAGCGTTCATTTTCTCAAATATATTATTTTTAGACGCTAGAAAAGTTGTTATCAAACGAATATTTGCTTCAAAACTGTTCATAGTCAGAAAAAAAAACATAATCACAGTCTATTATTTTTGTAGCGTTCATATAAAACAAAAAAAAAAATATATATATATATATATATATATATATATATATATATATATATATATATATATATATATATATATATATATATATATATATATATATATATATTGTTCATATTACTTTTTCTCAAATACATTAAAAAAATTAAAAAAATCATTTCTATAAGCAAGCCAATTGTTTCAAAAATAATGAATTCAAATCTATAAAAGTTGTTAAGAAAGAATTAATTGCTTCAAAAGTGTTCGTAATAAGAGAACATTTTTAATGTCCTTTTTGGTATTCTTAATGCTAAAAAATTTGAAATCAGAAAATTTATTAAATTGAAATCTACAAAAAGTTACAATGTGTACATCATTAGTTGCTTCGAAAGTGATGCTAATAAGATTGACTTTTGATCTTTCTTTTTGGGTCAGAAAATTTATTACATTGAAATCTACAAAAAAAGACAATGTGTACATCATTAGTTGCTTCGAAAGTGATGCTAATAAGAATGACTTCTCATCTTCCTTTTTTGGTACTTTATTAATTAAAAATAATAAAATCAGATGTTATGTATATATTGGGCTTACAATTAGATATTGAGTACTCTAATATCAAAAATCATCTGAGAAACTTCTAGAGATGTAGAGTATATCTTATAAGCAAAGAAGTAGTACATATAAAAGAAGAAATGGTGAGGAAGCTGTTGTAGAGTACTTCAATAAACAAGTGACAAAAAGTTGTCTGCATTGCATCAAGTAATGTTTCTAATACTATTTTTATTTTCCAGTTTTGTTCTTCCTGTAACAATATAACATACTTTTTTGCTTTATGTCAAGTGGTAAAATTTAACAATTATCCATTTTTCTTTATAAATCAGTTGTTTTTGTCCAATATTACACATCTGACAGACAAGAGATCGTTCAAAATATGACCAAATATTAGGCAGAACATTTTATACATGTTGGTTCTAATCTATAACTATAAAAAATTCGAGAAAGTAATCTAACATATTCAAAACTATTTGTAATCAGGAATGTGTACATCATTAGTTTCTTCAAAAGTGATGCTAACAAGAATGACTTTTGATCTTCCTTTTTTGGTACTTTATTACTTACAAAATAAAATAAAATAAGATGTTATGTATATATTGGACTTACAATTTCATATTGTGTATTCTAATATCATAAAGCATCTCATAAACTTCTAAAGATCTACAGTACATCTTATTAGCAAAGAAGTACTACCTATTAAAGACCATAAAATGAGGAAGTTGTTGAAGAGTACTACAATAAACAAGCGACAAAAAGTTGTCTGCAGTGGAACAGGTAATGTTCCTGTGTATACTATATTTATTTTCCAACTTTGTTGTTCCTTTTTGTAACATTGCAACATTATTTTTTGCTTTATGTCAAGTGGTAAAATTTTAAAATTACTCATTTTCATGCAGAAATCAGTTTAATGTTCCTGTCTATACTATATTTATTTTCCAACTTTGTTCTTCCTTTTTGTAACATTGCAACATTACTTTTTGCTTTATGTCAAATGGTAAAATTTTATAATTACTCATTTTCATGTAGAAATCAGTTTAATGTTCCTGTCTATACTATATTTTTTTTCCAACTTTGTTCTTCCTTTTTGTAACATTGCAAAATTATTTTTTGCTCTATGTCAAGTGGTAAAATTTTAAAATTACTCATTTTCATGTAAAAATCAGTTTCTTTTGTCCAATATTTCACATCTGACAGACAACATATGATTGAAATACTGCCAAAAATTTAATTTAACATTTAAACATGTTTGTTCTTATCTAAACTAATTTTTTTTTACGTTACAGATTAGTTGCAGTGGTTCATGAAAAAAATAAGTATCTTGCATGTGTTTATAGTTATTTCATATGTTGAAATAACTTTTATGTACGTTAATTTACAGCCAAAAAATAAATATCTTACATGTATATATAGTTATTTCATATTATGAATTAATTGTTTAATGTGCAACATTTAAAGAACATTTAAATAAATATCATTCAAAACTGATAGAAAATCTACCATTTATAGACACATAAATTTCATGTAATGTTTAACGTTGAAACTAAATTTGCCACAACGTTTTAGGTAATGTTTATGTCTATACTAATTTAACAAAACATTTATGCCAATTAACATAAAACTACAAACATGGAATACCAAACAAGCATTTGCTGAAACTAAATATTTACCTGATAACATGATAGGTACTGAAACAAGGACTCCAGTCTTCAGCAAATGACTTCAGTAATACTCCCATGATGCATAACTAGAGCATTCTTAAGTCCCGACTTAAGTAGGAACAATTACAAACTGTTAAAGCAAGCAGTCTCATACAAATTTCAGCATATAACCAGATGGTGATTATAACACGGATTAAAAAAAGAACATTTCTTAGTGTAAACTTTATTACTGTATTATTGTATATGGCTTCCAACTCGGAGACAACAAACAAGGATAATATAGTAATCAGGACCAATTTCAATAAAACATATTCGAGCAAAGTTTACATTAAAATAATATATTAATCATGACCAATTTCAATAAAAAAATAATTAGAAAAAGCCAAATCAATATAAATTGCATCACCAAACAAGCCCAAAAATATATATCAGACACATCCAATATATATGTAAAATAAATTAAATGATATTTTCCATACATTAATATATTTGAAGCCAAGTACAATAAACTTCATTACTATTACAGTAAAATAAATATTATAGGATTATTAAATATAATATTTAATGACATTTCCATCAAGCATGAAAATATATTTGGAACCAAGTATATTAAAATTAATTAACAAGCAACTATAATCTCTTGGAAATCTTTGACGTAGCTTTTTTTAAAACTTACAGATCTACAAAAAATAAAACTATTTGATGTATCCTTTCTTAAAAAACACATATTTACAAACAAATTCAGTATTTTTTTAACAAATGACATATCTACAAACAATATTAAAAATATCTACAAACAATATTAAAAAATTCAGTAATTAAAAAAAACTAAATGAATGTATATTTAGTGAATCAAAAAACAAAAAACCCCAAATCATAACATCTTTATCTAGGTCCAAAACATTTCCTGATGAATCACCCGAAATAAAGGAAAAAAAAAGCCAAAAAAACCCAAATCCTAACATGTATAGCTAGATCTAAAACATTCCCTGATGAATCACCTGTAAAAAAAACAAAAAGAACAAAGAAAAAAACGAAAAATGAGAAAAAAAAACCCAAATCGTAACATGTCATTTTCTGATGAATCACCAAAAAAACAAAAAATAAAAAAAAAACAAAAAAAAGCCAAAAAAAAAAACAAGAAACCCCCAAATCCTAACATGTATAGCTAGATCTAAAATATTTCTTGATGAATCACCCGAAAAAAAAGAAAAAAAAAAGAAAAAAAAAACGATAAATAAGCAAAAAAAATACCCAAATCGTAACATGTATAGATAGATCTATAACATTTCCTGATGAATCACCAGAAGAAAAAAACGAAAAAGAGCCAAAAAAAAACCAAAATCGTAACATATATAGCTAGATCTAAAATATTTTCTGATGAAACACCCGAAAAAAATAAAAAATTAAAAAGGAAAAGAAACCTAGATGTGTCCCCGTGGTGAAGTGAGCCGACACAGAGAGAGAAGGGGGGGGGGGGGGGGGGGGGGGGGGGTTAGAGAACTTTGGGATTAAGAGAGTGGTTTCCTAGAGATGTGTGTTTTATAAGGCTAAGAATTGATTTCCACAGCTGTTTGACAGCTGTCGGAATTTGTTTATCGATTAATAAATAAGGCATACTCTTACTGTTTGTATAAACTTAACATATATTAAAATTTGAAATTGATACCATTATTGGCAGGTTTAAGCTTTTAATGCATAAATATATTTGTTATATAATTTGAAATTGATAACATTATTGGCAGGTTTAGGCTTTTAATGCACTAAATATATTTGTTATATAATTTGAAATTGATACCATTATTGGCAGGTTTAGGCTTTTAATGCACTAAATATATTTGTTTTATAATTTAAAATTAATACCATTATTTGCAGATTTAGGCTTTTAATGCACTAAATTATAGGTGATGTAGTCAATTTTTACATGTGTAGGATTTCATATATTAAAATTTGAAATTGATACCATTATTGACAGGTTTAGGCTTTTAATGCACTAAATATATTTGTTATATAATTTGAAATTGATACCATTATTGGCAGGTTTAGGCTTTTAATGCATTAAATATATTTATTATATAATTTGAAATTGATACCATTATTGGCAGGTTTAGCCTTTTAGTGCACTAAATTATAGGTGATGTAGTCAATTTTTACATGTGTAGGATTTCATGCTAATTAAAATTGTTGACAACTATAGGTTTTCAATGCATCAAATATATTAAATTTGTGTCGTGTGTATTAATTGTTGGGAGATTTTGGTTGTTTATTATTTTAATATTATAGCAATTCAATGTATTGTTCAAAATATATTTTATGTATACAAGACCTCATTGGTATTATATGGACTTAAATTCAATTGCACAATTAGTAATATTGCTTACTCATATAGTGTGCTTAAAATTATTTTGTTCATTTAATTTTAAATATAATATATAGGTACGTTGTATATATTGACATAAAATACTATTCTTTTACTAAAAAAAATAATTCTTTCCAAATTTTGATCCAAATAATTAAAGTTATATTTAAAAAAAGAAGAAGCTACTTCTGCTTATTATTTTTAATTAAATTATAGATATTTATATCTATAAATGTAAGATCATTTTCACGATTAACTAAGTTTTATTTCTAAAATTATGATCAATGAATTTTTATTTTGTAGAAACATATGTAGGAACGAAATCGTAAAGCAGAATACTCTAGAGGGGGGGTGAATAGAGTAGGCAGCGGAATATTGCTAATAAAAAATCTTGTTAGCAGTTAGATCACAGATATAATAATAATCACAAAAGTAAATGACAGAAATTAAAAGTGATCAGAAGGCAAACGCAAACACCGAGATTTATACTGGTTTTCCCCTTGTGAGGACTAGTCCAGTCGGAAGAACTCTAGCTTCCAGTTGAATCCACTATTGGAAAATCTCGCAAGTTTTCATACGAACTCCTTGCAACTTCTACAGACGCGAGCTTTGATACGAAGAACTCGACCAACTTCAATTTTGAAGAGTTGTATCTTCTATCAAGCCTCTGATTACAATCACTCTGAAACTTCTAGATCGTACCGCACTAGCAAATCGACTAGAGGATTGTAACTGGCTTGGGATTTAAAAATGAAAGCTTTTTGTAAACTCTTTGGAAGAATGTAAGATCAGGAAGAAAAGAGATTGAAAGTGAATTGGTGATTTGAAATGATCGAAATACTTCTCTATTTATAGTTTTTCCAAAGATAGAACTCTAACAGAATTCAGGCAGAATTCAGACAGAACTCTTTGTAACAAACCGTAACTGAAGGATGACCAAGTTCAAAATCCAAGGTTCACTAACGTTCCAATTGGCCGAACCCTGGCCGAACTCTGGCCGAGTTCTGCTGGGGTTCTGCCAGTTCATTTTGATATAGAAATCAAATTTTGGCTTTTTGAAAAATTCCTTCAGAAGTTTTTGTAAAAAGTTGTTTTATAAAAATGTAGGTCATTTGTAAAAGAATAGGATGTTTTGGAAAATATTTTTGGATAGCCTGTTTGCCAGTACGGCTCGGTGTACAATGTATCCCTAGACTCAATAAAATAAAAAATTACATTGCTTGACAGGAAGTACATGTGGAGTGGCAAACGGCTTCAGTCTTGAACATTGTTGATATCCATTGTTGAGCATTGTCCAAAACGTCGTAGGTAAACATCTGAGTTGACTTGCATTTATATCAAGATAGAGTTTGATCAATTATTAAAATCAGGTTTTACCATGACCAATGGGCCAACAATCTTTTCCATTTTGATAATTGACAAACCTTGCCGATATAACATTTAAGCTTGATCAATTCAAAATAGTAATCAAAAGAAATTGTTCATAAATATGTATTCAGAAAATGTTAGATCTATTTCTCCCCCGTTGTCACTTAGCAAAATAATTGCAAAAGAGAAAGCTCTCCCGCAATAAATGCATAAGTAACAAACAGTGAAGAAACACAAAAAAAATAAGAATAATCATCACAGCATGGAATAAACAGTGAATAGAAAAACACATAGTATAGAGAACAACACTGGCATGTATTTGTCACAGACAGTTTTAAATATGAAGTAAGAAGGACCAGCTCCAGAAGTACCAGCGCCAGAAGTGTGAGGAGTGGTACCAGTGGTACGATACCAATCATAAGCGTTTCCTGGCTGGAACAGAGAGTGGACCACCTCATCATCAATGCGGTAGCCAGAAACAGAAGGGTCTCGAGGTAGAGAGCTAGCAGAATGACCCGTCTGCGTAAACCTCAGGTCGGCGAAGGAATTGGCAATCGCCTGGAACCGAGTCACATCACGGAACTTGTGTTCCCTGAGGTCTCAACATAAAAAGACTGCATATCTGATAGGTGCTGATGGATACCCTCAAATGTCATAGGGTAAGAATGAGGAGAACAGGTATAGTAGGAGTAGGTGCAGGAGGAGTAGGTGCAGGAGGAGTAGGTGCAGTAGGTGCAATAGGTGGAGGAACAGAAGCAATACTGCGACGAGAAGTTTCAGAAACTTGGGCTCGGGATCAACAACACAAGTAGAGAGGTTAATATCAAATCTCTGAAAGATGCGAGGAATAAGTATCGCATAACAGAGGTTGCGGTCTCTCCCGCGACATCTACCCATCATCTGGATGATAGTCTTAGGGGCAGAAAAAGGAATCCCCTTAAGAATATGATAAATAGTAGAAAGCTCAAGAGCAGTGACATCATCTTTAGAAGTGGATTTAGAAAGTAAGGTGGAATAGATGATGCGATGTAATTCGTAGTTAAACAAGTTCAAGTTATTAGCCTTGAACTTTTCAGGACGAGCGCGTGCGGGTGCACAAAGCTCATTGTTGAAACTAACGAGTGTCGTGCCGTCGGAAAAATCAAAGTCAGTGATGTCATCGAGCGGGACACCTTCGTTTGGGAGACCAAGGATTTTCGCTAGCGTTTTATCAGTGAATTCGATATCAATTCCTCCGATACGTGTCCTCGCGGTAAATGTGTATAACACGAAATTACAATAGAATAATCTAATGACATTAGTGGCAATGGGGAATTGTAAGGTGACAAAATGTTGTAACCCTAATGCTTCAAAATAAGGGCGGTGATCTGGAAAGACAGCCCATTTAATCGGCGAATCGGCACAAATAGTACGCATAATGAAATCGGCGTACCATAATAAAGCTTTATCGAAAGTTTTAAAGTAAAACTCATCCGACGCACCGTCGTCCAATTGGACCGGAGAAAAGAGGCAATCCGTTTGAGGATCTGAAGACGATGCCTCTTCAATGGCATTGATCTTCTTCCTCTTGAAGGGATTGAACTTAGGCATTCTTTCCCAAAATTTTCTAGAAAACCCTAAGTATTGAAAAGTGGAGAGAGAAGGAATTATACCTTCCAAGAGTTTGATATGCTGTAGAGGACGAAGTTCTCCGCACGAATCCAAAGTTTGGACGAGAAACTCCACACAGATTGAAAAGAACAAGGAGGGAGAAAAGCTAGGGTTTCGGAGGCGCACTGCTGCTGTTTGAGGAGGTTTGGAAGAATGAAGAAGATGGGGGCCTCAGGTTCTGGCTGGTACATATATATACCCAGCCGAACTCTGGCCGAATTCGGACCGAACTCGGGCCGAATTCGCCAAGGGTGCCTGGCTATATATATATATATATATATATATATATATATATATATATATATATATATATATATATCAAAAAGAATAGAAATGGGGGCCACATCTTTTTCATATTTTGTTTCAAATGTTTAATTCAAAGTTTAGTAATTTTAAATCTCAAAATAATATAATTAATATTATTTTATAAATTAATATTCTTTACTCAGCATCTGTCTCAGATTAGCTGTAGGAGCACTGTCCCAGCTAACGGAGGTTCACCGGGGAACTCTTAAGTACAACTTCGCTTCGACCGTAGTCGTGGTGACAGACAGACTCTTTTTGGGCTTGTCTCGAAAACAGTTTTTGAGTATCGAATAAATAATTAATAAAACAAAATTAATTTATATTATTGACATCTAAATGCCTAACTCTCGACGTAAATAGTTGAACAATCTTCCGCTAGAGGTTTTATGAGTATGTCAGCTAATTGATTCTGTGTGTCTATATATACAAGGTCTATATCTCCATTTTGTTGATGATCTCTAAGAAAGTGATGTCTAATCTCGATATGTTAGTACGAGAATGACATACTGGATTCTTAGTCAAATTAATAGAACTAGTGTTATCACAGAAAATGGGTATATGTGTAAAATGCAATCCATAGTCTTCTAAAGTTTGTTTTATCTACAAAATTTGTGCACAACACGTCCTGCAGCGATATACTCAGCCTCGGTTGTTGATAATGCAACATAATTTTTTTTTTACTAAACCAAGAGATTATAGCTTTTCCTAGGAAATGACATGTGCCGCTGGTACTTTTTCTATCTACTTTGCATCCTGCGAAATCAACATCAGAATAACCAGTTAGGTCAAATGACATGGTTTTGGGATACCATAAGCCGACAGAAGAAGTGCCATTAAGGTATCGGAAGATACGCTTAACTACACATAGATGTGATTCCTTAGGATTAGCTTGAAGTGTGCACATAAACAAACACTAAACATAATGTCTGGTCGACTAGCAATTAAATACAGTAAGCTACCGATCATACCTCGATACTTATGTATGTCGACAGATTTGCCTTGTTCATCAATATCAAGCTTGGTTGAAGTCGCCATTGGAGTGCTAAGTGGCTTGACTGCTTCCATGTCGAACTTCTTTAATAGATCCTTTGTGTACTTTGCTTGATTTATGAACGTCCATTGTTGGTTTGTTTGATTTGCAGTCCAAGAAACAATTTCAGCTCTCCCATCATGCTCATTTCAAACTCATTCTGCATACTCTTTGAAAATTCTTGACAAGAGATTCATCAGTAGATCCAAAGATAATATCATCTACATAGACTTGAATCAAAAGAATATATTATTCAAAGATTTTATAAACAAAGTATGTCAACCTTTCCCTTTGAAAAACCGTTATCAAGTAGAAAAGAGCTTAGACGATCGTACCAAGCACGAGGGGCTTGTTTTAAACCGTATAAGGCTTTCTTCAACTTGAAAACATATTCAGGAAATTTGAAATCAGTAAAACCAGGAGGTTGAGCGACATAAACTTCTTTTTTATAAAACCATTTAAAAATACGCTTTTGACATCCATTTGAAATAATTTAAAATTATGAAAACATGCAAATGCACATAACATGCGAATGGATTCTAATCTCGCAACTGGGGCATAAGTCTCATCATAGTCGATATCTTCTTCTTGATTGTATCCTTGAGCTATGAGTCGAGCCTTATTACGAGTTACTAAACCATTCTCGTTCAGTTTATTTCAAATACCCATCGGGTGCCAATGACCGGATGATCAATGGGCTTGGAAACAAGTTCCTAAACTTGATTCCGTTCGAATTGGTTTAATTCCTCTTGCATAGCATTTAACCAACAGTTATCACTACATGCTTCATCAATATTTTTGGATTCAAACTGCGAGACAAAAGCAACACAAGAAGCTATATCTTAATAGAGGAACGAGTACTTACACCCTTGGTAATCTCACCAATTACCAAATCCTTTGGATGATTAGCCAAGAATCTTCTCTTTTGGTGTAGTCTCAAAATTGATAGTTCCGGCTTCTTTGCTTGGAGGTTCATCTGATGCTAGATGTGATGGTTCTGCATCTTTGTGTAAAGGTTTTGCAGTAGCTGTACTTGGTGCGATTGTCTTCATTGTTCATCGTCTAAGTGTTGATTTAGCTCATCAAACTTGACGTTGATAGATTCTTCAATGATCATGGTTCTTTTGTTGAAGACTCTATATCCTTTGCTCTTTGCTGCATAACCTAAAAATATACCTTCATCGGCCTTTTCATCAATTTACTCAAATTATCTTTAGTATTAAGAATAAAACATTTGCAACCAAAGATTTTAAAATAGGAAACATTTGGTGTTCTATCAAACCATAATTCATAGGGAGTCTTCTTCGATATAGGTCGAATTAGAACCCTATTAAGAATGTAGCATGCTGTATTTACAGCTTCAGCCCATAAATATCTAGGTAGACTAAATTCATTTAACATTACTCTAGCCATTTCAGATAGAGTTCTGTTCTTACGTTCCATAACTTTTTGTTGCGGAGTCCTAGGACAAGAGAATTCATGTAGATAACCGTGTGTGTCACAAAATTGCTTGAATTGTATTCTCAAATTCGCCGCCATGATCACTACGAATACGAGTAATCATGAATCCTTTTTCATTCTGTACTTTCTTGCAAAAGGTGATGAATTCTGATAATTCATCGTTCTTGTGTGCAAGAAAATAAACCCATGTATATCTAGAAAAGTCATCTATAATAACAAATGCATATAGCTTACCACCTAGGCTAGCAATTCTATTTGGTCCAAATAAGTCCATATGCAACAGTTGTAAGGGTCTAGTGTACTTACATCGTTCTTGGATTTGAATGCCGATTTGGTAGCTTTGTTCTTTTCACATTCACTACATACCGTATCCTTCTTGAAAGAAATATCCGGTAAGCCGCGTACCAATTTTCTCGTAGATAATCTTGAAATTGTATTCATGTTTGATGACGAGTCTCATATGCCATAGTTGACTCTCAATGCTTTTGGCCATCAAACATCTACCTGTTGTGTTAGCATCTTCTAACAAATAAAAAACATATTATTGTCTTCCCTAATACCTTCAAATATAGTACTACCAGTTGAACTATCAATAATAATACATTTATTTTTATGAAGTTAATACCATAACTGTGATCAGCTAAATGGCTTATGCTGAGCAGATTATGTTTTACTCAGTAACTAGACAAATCTTAATCACTGGATAGGCCTTACCAATGTCACCGATACCGATTATGTACCCTCTTAAATTACCAAGGAGACGTATCCTTCTTTATTCCTCTTCGACAGTGTTGCAAATAATGAAGCGTCACTGGTCATGTGTTGTGAGCAACCGCTGTCGAGGATCCATTTGCTCCTAGCATGTGAAGGGTGTCCCACCTACAAAATAATTTGTAGATGAAACTCTTGGTACCCATTTCTTGTAGGTCCTGACTGGTTAGTTTTCGGCATCCATGCATAAACATTTAAATCTACTAACTTTCTACTACATGCAGAATATATGACAATGAGGCCACAATAATGACATTTAGCATGTTGAGTATTGAAAGTAGTGTGAGGATGATTGGTAGGTTTTGGTTTTCTAGTATAGAAGAATGCATGCCTATTAGTCTTCTTGGGCATAGTCTTGGTATGGTTTGGTCTGACAGTGTTGGGCGTGTTCCAATATTCGGTAATTGACACGTTAGAATAGGAAGCAGCAACTTCAGGCCGTTTTCCTAAACTAATTTCCAACTTTTTGGAAGTGTCATATAATCTAGTAGTCAGATGTGAGTGATTCTAATCTACCTGTGCACTCTGGAGAATCTTTCTCTCCTAGATAGGTCTTCCTTTAATTGGATAATAGTTTGGTCTTTTTCTTCGGATAGCTTCAGTCTCGTGTAACAACAATTTAATAGAAGAAAGCTCACCAGACTCAGTTGAAGAGTCATTATTTCTAACCATATCTAATTGGTTGGTAAGTCTTCCTATTTCACCTTTGTACTCTTTGAGTACCTTCTTAGAGGTTTCATATTTGCTACGCAGTTTCCTGTAGTCATCTAACAGTTCACTGAAAGCCTCTCCTAGTTGCTCAAAGGTGAAATCATCATACGATCAAATAGAGGATTAGTAGTTACCTGATCACAAGCCATCAAGCACATTTGCAGCGTCATCTGATTGTTCATCTTCTGAGTCACTAGCTTCACTTTCATGTCATATGCTTGTGTTGGCGTACTTTTTGATGTAGATTTCTTCAGGTAGCCTTTGTCATATTTGCTGTTTTCTTTGATGATGATGATGTTGGACAGTCTTTCTTCATGTGTCCTTTCTTCTTGCATGTAGCAAATAGGATCTTCCTCGTTGTTGTTGTTGTTGCTGTCTTTTGTTCTTTTGTTAAATCTCATGAACTTCTTAATTTTCTTACCAAAGAGCTTGATCTTCAGAGTCGGAATCGCTATCGTCGGAATCATCTTCGATGGTTCTTCTATGATGAGCCTTGAGAGCGATCGTCTTCTCTGATTTCTCCTTTGTGTAGCATCTTCAAAGTCTTGAAGTTCTAACTCGTGAGTGAGTAGCTTACCCATGAGTGTTTCTAAAGACATTGTTGAGATATCGTTCCCTTCAATGATTGCTGTAGCCTTTGGAATCCAGTTTTTTTGTAAGGGCTCGTAGAAGTTTACGAATCTTCTCATGGTTACTGTAATCCTTGCCTAGTGAAGACAGAGATTTACAATATCCAAGAATCTTGTAAACATCTGAGTGACTGATTCACTTGGCTTCATTTTGAACGCCTCGTACTCCTGAGTAAGTCTGCTGATCTTTGACTCCTTGACTTGTGTTGTTGCTTCGTGGGTTACTTCGAAAAGTTTCACACTTCGTTTGATGTTGTGCAAGTAGACACCTGTTGAATTCAGTTCTGTCTAAAGCACAAAATAAAGCGTTAATCACGTGCGTCAAGACTGGCCTTTTTTTCTTCCTCTGTATATTTGTCATGGGGTTTTTCAACTAAAATACCATCAACATTAATACGAGGTGGCTTTTTATAGCCATCAATAACCACAGACCATAAGTCAAAATTAAGTAATTTCAGAAAGAAACTCATACGTGTTTTCCAATAAGTGTAGTTTGTGCCGTCAAACAGTGGAGGTCTATTTGTGGCTTGGCCTTCACTTGTGAATTTCACAGTTTCCTGTGTAATACTGTGACCTATATAGAAATTGAATATCTGTAATTTTACCTTGCTTTACCTTATAACCCGCTCTGATACCAATTGTAGGAACGAAATCGTAAAGCAGAATACTAGAGGGGGGTGAATAGAGTAGGCAGCAAATATTACTAATAAAAAATCTTGTTAGCAGTTAGATCACAGATATAAATAATCACAAAAGTAAATGACAGAAATTAGAAGTGATCAGAAGGCAAACGCAAATACCGAATTTATACTGTTTTCCTCTTGTGAGGACTAGTCCAGTCGGAAGAACTCTAGCTTCCAGTTGAATCCACTATTGGAAAATCTGCAAGTTTTATACGAAGTCCTTGCAACTTCTACAGACGCGCGCTTTGATACGAAGAACTCGACCAACTTCAATTTTGAAGACTTGTATCTTCTATCAAGCCTCTGATTACAATCGCTCTGAAACTTCTAGACCGTACGCACTAGTAAATCGACTAGAGGATTGTAACTGGCTTAGGATTTGAAAATAAAAGCTTTTTGTAAACTCTTTGGAAGAATGTAAGCTCAGGAAGAGAAGAGATTGAAAGTGATTGGTGATTTGAAATGATCAAAATACTTCTCTATTTATAGTTTTTCCAAAGACAGAACTCTGACAGAATTCGGGCAGAATTCGATAGAACTCTTTGTAACAAACCGTAACTGAAGGATGACCAAGTTCAAAATCCAACGTTCACTAACATTCCAATTGGCCGAACTCTGGCCGAACTCGGCCGAGTTCTGCTGGGTTCTGCCAGTTCATTTGAGATAGAAATCAAATTTTAGCTTTTTGAAAAATTCCTTCAGAGCTTTTTGTAAAAAGTTGTTTTGTAAAAACGTAGGTCATTTGTAAAAGAATAGGATGTTTTGAAAAACATTTTTGGATAGCCTATTTGCCAGTACGACTCGGTGTACAATGTATCCCTAGACTCAATAAAATGAAAAATTACATTGCTTAACAGGAAGTACATATGGAGTGGCAAACGGCTTCAGTCTTAACATTGTTGATATCCATTGTTGAGCATTGTCTAAAACGTCGTAGGTAAACATCTGAGTTGACTTACATTTATATCAGGACAGAGTTTGATCAATTATTAAAATCAGGTTTGACCATGACCAATGAGCCAACAACATAGATTCGAATACTGGGTTATTTTGTATAAGGGTACCAAGTTTATGAATTAGACTTTGGGTACTGGATTTGTCCGTTTTAGACTTTGGGTATTGTAACTTTTTAGTGACAGATTTTATGACAAACATTCGTCATTAAAAGACTTGTTTCGACACTAAAGTCCACTTTTGTCACTAAAATGTGTCACTAAAAAAATTCGAGTACCCAAACTCTAAAACGGACAAATCCAATACCAAATGTCTAATTATATCATAAAGCTGTCCCTT
>JANAVB010042620.1:8474355-8491245 GCA_029216955.1 Iris pallida | reverse complement strand
CAATTAATATAAATTTAGCATATTACATGCGTTCCTTTCAAAAGTATTACATCAATTTGATAATTTAGCATATTACAATTTGATAATCAAAGTTTCACAAAACCAAACGATCGAGATGTCGGTTTTCATTTGGTGTCGGTTCATGTCGATCTTCACAAAGATTGGGACCGGCGCCAAGATCCTTCTCCTTTGGGTCGCAACTATTTGATGGCGAAAGATGAGACCGGCGTCAAGATCCTTCTTCTTCGGGTCGCAACTATAAATAAAAATATTTCAAGTTAATTAACAAAGATTTAAATTTAATTTTAGGAACTTAATTAAGGAATATTTAAATTTAATTAACAAATAATCTAATTTTGGCATTACAATAATTAGGACTGTCCAAATTTCTGGTAGACCTAATACTTATAGGACTAGCAAAAATACCTGCAGTCCTAAAATGGACTGCTGTACAGCAAGTTCATTTCAGGATTGACAATTTCTGGCAGTTCTCAATACTTTTAGAGCTTCAGAAATTGTCTGTTGTACAGAAAGTCTATTTCAGGACTGCAACAATTTTTGGCAGTCCTAAAAGTATTTAGGACTGCCAGAAATTGTGGCAGTCCTAAAGTCGACTTCCGATTGTTAGGATTTATTTCAATCATGATAATGGAATGAAACAAACATTACAATGTTAGGACTTAATCATTACAATGTCTGTTTCAATCATGATAATGTATACCGAAGAATAAATATTTAAGGTTTATTTTCATGCATTGTTTGTGAGTAAGAAACTATTGGGTTTGTAGCCTATTTCTGAGGAGCCTTTGGGTGTCATCGAAATAGAAATGAGAAAAATTAGTGTTTTGATGGAGATTGGGAAGATGGAAATGGTGGAGAAGAAGTATATACTTTTGGAGGTTAAAACTAGGATTTTGGGAAGTGAGAGAGTAAATACTGAAATGAAGGTAAAATTTGGGTTTGAAAAGGGTGTTGGGTTGGAACAGCCCAAAGAGTAAAAATTGGGTTGTTTTGAGTTTTTTTCCCAAATATGGGCTAGTCCCAATCCGACCGACCATGAGTAACTTTGATGTTCCTTATCTATATCTATATTAGCAAATAGTTGAAACAAAATTGCAAAACTGCCATTTTCCCGCCTAAACTCTGCCATAATAAAATTCATTAAAAGTACAAAAAAACTGTACAATTATGTAACAAAGTAGTGGCTGCATTAATCACAACGGTTTTGCACAGTGCTTTTAAATGTACACAAAACACAACAGTCTTTTAAATGTAGCATTACACACATTTCAGATTTGAAATTTTAAACCATAATCAATCTTTGAAATGAAGGCTGCTTCAACCCTTTGGTGTTTGTGCAAGTGTTTGAAAACTGGATCAACATTCAAGGCACCTGTTGGTTTCCCAATTTTTGATACATTAATACTTTTTAATGCAATCTGTCTATAAATAGATGGAAAAATGATTCCATCATACATAGTTTGGAACTTGCCATAAAAAACTCAGCAGCATCTTCCGACTACATCAATGACTCCTTTCTTTTCACTTATCGTGATGTGAGTCCTTCAAAAACTTTCTGGAATTTGAAGGTCCGACTCATTCGTCTCTATGAGGTACCCGGATACGGAGGGAAAGGGCAACCATTCAGTCTTGAATGTGTTTTCATGATAATGAGGTAATTTGATTTACAAATTATTTTCTTAAAAATAAAAATGTCTTCTTTGTTTACAATAATGGTTTAAAAAAACATAATCGATTCTTTCTCTCAAAATGAAAATGTCTTTCATTTGTTTAAACTCAGCAGCATCTCACAGACAACATATGATTCAAAATATGACCAAATATTATATTAGTCCTTTAAAACATGTTTGTTCTTATCTGAACTAAAAAAATTTGAACGTTACAAATTAGTTGTAGTGGTTCATTTAAAATAATAAGTATCTTGCATTTTTTATAGTTATTTCATATGTTGAATAACTTTTTTTAGGTTAATTTACGGCAAAAAAATAAATATCTTACAAATGCATATGTAAGCCCATAGAGACGGATGAGTAAAAAAAAATTATGTGATTTTAAAAAATTACAATAAAAGTATGCGTAGACAGAAAGTTTATTTAAAAAATGTATGAACAAAATTGATAATTTTTAAATTTAGGGCCATGGTAAAGAGTTGAATTAGATGTTATACATCAAAATTTATATTCCTCAATGATTTCATAACATTTTTATCTAGGCACATCCAAAATATAATAAACAACATTTGATGTCAACATAAAAATATATTGAAGGCAAGTGCAGTAATTTTAAAAAGGAGAAAATTGAGGAATATAATATTGTATACGTGAGCATTATATAACAAAACTGATCGATAGTAAATCTACCATATATTGACACATAATGCAATTATGATATTATGGTTGATCACAAAATTTTAGTTCATTCAACTATACTAAATAAATTCAATTTTAGTAAATTCAATGTTCAGTTCAACTATAATAAATAATTCAATGTTCAGTTCAGTAAATTTTACTGCCAAAATTTTAGTGCACATGTAATATGGTATATGTGAGTATATATGAAAAGTATTATGTAAAAGTCCAATATGAAAAGAACAATAAAAAAATGTATTAGAATTGCAATTAATTTGACTACCAAACATTGAGTAGTCACATAATATGCTATAGTGAAGTATTTTAAATCAAAACAAATAGACAATCTTATATATATTATGTATATGTGAGCATTATACATGAAACATATCATATCATTCAAAATTGATCATAATTAAAAAAATCACAAGAAGAATATAATCAAAAGTAGACTAAAAGTTTATTTATAAACTGTATGAACAAAGACATTTTTTAAATAGGACCATTTTGTTATGAATTTAGCCTTTTTCTGTGTAAGCCCAAAATATATATCACGTTAGAACAAACATACTGAATTATGTTGCCCAACCAAAAATAAATTTAAGTTAGAAACACTTACATCAATATTTCTAACATACTCAAAATCATAGCGTTCATTTTTTAAATGTAGGACCATTTTGTTATAGAATTTAGTCATTTTCTCTGTGTAAGCCCAAAATATATTTCACGTTAGAACAAACATATTGAATTATGTTGCACAACCAAAAATTAATTTATGTTAGAAACACTTACATCAAAATTTCTAACATACTCAAAATCATAGCTTTCATTTTTTAATATAGGACCATTTTGTTATAGAATTTAGCCATTTTTCTGTGTAAGCCCAAATATATATCACGTTAGAACAACCAAAAATTGATTTAAGTTAGAAACACTTACATCAAAATTTCTAACATACTCAAAATCATAGCGTTCATTTTCTCAAAATATTATTTTTAGACGCTAGAAAAGTTGTTATCAAACGAATATTTGCTTCAAAACTGTTCATAGTCAGAAAAAAAAACATAATCACAGTCTATTATTTTGTAGCGTTCATATAAAACAAAAAAAATATATATATATATATATATAATATATATAATATATTTATAGATATATATATTATATATAATATATATATATATATATATATTGTTCATATTACTTTTTCTCAAATACATTAAAAAAATTAAAAAAATCATTTCTATAAGCAAGCCAATTGTTTCAAAAATAATGAATTCAAATCTATAAAAGTTGTTAAGAAAGAATTAATTGCTTCAAAAGTGTTCGTAATAAGAGAACATTTTTAATGTCCTTTTTGGTATTCTTAATGCTAAAAATTTGAAATCAGAAAATTTATTAAATTGAAATCTACAAAAAGTTACAATGTGTACATCATTAGTTGCTTCGAAAGTGATGCTAATAAGATTGACTTTTGATCTTTCTTTTTGGGTCAGAAAATTTATTACATTGAAATCTACAAAAAAACAATGTGTACATCATTAGTTGCTTCGAAAGTGATGCTAATAAGAATGACTTCTCATCTTCCTTTTTTGGTACTTTATTAATTAAATAATAAAATCAGATGTTATGTATATATTGGGCTTACAATTAGATATTGAGTACTCTAATATCAAAAATCATCTGAGAAACTTCTAGAGATGTAGAGTATATCTTATAAGCAAAGAAGTAGTACATATAAAAGAAGAAATGGTGAGGAAGCTGTGTAGAGTACTTCAATAAACAAGTGACAAAAAGTTGTCTGCATTGCATCAAGTAATGTTTCTAATACTATTTTTATTTTCCAGTTTTGTTCTTCCTGTAACAATATAACATACTTTTTTGCTTTATGTCAAGTGGTAAAATTTAACAATTATCCATTTTTCTTTATAAATCAGTTGTTTTTGTCCAATATTACACATCTGACAGACAAGAGATCGTTCAAAATATGACCAAATATTAGGCAGAACATTTTATACATGTTGGTTCTAATCTATAACTATAAAAATTCGAGAAAGTAATCTAACATATTCAAAACTATTTGTAATCAGGAATGTGTACATCATTAGTTTCTTCAAAAGTGATGCTAACAAGAATGACTTTTGATCTTCCTTTTTGGTACTTTATTACTTACAAAATAAAATAAAATAAGATGTTATGTATATATTGGACTTACAATTTCATATTGTGTATTCTAATATCATAAAGCATCTCATAAACTTCTAAAGATCTACAGTACATCTTATAGCAAAGAAGTACTACCTATTAAAGACCATAAAATGAGGAAGTTGTTGAAGAGTACTACAATAAACAAGCGACAAAAAGTTGTCTGCAGTGGAACAGGTAATGTTCCTGTGTATACTATATTTATTTTCCAACTTTGTTGTTCCTTTTTGTAACATTGCAACATTATTTTTTGCTTTGTCAAGTGGTAAAATTTTAAAATTACTCATTTTCATGCAGAAATCAGTTTAATGTTCCTGTCTATACTATATTTATTTTCCAACTTTGTTCTTCCTTTTTGTAACATTGCAACATTACTTTTTGCTTTATGTCAAATGGTAAAATTTTATAATTACTCATTTTCATGTAGAAATCAGTTTAATGTTCCTGTCTATACTATATTTTTTTCCAACTTTGTTCTTCCTTTTGTAACATTGCAAAATTATTTTTGCTCTATGTCAAGTGGTAAAATTTTAAAATTACTCATTTTCATGTAAAAATCAGTTTCTTTTGTCCAATATTTCACATCTGACAGACAACATATGATTGAAATACTGCCAAAAATTTAATTTCATTTAAACATGTTTGTTCTTATCTAAACTAATTTTTTTTACGTTACAGATTAGTTGCAGTGGTTCATGAAAAAAATAAGTATCTTGCATGTGTTTTAGTTATTTCATATGTTGAAATAACTTTTATGTACGTTAATTTACAGCCAAAAAAATTATCTTACATGTATATAGTTATTTCATATTATGAATTAATTGTTTAATGTGCAACATTTAAAGAACATTTAAATAAATATCATTCAAAACTGATAGAAATCTACCATTTATAGACACATAAATTTCATGTAATGTTTAACGTTGAAACTAAATTTGCCACAACGTTTTAGGTAATGTTTATGTCTATACTAATTTAACAAAACATTTATGCCAATTAACATAAAACTACAAACATGGAATACCAAACAAGCATTTGCTGAAACTAAATATTTACCTGATAACATGATAGGTACTGAAACAAGGACTCCAGTCTTCAGCAAATGACTTCAGTAATACTCCCATGATGCATAACTAGAGCATTCTTAAGTCCCGACTTAAGTAGGAACATTACAAACTGTTAAAGCAAGCAGTCTCATACAAATTTCAGCATATAACCAGATGGTGATTATAACACGGATTAAAAAAAGAACATTTCTTAGTGTAAACTTTATTACTGTATTATTGTATATGGCTTCCAACTCGGAGACAACAAACAAGGATAATATAGTAATCAGGACCAATTTCAATAAAACATATTCGAGCAAAGTTTACATTAAAATAATATATTAATCATGACCAATTTCAATAAAAAAATAATTAGAAAAAGCCAAATCATATAAATTGCATCACCAAACAAGCCCAAAATATATATCAGACACATCCAATATATATGTAAAAAAATTAATGATATTTTCCATACATTAATAATTTGAAGCCAAGTACAATAAACTTCATTACTATTACAGTAAAATAAATATTATAGGATTTAAATATAATATTTAATGACATTTCCATCAAGCATGAAATATATTTGGAACCAAGTATATTAAAATTAATTAACAAGCAACTATAATCTCTTGGAAATCTTTGACGTAGCTTTTTTAAAACTTACAGATCTACAAAAAATAAAACTATTTGATGTATCCTTTCTTAAAAAACATATTTACAAACAAATTCAGTATTTTTTTAACAAATGACATATCTACAAACAATATTAAAAATCTACAAACAATATTAAAAAATTCAGTAATTAAAAAACTAAATGAATGTATATTTAGTGAATCAAAAAACAAAAACCCCAAATCATAACATCTTTATCTAGGTCCAAAACATTTCCTGATGAATCACCCGAAATAAAGGAAAAAAAAAGCCAAAAAAACCCAAATCCTAACATGTATAGCTAGATCTAAAACATTCCCTGATGAATCACCTGTAAAAAAACAAAAAGAACAAAGAAAAAACGAAAAATGAGAAAAAAAAACCCAAATCGTAACATGTCATTTTCTGATGAATCACCAAAAAAACAAAAAAATAAAAAAAAACAAAAAAAGCCAAAAAAAAAAACAAGAAACCCCCAAATCCTAACATGTATAGCTAGATCTAAAATATTTCTTGATGAATCACCCGAAAAAAGAAAAAAAAAAGAAAAAAAACGATAAATAAGCAAAAAAACCCAAATCGTAACATGTATAGATAGATCTATAACATTTCCTGATGAATCACCAGAAGAAAAAAACGAAAAAGAGCCAAAAAAAACCAAAATCGTAACATATAGCTAGATCTAAAATATTTTCTGATGAAACACCCGAAAAAAATAAAAAATTAAAAAGGAAAAGAAACCTAGATGTGTCCCCGTGGTGAAGTGAGCCGACACAGAAGAGAAGGGGGGGGGGGGGGGGGGGTTAGAGAACTTTGGGATTAAGAGTGGTTTCCTAGAGATGTGTGTTTTATAAGGCTAAGAATTGATTTCCACAGCTGTTTGAGCTGTCGGAATTTGTTTATCGATTAATAAATAAGGCATACTCTTACTGTTTGTATAAACTTAACATATATTAAAATTTGAAATTGATACCATTATTGGCAGGTTTAAGCTTTTAATGCATAAATATTTGTTATATAATTTGAAATTGATACATTATTGGCAGGTTTAGGCTTTTAATGCACTAAATATATTTGTTATATAATTTGAAATTGATACCATTATTGGCAGGTTTAGGCTTTTAATGCACTAAATATATTTGTTTTATAATTTAAAATTAGTACCATTATTTGCAGATTTAGGCTTTTAATGCACTAAATTATAGTGATAGTCAATTTTTACATGTGTAGGATTTCATATATTAAAATTTGAAATTGATACCATTATTGACAGGTTTAGGCTTTTAATGCACTAAATATTTTTATATAATTTGAAATTGATACCATTATTGGCAGGTTTAGGCTTTTAATGCATTAAATATATTTATTATATAATTTGAAATTGATACCATTATTGGCAGGTTTAGCCTTTTAGTGCACTAAATTAGGTGATGTAGTCAATTTTTACATGTGTAGGATTTCATGCTAATTAAAATTGTTGACAACTATAGGTTTTCAATGCACAAATATATTAAATTTGTGTCGTGTGTATTAATTGTTGGGAGATTTTGGTTGTTTATTATTTTAATATTATAGCAATTCAATGTATTGTTCAAATATATTTTATGTATACAAGACCTCATTGGTATTATATGGACTTAAATTCAATTGCACAATTAGTAATATTGCTTACTCATATAGTGTGCTTAAAATTATTTTGTTCATTTAATTTTAAATAATAATAGGTACGTTGTATATATTGACATAAAATACTATTCTTTTACTAAAAAAAATTCTTTCTTTCCAAATTTTTGATCCAAATATTAAAGTTATATTTAAAAAAGAAGAAGCTACTTCTGCTTATTATTTTTAATTAAATTATAGATATTTATATCTATAAATGTAAGATCATTTTCACGATTAACTAAGTTTTATTTCTAAAATTATGATCAATGAATTTTTATTTTGTAGAAACATATGTAGGAACGAAATCGTAAAGCAGAATACTCTAGAGGGGGGTGAATAGAGTAGGCAGCGGAATATTGCTAATAAAAATCTTGTTAGCAGTTAGATCACAGATATAATAATCACAAAAGTAAATGACAGAAATTAAAAGTGATGAAGGCAAACGCAAACACCGAGATTTATACTGTTTTCCCCTGTGAGGACTAGTCCAGTCGGAAGAACTCTAGCTTCCAGTTGAATCCACTATTGGAAAATCCGCAAGTTTTCATACGAAGTCCTTGCAACTTCTACAGACGCGAGCTTTGATACGAAGAACTCGACCAACTTCAATTTTGAAGAGTTGTATCTTCTATCAAGCCTCTGATTACAATCACTCTAAACTTCTAGACGTACCGCACTGCAAATCGACTAGAGGATTGTAACTGGCTTGGGATTTAAAATGAAAGCTTTTTGTAAACTCTTTGGAAGAATGTAAGATCAGGAAGAAAGAGATTGAAAGTGAATTGGTGATTTGAAATGATCGAAATACTTCTCTATTTATAGTTTTTCCAAAGATAGAATCTAACAGAATTCAGGCAGAATTCGACAGAACTCTTTGTAACAAACCGTAACTGAAGGATGACCAAGTTCAAAATCAAGTTCACTAACGTTCCAATTGGCCGAACCCTGGCCGAACTCTGGCCGAGTTCTGCTGGGGGTTATGCCAGTTCATTTTGATATAGAAATCAAATTTGGCTTTTTGAAAAATTCCTTCAGAAGCTTTTTTAAAAAGTTGTTTTTATAAAAATGTAGGTCATTTGTAAAAGAATAGGATGTTTTGGAAAATATTTTTGGATAGCTGTTTGCCAGTACGGCTCGGTGTACAATGTATCCCTAGACTCAATAAAATAAAAAATTACATTGCTTGACAGGAAGTACATATGGAGTGGCAAACGGCTTCAGTCTTGAACATTGTTGATATCCATTGTTGAGCATTGTCCAAAACGTCGTAGGTAAACATCTGAGTTCACTTGCATTTATATCAAGACAGAGTTTGATCAATTATTAAAATCAGGTTTTACCATGACCAATGGGCCAACAATCTTCCCCATTTTGATAATTGACAAACCTTGCCGATATAACATTTAAGCTTGATCAATTCAAAATAGTAATAAAAAAATTGTTCATAAATGTATTCAGAAAATGTTAGATCTATTTCTCCCCCGTTGTCACTTAGCAAAATAATTGCAAAAGAGAAAGCTCTCTCGCAATAAATGCATAAGTAACAAACAGTGAAGAAACACAAAAAAATAAGAATAATCATCACAGGCATGGAATAAAACAGCGAATAGAAAAACATAGTATAGAGAACACACTGGCATGTATTTGTCACAGACAGTTTTAAATATGAAGCAAGAAGGACCAGCTCCAGAAGTACTAGCGCCAGAAGTGTGAGGAGTGGCACCAGTGGTACGATACCAATCATAAGCGTTTCCTGGCTGGAACAGAGAGTGGACCACCTCATCATCAATGCGGTAGCCAGAAATAGAAGGGTCTCGAGGTAGAGAGCTAGCAGAATGACCCTCTGCGCAAACCTCAGGTCGACGAAGGAATTGGCAATCGCCTGGAACCGAGTCACATTACGGAACTTGTGTTCCCTGGAGGTCTCAACAAAAAAAGACTGCATATCTGATAGGTGATGGATACCCTCAAATGTCATAGGGTAAGAATGAGGAGGAACAGGTATAGTAGAGTAGGTGCAGGAGGAGTAGGTGCAGGTACAGTAGGTGCAATAGGTGGAGGAACAAAGCAATACTGCGACGAGAAATTTCAGAAACTTGGGCTCGGGATCAACAACACAAGTAGAGAGGTCAATATCAAATCTCTGAAAGATGCGAGGAATAAGTCGCATAACAGAGGTTGCGGTCTCTCCCGCGACATCTACCCATCATCTGGATGATAGTCTTAGGGGCAGAAAAAGGAATCCCCTTAAGATATGATAAATAGTAGAAAGCTCAAGAGCAGTGACATCATCTTTAGAAGTGGATTTTGAAAGTAAGGTGGAATAGATGATGCGATGTAATTCGTAGTTAAACAAGTTCAAGTTATTAGCCTTGAACTTTTAGGACGAGCGCGTGTGGGTGCACAAAGCTCATTCTTGAAACTAACGAGTGTCGTGCCGTCGGGAAAATCAAAGTCAGTGATGTCGATCGAGCGGGCACCTTCGTTTGGGAGACCAAGGATTTTCGCTAGCGTTATCAGTGAATTCGATATCAATTCCTCCGATACGTGTCCTCGCGGTAAATGTGTATAACACGAAAACAATAGAATAATCTAATGACATTAGTGGCAATGGGGAATAAGGTGACAAAATGTTGTAACCCTAATGCTCAAAATAAGGGCGGTATATGGAAAGACAGCCCATTTAATCGGCGAATCGGCACAAATAGTACGCATAATGAATCGGCATACCACAATAAAGCTTTATCGGAAGTTTTAAAGTAAAACTCATCCGACGCACCGTCGTCCAATTGGACCGGAGAAAAGAGGCAATCCGTTTACGGATCTAAACGATGCCTCTTCAATGGCATTGATCTTCTTCCTCTTGAAGGGATTGAACTTAGGCATTCTTTCCCAAAATTTTCTAGAAAACCCTAAGTATTGAAAAGTGGAGAGAGAAGAATTATACCTTCCAAGAGTTTGATATGCTGTAGAGGACGAAGTTCTCCGCACGAATCCAAAGTTTGGACAAGAAACTCGACACAGATTGAAAGAACAAGAGGGAGAAAAGCTAGGGTTTCGGAGGCGCGTTGCTGCTGTTTGAGGAGGTTTGAAAGAATGAAGAAGATGGGGGCCTCAGGTTCTGGCTGGTACATATATACCCAGCCGAACTCTGGCCGAATTCGCCGAACTCGGGAATTCGCCAGGTTGCCTGGCTATATTATATATATATATATATATATATATATATATATATATATATATATATATATATATATATATCAAAAAGAATAGAAATGGGGCCACATCTTTTTCATATTTCGTTTCAAATGTTTAATTCAAAGTTTAGTAATTTTAAATCTCAAAATAATAATTAATATTATTTTATAAATTAATATTCTTTACTCAGCATCTGTCTCAGATTAGCTGTAGGAGCACTGTCCCAGCTAACGGAGGTTCACCGGGGAACTCTTAAGTACCACTTCGCTTCGACCGTAGTCGTGGTGACAGACAGACTCTTTTTGGGCTTGTCTCGAAAAAGTTTTTGAGTATCGAATAAATAATTAATAAAACAAATTAATTAATATTATTGACATCTAAAATGCCTAACTCTCGACGTAAATAGTTGAAACGATCTTCCGCTAGAGGTTTTATGAGTATGTCAGCTAATTGATTTTGTGTCTATATATACAAGGTCTATATCTCCATTTTGTTGATGATCTCTAAGAAAGTGATGTCTAATCTCGATATGTTTTGTACGAGAATGACATACTGGATTCTTAATCAAATTAATAGAACTAGTGTTATCACAGAAAATGGTATATGTGTAAAATGCAATCCATAGTCTTCTAAAGTTTGTTTTATCCACAAAATTTGTGCACAACAACGTCCTGCAGCGATATACTCAGCCTCGTTGTTGATAATGCAACATAATTTTTTTTTTACTAAACCAAGAGACTATAGCTTTTCCTAGGAAATGACATGTGCCGCTGGTGCTTTTTCTATCTACTTTGCATCTGCGAAATCAACATCAGAATAACCAGTTAGGTCAAATGACATGGTTTTGGGATACCATAAGCCGACAGAAGAAGTGCCTTAAGGTATCGGAAGATACGCTTAACTACACAGATGTGATTCCTTAGGATTAGCTTGAAAGTGTGCACATAAACAAACACTAAACATAATGTCTGGTCGACTAGCAATTAAATACAGTAAGCTACCGATCATACCTCGATACTTATGTATGTCGACAGATTTGCCTTGTTCATCAATATCAAGCTTGGTTGAAGTCGCCATTGGAGTGCTAAGTGGCTTGACTGCTTCCATGTCGAACTTCTTTAATAGATCCTTTGTGTACTTTGCTTGATTTATGAACGTCCCATTGTTGGTTTGTTTGATTTGCAGTCCAAGAAACAATTTCAGCTCTTCCATCATGCTCATTTCAAACTCATTCTGCATACTCTTTGAAAATTCTTGACAAAGAGATTCATCAGTAGATCCAAAGATAATATCATCTACATAGACTTGAATCAAAAGAATATTATTATTCAAAGATTTTATAAACAAAGTAGTGTCAACCTTTCCCTTTGAAAAACCGTTATCAAGTAGAAAAGAGCTTAGACGATCGTACCAAGCACGAGGGGCTTGTTTTAAACCGTATAAGGCTTTCTTCAACTTGAAAACATATTCAGGAAATTTGAAATCAGTAAAACCAGGAGGTTGAGCGACATAAACTTCTTTTTTTATAAAACCATTTAAAAATACGCTTTTGACATCCATTTGAAATAATTTAAAATTATGAAAACATGCAAATGCACATAACATGCGAATGGATTCTAATCTCGTAACTGGGGCATAAGTCTCACCATAGTCGATATCTTCTTCTTGATTGTATCCTTGAGCTATGAGTCGAGCCTTATTACGAGTTACTAAACCATTCTCGTTCAGTTTATTTCGAAATACCCATCGGGTGCCAATGACCGGATGATCAATGGGCTTGGAACAAGTTCCCAAACTTGATTCCATTCGAATTGATTTAATTCCTCTTGCATAGCATTTAACCAACAGTTATCACTACATGCTTCATCAATATTTTTGGATTCAAACTGTGAGACAAAAGCAACACAAGAAGCTATATCTTAATTAGAGGAACGAGTACTTACACCCTTGGTAATCTCACCAATTACCAAATCCTTTGGATGATTAGCCAAGAATCTCATCTCTTTTGGTGTAGTCTCAAAATTGATAGTTCCGGCTTCTTTGCTTGGAGGTTCATCTGATGCTAGATGTGATGGTTCTGCATCTTTGTGTAAAGGTTTTGCAGTAGCTGTACTTGGTGCGATTGTCTTCATTGTTATCATCGTCTAAGTGTTGATTTAACTCATCAAACTTGACGTTGATAGATTCTTCAATGATCATGGTTCTTTTGTTGAAGACTCTATATCCTTTGCTCTTTGCTGCATAACCTAAAAATATACCTTCATCGCCTTTTCATCAAATTTACTCAAATTATCTTTAGTATTAAGAATAAAACATTTGCAACCAAAGATTTTAAAATAGGAAACATTTGGTGTTCTATCAAACCATAATTCATAGGGAGTCTTCTTCGATATAGGTCGAATTAGAACCCTATTAAGAATGTAGCATACTGTATTTACAGCTTCAGCCCATAAATATCTAGGTAGACTAAATTGATTTAACATTACTCTAGCCATTTCAGATAGAGTTCTGTTCTTACGTTCCATAACTCCATTTTGTTGCGGAGTCCTAGGACAAGAGAATTCATGTAGATAACCGTGTGTGTCACAAAATTGCTTGAATTCTGTATTCTCAAATTCGCCGCCATGATCACTACGAATACGAGTAATCATGAATCCTTTTTCATTCTGTACTTTCTTGCAAAAGGTGATGAATTCTGATAATTCATCGTTCTTGTGTGCAAGAAAATAAACCCATGTATATCTAGAAAAGTCATCTATAATAACAAATGCATATAGCTTACCACCTAGGCTGGCAATTCTATTTGGTCCAAATAAGTCCATATGCAACAGTTGTAAGGGTCTAGTGGTACTTACATCGTTCTTGGATTTGAATGCCGATTTGGTAGCTTTGTTCTTTTCACATTCACTACATACCGTATCCTTCTTGAAAGAAATATCCGGTAAGCCGCGTACCAATTTTCTCGTAGATAATCTTGAAATTGTATTCATGTTTGCATGACCGAGTCTCATATGCCATAGTTGACTCTCAATGCTTTTGGCCATCAAACATCTACCTGTTGTGTTAGCATCTTCTAACAAATAGAAAACATATATATTGTCTTCCCTAATACCTTCAAATATAGTACTACCAGTTGAACTATCAATAATAGTACATTTATTTTTTATGAAGTTAATACCATAACTGTGATCAGCTAAATGGCTTATGCTGAGCAGATTATGTTTTACTCAGTAACTAGACAAATATCTGTAATCACTGGATAGGGAGCCTTACCAATGTCACCGATACCGATTATGTACCCTCTTAAATTATTACCAAAGGAGACGTATCCTTCTTTATTCCTCTTCGACAGTGTTGTAAATAATGAAGCGTCACTGGTCATGTGTTGTGAGCAACCGCTGTCGAGGATCCATTTGCTCCTAGCATGTGAAGGGTGTCCCACCTACAAAATAATTTGTAGATGAAACTCTTGGTACCCATTTCTTGTAGGATCCTGACTGGTTAGTTTTCGGCATCCATGCATAAACATTTAAATCTACTAACTTTCTAATTCTACATACAGAAGATATATGACCAATGAGGCCACAATAATGACATTTAGCATGTTGAGTATTGAAAGTAGTGTGAGGTGCATGATTGGTAGGTTTTGGTTTTCTAGTATAGAAGAATGCATGCCTATTAGTCTTCTTGGGCATAGTCTTGGTATGGTTTGGTCTGACAGTGTTGGGCGTGTTCCAATGATTCGGTAATTGACACGTGTTAGAATAGGAAGCAGCAACTTCAGGCCGTTTTCCTAAACTAATTTCCAACTTTTTGGAAGTGTCATATAATCTAGTATAGTCAGATGTGAGTGATTCTAATCTGACCTGTGCACTCTGGAGAATCTTTCTCTCCTTAGATAGGTCTTCCTTTAATTGGATAATAGTTTGGTCTTTTTCTTCGGATAGCTTAACAGTCTCGTGTAACAACAATTTAATAGAAGAAAGCTCACCAGACTCAGTTGAAGAGTCATTATTTCTAACCATATCTAATTGGTTGGTAAGTCTTCCTATTTCACCTTTGTACTCTTTGAGTACCTTCTTAGAGGTTTCATATTTGCTACGCAGTTTCCTGTAGTCATCTAACAGTTCACTGAAAGCCTCTCCTAGTTGCTCAAAGGTGAAATCATCATACGGATCAAATAGAGGATTAGTAGTTACCTGATCACAAGCCATCAAGCATACATTTGCAGCGTCATCTGATTGTTCATCTTCTGAGTCACTAGCTTCACTTTCATGTCATATGCTTGTGTTGGCGTACTTTCTTGATGTAGATTTCTTCAGGTAGCCTTTGTCATATTTGCTGCTTTTCTTTGATGATGATGATGTTGGACAGTCTTTCTTCATGTGTCCTTTCTTCTTGCATCCGTAGCAAATAGGATCTTCCTCGTTGTTGTTGTTGTTGCTGTCTTTTGTTCTTTTGTTAAATCTCATGAACTTCTTAAATTTTCTTACCAGAAGAGCTTGATCTTCAGAGTCGGAATCGCTATCGTCGGAATCATCTTCGATGGTTCTTCTATGATGAGCCTTGAGAGCGATCGTCTTCTCTGATTTCTCCTTTGGTGTAGCATCTTCAAAGTCTTGAAGTTCTAACTCGTGAGTGAGTAGCTTACCCATGAGTGTTTCTAAAGACATTGTTGAGATATCGTTCCCTTCAATGATTGCTGTAGCCTTTGGAATCCAGTTTTTTTGTAAGGGCTCGTAGAAGTTTACGAATCTTCTCATGGTTACTGTAATCCTTGCCTAGTGAAGACAGAGGATTTACAATATCCAAGAATCTTGTAAACATCTGAGTGACTGATTCACTTGGCTTCATTTTGAACGCCTCGTACTCCTGAGTAAGTCTGCTGATCTTTGACTCCTTGACTTGTGTTGTTGCTTCGTGGGTTACTTCGAAAAGTTTTCACACTTCGTTTGATGTTGTGCAAGTAGACATCCTGTTGAATTCAGTTCTGTCTAAAGCACAAAATAAAGCGTTAATAGCACGTGCGTCAAGACTGGCCTTTTTTTCTTCCTCTGTATATTTGTCATGGGGTTTTTCAACTAAAATACCATCAACATTAATACGAGGTGACTTTTTATAGCCATCAATAACCACAGACCATAAGTCAAAATTAAGTAATTTCAGAAAGAAAGTCATACGTGTTTTCCAATAAGTGTAGTTTGTGCCGTCAAACAGTGGAGGTCTATTTGTGGCTTGGCCTTCACTTGTGAATTTCACAGTTACCTTGTGTAATACTGTGACCTATATAGAAATTGAATATCACTGTAATTTTACCTTGCTTTACCTGTATAACCCGCTCTGATACCAATTGTAGGAACGAAATCGTAAAGCAGAATATTCTAGAGGGGGGTGAATAGAGTAGGCAGCGAAATATTACTAATAAAAAATCTTGTTAGCAGTTAGATCACAGATATAATAATAATCACAAAAGTAAATGACAGAAATTAGAAGTGATCAGAAGGCAAACGCAAATACCGAAATTTATACTAGTTTTCCTCTTGTGAGGACTAGTCCAGTCGGAAGAACTCTAGCTTCCAGTTGAATCCACTATTGGAAAATTCTGCAAGTTTTTATACGAAGTCCTTGCAACTTCTACAGACGCGAGCTTTGATACGAAGAACTCGACCAACTTCAATTTTGAAGACTTGTATCTTCTATCAAGCCTCTGATTACAATCGCTCTGAAACTTCTAGACCGTATCGCACTAGTAA